>JASVER010000005.1:16053687-16122001 GCA_030449065.1 Oceanodroma leucorhoa
CCCTTCCCTTCCCTTCCCTTCCCTTCCCTTCCCTTCCCTTCCCTTCCCCTCCCTTTTGTGCTTTGAGAAAGCATTTGGCTGTTTTGCACAGTACAGACGGTATCCGTCGCCATCTAGTGACACCACGTTGTGCCTGAGTCAGAATCGGGCACTTAAGCTGAGCCTTCCCAGGGAGAAGGTTGTGCACCAGGGCTCTTGCCAGCCTCTTCCAGAGGACTTGAGGTCAACAGACCTCAGTCACCGCTCTGGTGGCTCAGGGCTCACTCCTGAGGAGGTGTCCCCGAGATTGTACAAATGTGTGCGGAGAATTTCTGGTGGGATGGCTCTTGCCATACCTGTGCTGTGGGGAGGTAGCACAGGTATGTGTGTGCTCTGGCCTCTGTGCTGACAATTCCCTGCCCAGATTTTGGGAGCGGAGAGGAACCCCTGCTCATTCCATGGTGGAAGAAATTCCTTGTATTTGGAGGATGCCATAAAGTAAATCTTACGGTGTAACTGGTGTCAACGCTTACTGATCGTCTTCTCTTCAACATCAGTATTATTATTTATCACAGTGTCCTGTCAAGATTTCTTTTCTTCTGGATTCTTGTATGGTAATTTTTTTTAATATATCAAATGAGGGCTGATTTTACCCAACAGTGGTAAAACAACAAATAATGCATAGGATCAAGCAAAACATTCCTGCTTACATTGCTGCTTTTTCTAGTGCCATTCACTTTGTGGTCTCCTGCTGCTCAACTAAACTAGCTAGCTCCAGGGAGGAGCTGAGTTAGCCACTGTGGCCTCTGTCAGCAAGGATGAGCAAAAAGAAAGGCCCTGCAGGGAAATAAAAAGAAAATTCAAATTCATTTGTTTCCCAGAGCATGTTTCTCAGTGCATGATTAAGTGCATACCTTCTTGCTGAAGTCCACAAGAAGAACCATCATTAGATCTCCCACTGCAAGAATATTATAGGGTTTATGAATGAGTGGCAAATTGGGAAAATATTGTTTAGCAACCACAATGGATTACGAGAGCAGGCTGTGCAGGGAGGGTGGGCAGTAGACCCCCTGGAAGGGGTTGGASGGTTGCAGGCATATGACCCTCTCGTCGTGGCCTTCAGCAAAGTCGCAGGAAAATACTCTGATCTTGAAATGGAAGGTCACTCACTATAAATCAATAGGCCTGATACAGGGATTCGCCTGCCTCCCCCCCCCCCCCCCCCATTTGTAGGTGGATCTTGATGAACAATTACTTGGTGTAAAAAAAATTAGGACAAATTTATTCTATTATTTTCCTATGGAATTATTTGCTTCCCTCCCAATATTATTACAACATTCATCAAGCAGACYGAATAACTGGAATTTTTTTCTTTTCAGTAATGACTTTATTGACTGCAACAGCAAGATCATCCTCCAAAGTATATAGTACAAATAATCTTATTTATTTTCCTATTTGGTTCTATTTTAATTTACAGACATTTTAAAGATTATTAAACATTAAAAAATAGAAACTGATAAATGGGCTGTTTCATGATCCATACTCCTGCTTTGTATTTCCTCGGTTTCTTTAATTATCCCCTTTAGATTTTAAGATCTTTGGTTGGAGCAATCATTGGACTTCTTTTTACTAAGTTCTTCTTTTGTTACTAGCGCACCTAATAGTACTACTCAGTGGGAAGCCAACCTCTGCTGAATATAAGTACCTGAAATATTAATTTTAAAATATTTGTGCTACTCAGCTGATTTGAAGTATGAGCACATATTGAGCCAGAATAGTTCAGTCAGGTAACTGTGGAAGACAACTGGACTTCCTTTAAACCAGTGCTCCAGAAATTATCCTAAGTATTTCCCAAAGGGAAAAATTATAGGAAATAGCTCCATTCACAATTTACTGAGAAACCCTTAATATTATGTGTAAAGAGAGCGCCTACAAGGAACAGAAAAAGAAAAAATGTCTTGCCAGACAGAAGGCATGTGGAAAGGTGAAAATGTCAAAAGTCAAGCTTAGGTAGAGGCTGCAAAAGAAATTCAAGCAAATAGTAAAAGGTACCTTGGCCATATAAACAATAAAAAAGAAGTGGATGCCTTATAAAACATAGATGTGGTTGCAATTCAAGATAATCTAGGTCCCGCCCCAAACTACCCGAGTATTTGGCTCAGCGTGAGTAATGGTAATGCCGCAGTACACAGAGGCAAAACCAAGGATGTTCATGAGAATGGGTGTGGAAAGAGAAATTGTCTTGTGCAAGGTGAAACCAAAAGGCAAAGAGCTCAGCTCTCAAGGAGGCCCAGTAACTGAGATAATAAAGCCAGTGGTAAGAGTTTTAATGCATTTACTAAAACAGATGTCAATACCATATGATTAAAAAGATAAAAAATGAAGTAGCGATCTTTAAGAAGAAAAGTGATCCACAAAAGTGTATTAGGATGATCTTAATTGCCTACAAGGACTCAACATTTTGTGAAAGAAATAGAGATATAAAAGTACATAAAAATGGGAGAAATAGTTACCAAAGATAGATTGTGCCAAATTAACTTGGTATTTTTCTTTGCTAAAATACACAATGTTTTTAGAGAATGGAATAAATTGCAATAAAGCAAATCCATATAGATTTCAGTAAAGTGTTATGTGGAAGTCAGTGTGATGATGAAGGAAAATCAGACGGAAGAAACCAGCTGCAGAGCAACAGCAATGGCTGTACTTACAGGATACTGCTCAGGCTATAGGGAGATGATTCGTGTAACTGCAGATTAGGGATTGACTGCATTTATCATTTCTGTTAATGATTATGTCCAAAGAATAGAAACGATAAATGAAATGAACTGGTGACAGAAAGAAGATATCTGGCATGCACAGTAGGACTGAACTGCCATAAAGCAAGGGCTCAATTAACAGAATTCTAACCAACAAAGGCAAGGGACTTAGAGACTAGGAAGAATTTCTTCAGTAAGTACAGGTCCATCAGCTGCTGACAAAAGATGAAGAGAAAGGCTTGGCTGGTTTAGTCAATTGTCCATCACAGGATGTCTAAAGACCACTACTGCGACATCATCATGAAAAATGAAAATACATCTAAAGATCTATAGGTGCTGTATTTCAAGTAGGTTAAAGGGAAATATTTATGCAACCTTATAAACTGAGACCTTATGCAGAGTACTCAGAACAACTCTGTCACAGTAAAGAAAGATTAATACATACTGGGAGAAGTTGAGGAAAGAGGACCTTAAAATGGCCAAGGAAATACTGATACCTTCAGTATAGGCCAGAAAGTGTCTTGTTTAGCTCAACCAGATGTGGTTTCAGAGGGTAACAAGGGTAAACACTGGGAAGGAAGAACTGTTCAAGTCAAAGGATACTACCCCAAGAACAAATGAATCTAAACTAGCTACCACTGAATCTAAACTGATAATAGACTTGTCACCACCAGATAATCTAGAATTGTTCGTTATTGAGGGGAGTGGAGGCAAACAGCTGTCTTCCTTCTAGAGTTTGCTACCCTTGTTCATGGCCTGTGCTTGTGGGGTTGCTGTGATAACAGAGGTGGGAAGGATTTGAGTTCTGAGTCCCATGTTTTCCACCTTCCTCCACATTCAGTTGCAGTTCTACATGGTCTGAAGATTCCCAATACAAGCAGTACACTAACAAGCAATACATTGGTCCACATGCTTAACTTTAAACACAAGATTGGTGGGATAACTCTCATGACTGGAGTGCTGCGATGGATGGCTATAAGCTCTTCAGAAAGGATAGGTGAGGAAGGAGAGGCAGCAGGGTGGCTCTGTATGTTAGGAAGTGTTTCGATTGTACAGAGCTCAACAACTGTGATGATCAGGTCGAGTGCTTATGGGTAAGGATGAGGGGGAAGGCCAACAAGGCAGATTTCCTGCTGGGAGTCTGTTATAGACCACCCAACCAGGATGAAGAGGCTGATGAAGTGTTCTACAAGCAGCTGGCAGAAGTCTCGCAATCGCTAGCCCTTGTCCTCGTGGGGGACTTCAGCTTACCCGACGTCTGCTGGAAATACAACACAGCAGAGAGGAAACAGTCGAGGAGGTTCCTGGAGTGTGTGGAAGATAGCTTCCTTACGCAGCTAGTAAGTGAGCCTACCAGGGGAGGTGCCTCGCTTGACCTGCTGTTTACCAATAGAGAAGGACTGGTGGGAGATGTGGTGATCAGAGGCCGTCTTGGGCTTAGCGACCATAAAATGATAGAATTCTCAATTCTTGGTGAAGTRAGGAGGGCGAACAGCAAAACCACTACCATGGACTTCTGGAGGGCGGACTTTGGCCTGTTCAGGACACTGGTTGAGAGAGTCCCTTGGGAGGCGGTCCTGAAGGGCAAAGGGGTCCAGGAAGGCTGGACGTTCTTCAAGGAGGAAGTCTTAAAGGCACAGGAGCAGGCTGTCCCCATGTGCCGCAAGAAGAGCTGGCAGGGAAGACGACCGGCTTGGCTGAACAGGGAGCTTTTGCTGGGACTCAGGGAAAAAAGGAGAGTCTACCACTGTTGGAAGAAGGGGCAGGCAACTCAAGAAGAGTACAGGGATCTCGTTAGGTCATGCAGAGAGAAAATTAGAATGGCAAAAGTCCAGCTAGAACTCAATCTGGCCACTGTCGTAAGAGACAACAAAAATGTTTTTACAAGTATATTAATGACAAAAAGAGAGCCAAAGAGAATCTCTGTCTTTTATTGGATGTGGGGGGGAACATTGCCACCAAGGATGAGAAGAAGGCCTGAGATACTTAATGCCTTCTTTGCCTCAGTCTTTAATAATCAGACCAGMGATCCTCAGGGTATTCAGCCCCCTGAGCTGGAAGACAGGAACGGAGAGCAGAATACACACCCCATAAWGCAAGAGGAAGCGGTTAACGACCTGCTATGCCACCTGGACACTCGCAAGTCTATGGAACCGGATGGGATCCACCCGAGAGTACTGAGGGAGGTGGTGGAGGAGCTTGCCAAGCCACTCTCCATCATTTATCAGCGGAACTGGTTAACAGGGCAGGTCYCGGACGACTGGAGGCTTGCCAATGTGATGCCCATCTACAAGAAGGGCTGGAAGGAGGATCCAGGGAACTACCTGACCTCGGTACCGGGGAAGATTATGGAGCGGTTCATCTTGAGGGCACTCACAAGGCATGTGCAGGACAACCAAGGGATCGGGCCCAGCCAGCACGGGTTCATGAAAGGCAGGTCCTGCTGGACCAACCTGATCTCCTTCTATGACCAGGTGACCCACCTAGTGGATGAGGGGAAGGCTGTGGATGTGGTCTACCTGGACTTCAGTAAGGCCTTTGACACTGTCTCCCACAGTATCCTCCTAGAGAAGCTGGCGGCTCATGGCTTGGACAGGTGTACTCTTCGCTGGGTAAAAAACTGGCTGGACGGCCGAGCTCAGAGAGTTGTGGTGGACGGAGTCAAATCCGGTTGGTGGCCAGTCACGAGCGGTGTTCCCCAGGGCTCAGTTTTGGGGCCGGTCTTGTTTAATACTTTTGTCAATGATCTGGACAAGGGCATCAAGTGCACCCTCAGTAAGTTTACAGATGACACCAAGTTGGGCGCGAGTGTTGATCTCCCTGAGGGTAGGAAGGCTCTGCAGAGGGATCTGGACAGGCTGGATCGATGGGCCGAGGCCAATTGCATGAGGTTCAACAAGGCTCAGTGTCAGGTCCTGCACTTGGGTCACAACAACCCCAGGCAATGCTACAGGCTTGGGGAAGAGTGGCTGGAAAGCTGCCCGGCGGAAAAGGACCTGGGGGTGCCTGTTGACAGCCGTCTGAACATGAGTCGGCAGTGTGCCCAGGTAGCCAAGAAGGCTAATGTCATCCTGGCCTGTGTCAGAAATAGTGTGGCCAGCAGGAGTAGGGAGGTGATCGTGCCCCTGTACTYGGCACTGGTGAGGCCGCACGTTGAATACTGTGTTCAGTTTTGGGCCCCTCACTACAAGAAGGACATTGAGGTGCTGGAGCGTGTCCAGAGAAGGGCAATGAAGCTGGTGAAGGGTCTGGAGAACAAGTTTTATGAGGAGTGGCTGAGGGAACTGGGGTTCTTTAGCCTGGAGAAAAGGAGGCTGAGGGGAGACCTTCTAGCTCTCTACAATTACCTGAAAGGAGGCGGTAGAGAAGTGGGTGTCGGTCTCTTCTCCCAAGTAACTAGTGATAGGACGAGAGGAAATGGCCTCAAGTTGTGCCAAGGGAGGTTTAGATTGGACATTAGGAAAAATTTCTTCACCAAAGGGGTTGTCAAGCACGGGAACAGGCTGTGCAGGGAAGTGGTGGAGTCACCATCACTGGAGGCGTTCAAAAAACGTGTAGATGTGGCGCTTCGGGACATGGTTTAGTGGGCATGGTGGTGTTGGGTTGATGGTTGGACTTGATGATCTTAGAGGTCTTTTCCAACCTTACTAATTCTATGATTCTGTGATTCTAAGTTAGGTTCCATCAGGTCTTCAGGTTTCAGGGGAAAACTTGAACCATGAAAAAAGAGGGATGTATAATGGAACCTCTCATTTAAATTCAAGCAAGGCACCCATACAAGCTTAACAGAAGGAAAGATTTTGCTGCATTTTATAAATGAAATTTAACTTACTATAATGTAAATACATCAGTGCATAAAGATGAAAAATATATATACTATAACCAAAAAATGACCTCAATTTACTCCCTATTAAATCAGTGGGAATTAAAAGCTTGCAGCATCAGGGCCCCTCGGGACCTTTTGTAATTCAGGTAAGTTGCAAACTTAGAGATTTGGTGTTGGTTTTTGTTAATACATGTGATAATTATGAGTGTGCCAGTACATATAACATGTTGCAAGTGTTCACTGACATATGTCTTTTTATATATATATTTTAATATACCTATTTTTAGATATATGTATTTGACTTCAGTCAGAATGCTAAACTGAGGTATTATAACATGGTAAGTAACATAGCAATAGAACTATTCTACCTTATTGCCAGGTAGAATGTCAAATTTATAATCCCTTTAAACAATGATATTTCTCTACCAAAATTAAAATAAAGAAAATTATCTGAACATGTAGTTACCATCACAGAAAACTCCTTTATTGGGGTGCTTGACAATAACAAGCTCAACACAACACGTACATTTTATTAGAAGTTACCTTCTGTATGAATCCTTCTCTGTGAATATCTCTGGCCCTTTTCAGTATTGTACTTTGTACACACGTGATTTAACTGATTTTATCATTTGCAGCTTGAAACAATCTTTGGAGTGTGCCAGTGAGCTGTGACCTTCTGAATGCCTTTTTTTGCTTGGTGGAAAGGCTGAGTCACTCATTGTGAGGGATTTGAGGAGGGTGCAAAATCAAAAGAATAGATGGGACAGATTCAGTCCAGGTGTGGCTGCAGTCAGTGGTGCTCTAGAGCTAAATATGAACCAAGATTAGGCTTCCTCCTAATGGGAGGAAGCCCAAGCTGCCTTGGGCTGAGACACCTGCGTAATACTGTCTTGCCCCCATCACAACCAAGCCCCCACGTTAGGGCATGGTAGGATGCTGGTGTCTGGTGCAATAAGACACATTTTGTACTTCCTTTATTAACAGGTCTGAGCCTGTTCCAGTGCTGCACAATTCTTTAAGTACAGAATGCCCTACATAAAAGCTAAGCTATATTCAGACCTCAAAAGATGTGCCAAAATGACAAAATTCAACCCTTGGTGGAAAGTTCAGAGCAGAGAGAAAATTCAAAGGCTTCTTATTTTTAACTAAGAATGTAGCAGTTTGTCTTGATTTCCCAGCTCAGACAATGTGGCAGGCTGGCCAGAGTGAGATATTTTCTATGGGCTCAGTTCCTACTATTGTTTACAAGCCAAATGTGAGGCTAGATAGTAATGGGTCAGCCCACTCATAGTCATGGCACAGGCATCTCTTACTAGTGACATGCCTGTGTATTAGAACAAAGAAACACGTGAAGGCAAGGGACTTACAGTCTTCTTCCTTTCTCATAAGCATTTTGGCAAGAAAATTTTGAGAAAAACGTTAGGGCTTCTCCAGAGAATTTTATTACTATTTTTAAAAAATGCTTTTAGTGCCCATCACAATTGATTTTTCCTAAGAGTTAAGCATCTAAGCTGTGATAGCTAAGTAGTTCTCTGAAAATACTGGATTTGCAGCAGAATCCAATGAAGCATAGCGGGGTACTAATTTGGCAAGAGTAGGATTATTGTCTGTTGTTCATATTGTCATATTTCTGCAGTTCAAAGTGGTGAACCAAATTGCATTGTTTTAACTTGTCTTTCAATAAGTGTATAACAAATTGTGTATATGTGTGTGCAGGTGTGTGTATCTCTGTGTCTATACATGCACATACATGCACACATACACCTATTAAGCACCATATTTGCAGACCATATTGGATCTGAAAAACTGTTAGAAAGCTGGACTTCAAACAGAACAAGATCAGGCTTAGTCTTGAATTAAAGGAGGTTGCAAGAAAGCAGGAATGAAGCATGAAGTGGAAATGCCCTTTTTATATCACTTGAGGCTCCCTAACTGCCCCTATACCTCAATTTTAAGAGCTTTTAGGAACAATGAAGACGTGGAATTGTTTTCAGCAAGACCATAGCTGTGGACATGACATTGCAAAGGATGCAACATTCATCTCCAGTCAGCTTTGCTCACAGCAATGGAATTCACGGGGGTTGAATTAGACAAAAAAAATGTTATATTTTCTGTTCCTACTTTATTTGACTGGTAAATATTACTTGAAAAGTGAACATCAGTTAAATAAAACCTTTTAACATGAATTTACTAATTCTTTAATAACAAAACAAATATTATTTGATGCAACACTTCTAACATTAATGGCTATCAGTGAAGACTGAAAAAATGGTTTTTAGGGGGAGTGCAGGATGTCAAGTTCACTGTAGAGTAAATTCAGGTAGGTAATCATCACAGTGGATTTACTCTGAATTGTCATCACTGGGGTGCCAGCCTGATAAGGACATAAATTAAGGTCATGTGGCAAAATGCTTGGACTGAAGACTGCTGTCATACTACTGATTGCATTTGTTGAAGTGGGCTTACAAAGTCAACCAGATGCATGATATATTTTATTCTCTGGTTTGCAATTGGTTTAGGGAATCCCAAATACACTAAAGCTCCATAAGCAAAGTTGTAGTCTGACCTACGTGTAAATTCAGAACAATTTCACTAGGAACGTATCTACAATAATGTCACCACAATCAGAATCTGAACTTCTCTTGGGGATTAGGGTTTTGGCATGATAGCCTTCTAATCAAAGTGGTTCAGCTACTTCTAAAGAAATCAGTGTAACATGGTTATGTAAAACAATGATACAAACCTCTCATAAACGGAGCAATATTATTGTCTCCCGAGAGACAAAAGTTATGTTTACATTTTTGCTTTGTGTTCTAAGCCTACGCAGAGTCTTACATGAGACTTTATGTACAAGCTAAATTTACACATTGACCACCTACTTTTCAATAGTATATTTTAGCTAAACAGACCACATCCTGACACAAAATCTCCTTTCAGCGTTTTTGCTATAAGTTTGATGTAACTCCACTAAAGTCAGCCGTGAAATTCCAGTTTTGCTGAGTTCAGAATCTGTTCACCGTAGCACCCATACCCATTGATTTAATTTTGCCCTGCCACCTGTATCTAAAGGCTAAACTTGCTTTTGGATCCTAAGAGTTGCCTCTTCAGGCAGGCTTCCTCTGTTTCCTTAGCAGCCACACATGCAGCTTCTAAACCACATGTTTAGAAGTGTCTGAGGCAGCCCTGCAATGTCACCTAGCCACAATTTTTGCTCGGGGCTCCTGGTAGCTGCATGCTGCAGATAGTCCACCATACCACTCTTAAGCTGGCAAGGCAGTGGTTTTCAGATCTAAGGATCCTTAGAGAGAGGATCCTACTGAATCAAGTGTGGCCCTTCTTGGTTACCTCCTGTAGGTCCTCTGAGAAGTACCTAGAGGCCCAGGGATCACAAGCTGAAAACCACCAGAGCTGAGCAAGCCAACACCCTAGTCCACGTCCTTGCCTTTTTAGGTAGCTATTCTTTGTATCAGTACTGGCAAGGAACTCCAGTGTGCTCCCCAGTGCTACTGTGCTGACCCTGTATGTGAGGTAAATGTGCAAATAAATGAAGACTTTTTAAAGTTCTCTTCCATTTTATATACACACATGTTACTTCTTGTCATTTTATTACATTAGCCCATCAAGCCACCACTCAAATCAGGCTGCACTCTACTGAAGATAGGGACTTGGTTTTAATAATTAACTCGCAGAGTTATGTCAAGTTGCATTGCAGCGTTATACAGTAGCAGAGAGAAAGGGGAAAGAAAGATTTGGGAAACGTGTGTGGTTATATGATTATACTAATAGTTGTGGTCAAGCACGTCCTATTAAAGAAGCTTAGCAAAGCCTTTTGCAAATATATTCATCCAGTGGCTTTAGAGAGGTGTATGCACGTGTTTCTGAAGGCTAATTCAGCCTAATATACATATCTTTTACATTTTGATCCTCAAATTAATAACTGTTTTAATGTTCCTTGCAGAGTCTTGTCAATTTTACTCCTCATATATCCATCACCTGAATGTTTGACAATGTATCTCCCCAGTTTCTTCCTCCTACGTGGAGTTAACATTCATTGCTTTATCACTCCTGCCTAGGCTGTGAAATGAAAATCCCAAAATCTCAGGTGGCATAACTCTGCATGCCAAAGGAAAATCTGGCATCAACTGACAACAGGTAACACTGAAAGGATAAAAAGTCATCATGGTGAAAATCATCTGGAATCTGCAGGAAGGTTAATCCCAGCTGGATCAGCAAGGGTTATCGTCGTGGTAGGTCATGGCCAGTGCCATGATGCTGCCCTCCCCCTTCCCAGCATCCCAGCACAGGCAGCCGGGACCTCCCACTCGGAGAAGCTGGCTGCCTAGTCCAGAAAGAAAAGTTTTTAGAGGGGATTTCTCAGAGAAGACAGTGATCAAAGAAAAGACAAGTGATGCATATGGATAATTGCTGCTCCAGAAGTCTAGATTATAACCACAGCTCATGCACAGATGTCCCATATTATGTTGGGCAATTTTTATAACCAGAAATGCTACAATATCCTAAGCACTGCTAAAAACCCAGATTCCCTGTATTCCAGTGTGCTTTCAAAACTCCTTGGTATTTTGACCATACTCTCCTGTTGTGACTCTGGGTCTATGGGTAAAGTCTATGGGTTCAGGTCCTTGCCCTGAGAGATCCTGCCAGCATGTTTGCAGTCAATACCTTATTGGCATCCTTTCAAGTAGGCTGGATGACCTGTCTTTAGGAGTATCTTTCCTTGGGCTGGCGTGTGATTGTAAGAGCAGTCACATTTTACCAGACATAACACACGGTTTATAGCACCATGCACCAATGTCCAACCTGTTGCTATGATGCTTTTGCTTCTTCACACAGTGCATATCTCTTCAAAACTGTGGTACAACCAATGAAACACAACCCAGGGGCTGGCATTGAGCTGGCAACAGTGGGCTGGAAAGTAGGAAGGAGTTAAAAGCTGCTAAGAATGAAGCCATCAGAGGCTTTCTAAGAATGACTGAAGGAGACAGGATTTCTTCTTCTGTTTGTATCTTCTGCTATTCTGCTAGTTGGCTATCCTATTTATGTTTGGCTATAGACTGTGAAAATGGACAATATTTAACTAGCAAATGGATATTTATCCCTTGAACTGGGCTAATAGCCCTTATTTTTATTTACTGTTCTCCTACAGATGCATGTTAGTGCTACAGGAATGCTCTTTGTTTCTGAGATCCCTTAAAATCTGTCCCAGAACATGGCCAATGTTTACATTGCCTTTTTCTCTGAGTTATCTGTCATGGGCCATAAAACAGAGAGACCCTAATCTGCAATGATTCAGAAGGACTCCAGAGGAAAGAAGCAATAGTGACAGGGGAGCTTGTCCTTCCATGGCTTGGGAGAGACCTATGTTTAACCTGATCTGGCCATAGCAGAGAAAGGGTGCATGTCTGATGATATCCTAATTACCATGTTCTTACCCCAGTAATAAAGGCTGGTTAGACTTACTAGTGTTTTCTCTTCTTCAGTGTCTCTTTTTTCAGTCTTCTAGTAGGGCATGCTGTCCCCAGATGGCAGTTAAGTGAGGCCTGTCTTTTAGGGTTTCCTCCAGCCAACAATCTTTCTATGAATTTGCTTGCTTGCATTTTACAGTGTAGAAAAACTGATGACAATAGATTCTTCTGTATTTTAAGTATGTGGTTTGTTCTCAGAAAAAAAAGAGCTCACAGGGGTCTCAAGCAGAGAAGTCAAATCCAGTATTTAGCCCACCTTCACTGCTGTGCACCCCACAATGTGCTGGAGAACCTGTTTTTTGAGTCAGTAGAAGAAGGATAGCCAAACCTGAAGTTGAAAGTAACTTTTCTCCTTACTATAACCTGTTGATAATGAATTCAGAAGAGAAGGGGTTTTTTTTCTCCAGATAGGGATGTCTCTTTTTTTAATAAAAGAGGGCAGGGGATGTCTTCATGGTCTAGCCACTGTGACCAGAAAGCTGCCTCTTGTTACGGTGGTAGAGGACATACACTGCAAAGAGGAACCAGAGGGACGGGGATTGTTCAATTGTTTGAATTGCTTAAGGAGTAAAGTAGGTAAAAGCAGATAAAAGTAACATTCAGTAGCAGGAAGCAGTTTGCTTGTCCTCAGAGATAGGCAGGAGATTTCCTAAATACATAGCTGTTGTGCAGGTGTCTGGCATGTTCGGTGCTTGTGTGCTCTGATCACTTCATGACCACTGGGTCCTCAGAGCCTGATGGGATTAAACAATTGTAGTTATAACCTAGCCCTGTATTGGAATCATCTGTCCCCTCAAAGAGTAGGCCAGATGACATATGTCCTTGCAGATCTTTTTGATGATCATGGAGATGGGACTTGCCAGTAAAAAATTACAGTGTGTCTTGCGTTTCCAGTTTTCACTTCTGGACCAGGCTGGGAATCATACACCCTGAGACACAGCTACATTGCAGATGTATGCATGGACTCATTGAAACACAGCAGGCATGAGTTTTGTAGTTGGCACTGGCAAATACATCCCTCTGTATAGGAAACATCTATTCCTTCAGAGACATGCGGTGCCTCTTAAATGTTACAGCTGAGTAGAGACCTCAGTGGAAGATCAAGCTGCTTCCATCTCACTCCCTACTTTTCATGAATCTCAACCTATTGCAGCAGTAAAGGCTTTGGAGGAACAAAGAAGGTTGATTGCTATTTATGGAAGACTGAGAAAAAGGTTATGGGCTGTGCAAGGTGCAAATTAGTTGATGGTGGGGAAAGTGCTAGGACGACCTTGTTGAGTTACTGTGATGGCTCGTGGATAGGCAATAAATGTTTCTGCAATAACTCACAGGTTTGTTGTAAAAATACATTTATCTGTATCTGTGAAATGTAGGCTCCATCCAGCCCAGCATCCTGCATTCTATGGTGACCACAGATGGATGACCAGGGAAAAGCAAGAACAGGGCAAGCCTTTATGACACCTTCATACAAGTATTCCTCAAGACTCTGTCTCAGAAGGCTTCCTGAATCTGTCATGTTGTGTATGTCTAGTGATTCTCAATAGATCCCTCTTGCAAGTGTCTCTCTTGAAACCYATCTGATCTGCTTCATCTATAACATCATTTGAAAAGCAAAAAGTTCCACACATCTTCTGGCTGCTGCATGGTAAACCATCTCCTTTTGTTTGATTTCAGTCTAGCTCTTACTGGCTTCACTGGAGAACCTCTAGCTCTTAAATCAGAAGAGACAGTGAACAGCAGATTCCTATTGACCCTTTCCATCCCATTCAAGATTTCCTAGACCTTTATCATACCTCCTTTACACCATCTGTCTTAAAGGCTGGAGATGATCCATTCCACTCATTTGTAGTGATAGATGCCACAGAAAATCCCATGAATATATCGAATGTTTCCTCAGAGTAAGCTTCAAAAAATGCACAGAAAAAGAAAGCATAGGGGTGCCTGTGAGATATCTAAAGGAAAAGACTGAAGAATCAATCATCTCATAAACTTTATCCTTCCTGAATGAGGAAGCAGATGAGTGGAGAAGGAAGCAGAGAAAACAATGTGATTGTGTAATGAAGTATTGCATCAGGGTGCACACGCACAAGGGTTCTGAAGTAAAATTACAGAGATGGTCTTCATTTTGATATTTCTGACTTTGAAACTCTAGCACATATGCACTTCCTGGGAGAAAGGGGAGAAGACATTTGGGAGGCCATAGCCTATTCCCCTCCTCTCTGTCAGGCACCACGAGGCTGTAATGGCCCTGACTGCCCTCCCAGGGCCTCCCACCACCCTGCCCATGGCCCAGGACCCCATTTCAGGCCCTCAGGGCTGTCAGACCCCAATGCCGCAGCAGTGCTGGTCTCCAACTTCCCACAGCCCTGCCCTGCCTGGCCATGGGGCCTGACTCGTGGCCTAAGGTTGGCTTGACCTCGGGCCTGCTCTATCACCACAGAGCTGCCTGGCAATCGTTGGACCTGTCCTTGACCTGTGGAGTGACTTCCCAGCATGACCCTGGACCTGTCTCATCTTCACTACCTTGCCTGCTGGTCTGGGCTCTGGTTGAACCTGGCTGCCCCCCAGCCTGCCCTGCTCCCTGGCCGGGGTTGTGGGACGGAGCCTGGCTGAGACGCCATGTCCTGCTGTCCTGGGGATCCCCCCATGGCTCCTGGACCCCAAGGAGTCCCCTCCATCCCCTGTCCTGAAACACTTCGCATTGGCACGGGCTGGTGCAAAGCATGTGCTCTGTTGCCCGATGTAGTAGAAACTCTGTGGGTTTATTGTTCCCTCGATACGCATTGTGGCTGGATTCACCCACCCTTGATACTTTTCCCCCCAACTTAGCTAGGTAGAAAAAGAAGAACAAAATCTTTATCTCTGTTTCTCAGATAGGATCAAACAGAAACAAAATGACATAAACGGCTGGAAGGGAAATAGTGTTGGTAAAATGCACAATTAGACTGTGGAACACATTGCCATGGGTATCAGCAAGTTTCGCAAGATTAAAAAGGAAAGTTTTTACATAGATAACAAGGATATCCAGAGTTTCAGAAGCCAAAACTAAGCTAAAAATATTCTGCAAGGAAATTAAAACTTACGCTTCAGAGCTTAAGGAATTGTCTCACTGTTAAGAGACTCGCATGAGACTTTATCTAGAGCTACAACTCCTCGTCCTATGACCTACCTACATCTTGGTTTTAGGTGCCAAGTGCTAGTCAATATTGGAGACTCTTGGCCTGAGCCAGTGTGGAAATTTTGGGGGAATTTTGCTATTGGTTTCCCACTAGAAAGCTATAGAAGATGCTACCACAATGCGCTGCAGTAAGGAACTCTATGGGTATGCTTAAAAAGGCATGTTAAAAAGAAATTAATCTTCTCTAGCTTCAAAAGTTAACAATGAAGGTGCACTAAATACCTGATCTAGTTGTCGTGCCTTTAATGATTAGCTGAGAGAAGGAATAACCTGCCCATGGGCAATTCATCTCATCCTACAATAAACAGATTAGATGAACTGGGCTCTAAAAGTGCTGAATTCTCTCTTTGGAAGGAGTCTAGATGATAATTTCATGTACAGACATTTGTATTAAATGTGTGAAGTTAAGTAAGATTAATGTAGCTCCTTTAAAAATATCTGAGTTAGCTGTAAACTAGTTAACTTCAGTATTACTACCTGTGAAAGTTAGCTTCTCTGTCAAGGACTATTCACATATTTATTCTCCCCCTTCCTTTCCTAGTAATCTTTCAGTATTTATTTTGCCCAGCTATTCCATGTGATTACAAATCAGAAGCTAGCAATAATTTCAGGTGCACAATGGATGTGCACAATCTCTCTTCTTTCTTTTTTCCCTCARAATCTTAAAAGCCCTTTCATCTCATCTAATGGTAGGCATAAATGGTAGGTTTAAATGGTAGTCTTTGTACCACACTGGGCAAAATTTTTACTGCACATCTTGTAGATCTGCATCTGCAAGATGCATTTCTCACTGTTAAGCAACTGGTGAATTATTCTGGCATGTTCATTACTATCTGGTACCTTAAAAAACCTTTGCAATAAGTTCCCTTGCATAATATTTGTGTTGGTCATGATGTGCAAACTTATTTTGGTGCCCATTCCGATACCTTCTTATGCTGCTCTCGTCCAAGCCTGGGCCGTATGTTTACCTGTCTATCCTCTATTGCTCTTTGCTTTCTGATAATGGGGTGGCCCAGGTCTTCTTTAATTGTTTGCATATGATCTGGTTTGTTGCTGCACTCTTTGACAGTCATCATACCCAGCCTTTTTTCTATCATGACATTAAGCCTTCTGGTCATGTGAGCTACTGGAGTCATGCTGAGATCTTGGACCTGTCAACTCTCTGAGGATACCTAAGAATTCAAGAAACTTTGGAGCCTGGATGTCAAAACACAGGTATTTTTGTTTAAACTTTGAGTTAAAACTTTATTGTTAGTTTAAAAGGCATACTATAGCACGGCTTTAAAACTGAGGATTTAGCAGCTGCCTCACAGGGCAGCAGGAGACAAAACATGGACCTCTGTGAAGTTGGGCAGGACTTTGGTAGAGAATTACGGTATTGATATACACATCATTGTGAACGTGACTGGTGTGCCCAATGTCACCAAGTGTGGCAGGATCAAAAAACCACAGCATGAAGAGGTACCTGACTGAGTTCTGCTCCCCAGCCCCCAGTTAAAATCTCCCCAAAACATGCTCAAAGTGTCTGCCAGCGATCCGTAGCCCACCTTGCAAGCTGGTCTGCCAGACAGAGAGCCCATGGCTCCCTTGCCTTCTGGTTTCTCTTCTCCTAACCATATCTTATTCAAATACTGTCCCTGTGGTTTTCAGTTATTTTGCTGATCCCTCCATCCACTTTCAAGACAACAATATTGACTGCAAGAAAGAATATTTTATGGTAGGTCTGTATTACACTCCACTGTTTAGAGTTACTTTCAATGGTGCAATGGAATTACCACCCCCAAAATATCTCAAAACTGGGAAAAAGCTCTGGAGAAGGGAAAAGCAGCACATTTGCTGATATGGAAACCAGACAATGAAGAATGACTGTAATTTTTCTCTCATTCACAGGATTCCCTCTTGAGAGTGAGAAAAACTCATTTGTCATCTCTGCCCACAGCAAGTGAGGGAAGATAAATAAACAGAGGAAATGCTCAGTGACTGAATTCACAGAGGCCTCTGAGAAATTAAGAAGGGCTGAATAGGGTAAAGAGGGTTTGACAGGCACAAAAAGGAAAAAGAGGAAGAGCCTCTCTGTGATCAAGGGACTGGTTAGAGATGCTTCTCTCTGACCAGAACAATTGCCAAGGCGGGGCTTTTTGGACTCAAGAGCTCACCCAAAAGAACAACACTGGCTCCAAAGAGAGGACGGACAAGGACCATGAGATAATGAAGCATAAATAAGCTAATAGCCGCTGGAAAAGATGCTCTATCAAAGTTGCCGTCCAACTTGTGTATTTTTCTTTCTCTCTTTGATACTTCACACCACATGTGAGCCTGAAATTTCATAAACCTCGGTCTTTCCCAAAGTGGACACTTCCTCCTAGAGAGGGGCGGTTTGCCACAAGAACTCTTCACTGCTGTTCCTTTCTTTGCAGTAGAGCAAAATCAACCGCTCTGGAAGCTGAGTGCCTTTAATCCAAAACAGAGCAAGATCATTCTGCCATTTCAGTTCACTGAGTCCCTGGGGGCTTCCCAACGAAAAGGCTCACTCAACAAGTGCTCCGATCCCTGCAGCCCGGAGGTGGGATTGATGCTACGCCACCCGAGTCCACAGGGGTCCTGAACTTGTAAGAGGAAAGAGAGAAAAGATGCAGCAAGTAACACCGAGCTCTTCTGGAAAGAGAACTGAAGCCCTGAAATGTCCCCTCCTTTTTGCATTCCCCATGTTTGCATAACATTTCTGCATGTGAAATTTTAGGGAAATGAAATAATTTCTAGTTCCAACTTGCTGTTTTTTCTGCAAAGTGGATTTTTTTTTAATCCTGAAGCAAAAACATTCCCCTGGATTGAAAGCTCAGCCCCCTCCTGGCTGTAAAATTTATACAGATGTATAAAAGAAGCTTAATATTTGGAAAGTACTTTTGCTCTTTAAATACATTAGGTCAGGACACACTAGTAGCCCTGGTGATGGGCACGTTTAGATAGTTATGAAGTACAGAAGGAAAACAAAACCCTCCTTGCAAAATGAAAACTCCTTACCCCAGTAATTCTGCAAAGCCTGGCACTGTGCAGAGATTGGCATGTCTCTCAAACTGAAATCACACCACTTGCAAAAGTCACATTGTAGCATAACCACTCTCTGCTAGATGACACTTCTTTCTGGAGCTCAGAAATGGCACCTTATGGGGTAAAGCTATTCCAAGTCCCTCCTTAAGCAACTGTTCAGTTTTATTGTCCTTTCCTCCCGCCACAGGAGCAGCAGGTAGGGTGGGGAAAGCTGTAGCTGCTGTTGCTTGAAAAACAGCAAAATTTGCCGGCTTTGCAAAACTGACTGCATCAGCCGCAGTGGGTAAGGAGATCTGCATAGGCACCTGAGTGAGCGCTACTAGAAACGTGTGGGGACGGAGTGGAGGGAGGGTGGTGAGAGCAGGTTGGTGGGACAGGTCCCTGTGAGGTGGCCGCATGGAGAGTGCCCATGTGTTTATACCAGAGATGCCCCATGCACTAGGGATGCAGCCCTGTGACTCCCTGGGCTCAGCAGTAGTGTGATGAGCATGGGAGACGTGGCCACAGCGTCAAAAGCACAACTTGGAGGAAATCCCCCAAGTGAAAACAAAGACTCTGTAAGTCATTTCCTCCGAGCTGAACAGAAAGACATCTGTGTTGATCCAGCTATTACACGCTAGTCACAACAAAACAATTTGCCTGCAACCAGCATAGACCCCCCTTGCTTTTCTCTAGATTGACGATTAGAAACACGAGAGATGTATTTCAACTGAACTTTACAAGCTCTTTTTCTCTCGATAAGGTTTTGCAGACTGACAGTTTCTGTAGGCAAGGTTGGGCTAAGAGAAGGAGGTAGAGAGGAGAGCCTGGGTGACACCTCACTATAGACCCTGAAATTCAGCATAGACTACTGATGTGTGCCAAAAGCCACCTTCAGTTATTCTGTCTGTAGATGAGTGTCTGAGCTTTGGGGTGGTTGGATGTGACCATTACACATGGCTAAGTACGAAGAAAGGCACTGTAACTCCCGGGGCCACCTGGGCATGAGCAGATTTGTGATGGCCATTACGCAGGAGCAGCCTTAGGGTGAACAGCCCACTCGGGACAGAGGTGAGCTGTGCCCACTGCTTCCCCATAGCCCAGCCCGCAGCCCTGCGAGCGCTCACTCTTCACCGTAGTTTGGAACAAGAAACACTTGAGCCCAAGCACCGGTCACACACACATTTAAAGACAGCTGGTGGCAAGCTCATGGGTGCACCTAGGTTTTGGGGGAGAGTTTGCATCCCGCTCCAAGTTGTATAATTTGCCTTTTTCTTCACCGCCACGTTTCCGGGCAGCTCCTGCCGGTCTGTTTGACGTGGGCTTCTTACTTCAGCTTCTCGCCGCCCGCACCTGCCCCGAGCGCAGAGGGCGCCCAGGACAGCGCTGCCGCCCCGGCGGGGCGGGGAGCGGGCTCCGGCGCAGGGGCCGCCCCCGCCGCTTCCTCCGCTGCCGCCCCGCGGGGAGCCGCGCTCGGCGGGGCGGCGGGAGGAGGAGGAGGCGCCGCGGCTGCCTTCCCGGGCCGGAGCGGGGCAGTGCCGTGCCTGCCTCCCTCCTTCCCTTCCGCCTCGCCTCGCGTCGCTGGCGCCAGGGCTCCCTCCGCGGCGGCGGCGGCCGGGACACCCAGGTAGGGCAGAGCCGGGGCTGGCGAGCCGCGGGGCCGCCCCACATAGAAACCGGCGGGAGAGACCGAGTCCGCGCCCCGCAGCAGCGCCGGTCGGCGGCGGCCGGGGGGCGCAGCGAGTCCCGCTGTGCCGTAGCGGGACCCGGTGTGCCGTGGAAGCCTGTCCCGGGAGGGGTGGTGGCTCATGGAGCGCACCCTGCAGAAGCCGCTGTTTGCAGCTTAAAACGGAGAAGCTTTCCTTCCTCGACGTCCAGGTGTCACACGGCTCTGTAAGCGGAAGCTATGACAAAAGCTGCATTTTAAACCCTTGCTTAAAACTGCTATAATTTGTGTAATATAAGGGGTTGTAGCCCAGGCTGCCAAATCCATTTTAAAGCTAACAGTTGCTGAGTATTTTCTTGTTTATGCGACTTTCTTTTCTGATTCTTTCCTTATATCCATGTAATCCCTGTGCTTAATACTAAGACTGTTCTACCTCCTCTCAAGGCACGATTAGCCTGGTGTGTGAGTTCAGTCACATTAGTAATTCCCCCTGCCTTCTGTCCCACGGTGTGATTATCCATTCTTGGCGGTGAATGCTCTTATGTAGCCTCATACTGGGATACTGCATACCTGCAGCTCATGCRGTAGGTGACTAGATTTGCATGGTGCTTTTCCACAGGCTTCTTTTCTGGGTCCCTGTAAGTCAGAACCGATGATTATTTGAACTGCAAACTGAGCTTTTAGTGTAGACATGGTCATGAGCTCTCTGCTTGAAATGACAGATGTGTACCTTGCTGTGATAAATGCTAATRTGAAATATTTAGTATTGTTCTATGTGTCAAATAAGTGAGACTGTAGCTTTTCTACATGAAAAAACTGACTGTAGCAGAAATGCAAGTAAAAAGTGCCTTGCAAGTACTTGCTTCTGGAGCATTTGTTTTCATTTTAGAGTAAATGTTGCCGATGCTTTATCTGACTGTCTCACCTTTGATATAGTGTGGCTGCAGGGCGAAACATTGCTGTTTAGTTTCTCAGAACTCTCCAGTGACTGGAAGATGGGTTGTTACTTACAGCAGCTATATAAATGTTTAGGGTATGTTTAGGGTATTTTGGGCCATCAGAAAGCAGCACCCATACAAATAGGCTCCCAGCTACACTTGAGGGAGTACCTAGAGTGATTTTGCACGTGCTCCTCTTTCCTTTCAGCACACCAGCTGCGCTGCTCGGTTCACACCACCTGTGCAGAAGAGGCCCTTCAGGTGTCCTGGTATTGTTTCACGGATGCTGCTCTTGTGGGCTGGGGAGGTAGTTCCCAGGCAGGGTGCTACTCCTAGCCTTTTGATGGTTATGGTTTGTAAGGGGACTACAGCAGGAAAGAACCCATTTACTATCAGACGCTCCTCTGATAGTCTTCATGTTTCTCCAGGTTTTATTTTACATGTTTTATTTATTGAGAAATTACATCTTATGGTGAAATAATCACATTTGTCTCTGCATTTAGTCCTCAGTGAAAGGGTGCTTTACATGTTCTGCTAAATTTCTAAATGAATATTATGAGCGTTTTGAACCAAGTGATTTCTATGTGAGCTTGCCTGCTGAAACCACTGAAAACAGAGCAATGTGATTATATTTGGCACCTGGTTACTTCCTCCTCTTTTTTTTTTTTTTATGGGATAATCTCACAGGTGTGAAAATCAAAAACAAAGATTTGGCATTCACATAGTTAAAACATACTGCCAGTTAGACCTCTGTTGTGAAATAACTCTAGTTCTCGGCTGCTAGACCTAATTTTATTAGCCCTTCAAAATTTATAGGAGTACCACTTTTTTTTTTTTGGATGTTAATGTAGGATTTTTTAAATCTTTTAAATATTTTAAAACAATTGATTGTGAGGCAGCTAGAATTATGTCCTAAGTTAAGTTACGTTTTAATTCTTAACTGTGGGCTCAGTATTGTGGATTTGGCATTGCAGTGTATCCAATAACCTGGCTGACTGCCTACAATGGCTAAAAAGGGAGAAAAATAAAATACGGCTGATAAAACAGTATCAGCTCCATATTGTTTCATCTTGCCCTGAAACAACATTGTATTCAGAAATGCTGTGATAGTGTGGTATCCTGTAATTAAAGTTAAAATAACTGGGAAGTGGTTACTTTCACAGAATTGCTTGGAAGCATCAAGAAAAGTCTTCCCCCTCCACCAAATGTAGGTGCAACCTGTTGTAGATTTAATTCCCTCTCTGTTGTGTTAGCTTACAGATGGGATACACAAGATAAGGTGCACAATGGTGTAAGTTTCATACAAATATTTGTCTCTCAAATATGCAAAACATTTTCTTTGTATTAGTCAATGGAAGTCTGTGCTTCCTGCTGTCAATGCAAAATCATGGAAAAAATGTCTTTAGCCGCTGTTAACCATTGACCTCTAAGAAGTTTTTCTACTTTTGCTTGTTTCAACTTTTTTCAGTAACCTATTACCTTTTCACAGCTGAACTTGGAACTGTGCTTTAAAAAAAGGCAAGTTTGTGTATGCCAGGGAACCATGCGTATGCCACAGACTGTTGTAGCAGTCTACAATGGCTCTCCTGCAGAAATAGGGTAAGAAAATACCAGTATAAAAATCAAAAGATAGGGAAGGCAGTATGTGAGCAAAGTGGAGTAAAGGTTGGCTTGGAGAAGAAGGCCTGAGGTGGTGGGGGTTTTATGTTTCAAAGACCATACGTGCTTCTGAAGGACATATATATTTTTGGTCTTGTGCTACAGATATTTTTATTATTATGTAGATGCATCTATTTGTACAGAATTACCAATACATTGGCTAAAAAGCAACAGCAATGGTCAGTCAGTTGTTGCACTGTGGAAGTCAGAGTGATGTTGTTCATTAAATGACCTGCTGATACCCATAGCTTCCTCTGTTGTGCAAAACGCAAGGAAATGACTCTCGTTATACTGATTGCAGCCTGACAGACCTCCTTGTCATTGCAGAGGGATCAGCCCAATTTACCCTAATTCTCCTGGCCAGGACCTCATGCTACCACTAGGCATTAGCTATCTCACTGATACAACAGGGCACAACTCTCCAGAAAACAGTGAAATTGCACCTGCACTTTAACAAATGGTCAATTGGGCCTTAAGAAATGTTTTTGTTAATGGAGGGTGTCACTTCTACAGGCAAATCCTCTGTTTGCTCTGCTGGTCTTCAGGGAGAAGAGCACTCTGCTCTCCTGCTTCTGGTCTGGTTTTCGAAGTGTATTTTCTAAAGGAAAAAGCATTAGGAAAGAAAGTGCCATGTATGTAAGGGAAGCCGGTATTTGAGTGGACGTGTATGCCCTTTGTCTGGCATGGCAGAAGAGGAACTGAGGAGCAGAGGCTTGTGATTGACCACTGCCCCGTGGCCATTACAGCTCTGGCAGTTCTCAGTCACCCCCTGCCCTGGCTCAGCCACACGAGCTGTGATTCAGAGTCAGGGAAAATACCATGCGAGATAAAATTGTGAAAACCATATAGACTTCTTTTTACATGTGGGGAGATGAGTTTCATCATAGGAGATGCTTTGCGGGGAGGGGAGCGGGTTTTTACAATTTCCTAGATGTGGAGGTGGGATGGCATAAGGATAGGTGTCCGTTCCTTGCAAGCACCGCGAAGTGGCTGCTGTGTTCAATCATGCAATCTCCGGAAGGGTAGCAGAAGCCTCCTGGGAGTATGTCTGTCCAACATGGGCATGGTTTACCTTTCTTGGGAAGAATGACATCACCTAGGAGAAGTYTTTGGTTTTGACAATATCCAAACATTTAGGAGGAAAATGACATTGCTGAAAAGACACATCTTGGTTGGATGACTCTGTCCTGTGTTCTGGGTGGTTCAGTAAAGCTCGTGCCTAGCTCGGTGTGGTCCAGCCTTGGTACTGTGGGCAGGAGAGATGGTTTTCAGGAGCCTGTCACAGAGAGACGAATTGCTCTGGGAGAGCCCGAGCCTGGCTGAGGGCTGATGTATGAGAGCTGTTGCCCATCTGCCGGGAAGGAGAAGTGACGGGAAGGAGAAGTGTTTGGCACGTTTGCAGTTGCAGCCCCTCTTCTGAGGCGAAGCAGGAGGCTGGCAACTGGGCTGCCTTGTTTCAGTTCTTAAGGTGAAAATCCTATGCAACATTAAACAAACACAGGAAAAAGGAAAAAAAAAAAGATTGCAGTGTGCTGGGGTATGTGGGACCTGGGCAAACATTTTCTTGGCACTCCTGCTTTTCCTCGTTCACGTTTCTCTTATCAGCGGATGTATGAATGGGTACCACTTTGCCACGCATGGGGTACAACTTCATGTACACTCAAGTAGGTCACAGCTGAGTTTCCTGTCAGGGTGGGTTTTGCTCAGCCCCGTGCCTATTACATGCTGCGATCTGATTAAATCGTAAGAACGCTTTAGATCTAGGCTTTGTTTCCACTTGAATGTGGGGCAGAAAAACCTGGCTTTCAGTGGTACAGAAAGTGGTGTTCTTGCTTCTGAACCAGGGTCTGGGCATGACACCAGAACCCTGCCCTTCTGGAGAGTGCACTGTCCCCTGTCACATTAGACTTGGATCAATTCCTGACCATTTATGCTTATTAAACAAAAGAAGACTTTTTTTTTTTCCCCTACAGAGTAGCCACATAACTCGCCATTAGACCCAGATGAAAACTGCCCTTCAGTTTTGGCTGAACATAGTATCCCTTGTAACTCTGTCCTAGGCAGCCCTGCGCAAAAATCATTTTGTCAGGTTCTCTGTACTAGTTTACAGGGTAAGTGAGAGAACCACAATACGTCAAATTCTTAATGTGTTCCGGGTTGCTGCTTGTCCTGTGAATTACATGGATGTCCTAGATCACAGGCTCAAGCTCCATATCCTGGCAGAAAGAATAATGGTGTGTTTTCCCTGCTCTGTCTCCCCAATTATGAGCATCTCTTCCCATCTGAAGTTGCAAACCACAGCCATTCCCAGTGCCACAGTGGGAGGAGGAAAGAGGGGGCCTGTCCCACCTTGGGTTGTGTGACCCAGTTCGAGGGATGTGCTCTTAACATGTGAAGTGAGTTGAGCTGAATGGACCACTTTTTCTGTCCCATGGGAGATCCTCTAAACTGGTATCTTAAATATACTTTGGGATCTTTTGGAAGTAAAATTGCTACCTAAGCTGTATCCAGCAAAGATGCTTAAAAGAACATTTTTTAACATGAAGAAGCCTAGCACTCGGGTGTTAAGGGTGGCCAGTTCAAAACTGCCAGTGCAACTTCAATGCAGCTCACTTATGCATAGTGCGTTATGAGATATGTTTAGTTATGTAGCCTGTGGTTTCCTTTTCCCACTGTTTCATTCAGATCATGGCTGGTCGGGCTGTTTCAGTTTGCTTTGTCATGGTAGGCCGTGAGGACCTTCGTCCTCGGCACCGAAGGCTGGTGCCAGGCTTACAGCTTAGGTGACCTCTCGTTCATCCTCAGTGGTGCTTGAGTGGAGCGGGTTTGGTTGTTAGGAGGAGGCACATTTACAGCTCTGGTGTGTCAGATGAACTGTGAGGGTCTGTTTTATGGGAGGGGAGTTTGGGAGAATGGTGTGGTGAAAGGCTGTGGGGTGTGAGAGCAGTGAGGGATCAGCTGGAGGGCTGTGGTTCTTGTCAGGGGCTGCAAGTGGCTCCTCCGCCATCGCAGCGGCTCTCTCTTCCCACCAAGACTCTCTCAAAGCATGAAGGGCATTACAGGGGTGTGATTAAAAATAAAGATATGGGCAAGCAGCAAAACTCCCTCAATTTTGTTTAGTTACTTTTCTGGATCTCTTGAACTGAAACTAACTCTGAAAGTCAGTGTGAAGCAGGCACTCCCTGTGAAAACCTGAGACTTAGCCATAAAGGACTATCTTACCTTTGCAGTGTCTTAACTTTACTCCTTGTAATTTTGATCTCAATGGGACTGGATTGTGGCAGCCCAACTTCTGGTGATGCTCGGTCTGTAATATCCCTATTCCTCACCATAAATAATCAGTGGAGTAAGATACTACCAAGCATTAATGACCATATTGCATGATGTCTCAAAGAAAGTTTAGGCTGAATGCTGGTCATTAAGATGATGAATGTCTCGTGACACCTGACAAGTGCTCTCATTCCCTGTTCAGCTTGCAACAGTTGAAACACCCCGACATCTGAGAACTGACATCAAGGAGAGCAGAGGTAACAAGCTGCTTTGCTAGAGATGCTCACTACCTTGCAGGAGTGAAAGGAAAGGAAAAACACGAGACCACAGTACTGCCTCAGTTGTGTTTATTTTCAGATCCAGTGAGAAATTTTTTCCCTGAATAAATACTTATATTTTGAYGTGAGTGAAACTAAAGTCCTTTGGTATTCCTCATTGCTTAGGCTGCACTGTGTGTAAAGAAGAAATTCTTCAAGGTCACAGCCTGGATTTTCAGTCCTGTATGTGGAGACTTTATTAGTAAGCGGCTGAAATGCAAGTAAAAGTTTAACAATTTAACAGAACTCTACAAATCATTTTAGGGTAGAACTCAGTAACTTCAGGAAAATAGGTCTCACTCTTCCAAGTATCTCTCCAGAAAGTACCCAGCAGTGTGGATTCTACTTAAAGAGGTCTTTGTCTGTTTTTTGATTTTTAATCCCTATCATAACATACATGTGGTTCAAGCACAGAGCAACACAGAAACTGAAGGGCTTTGTTAGCTGGTTAAAGAAAATGAAAGCTGCTGTAAGTAGAATCCTTCAAGTAGTATGTCAGCTAGACATGCACAAAGCATGAGAACATGAAATTTGGTCTGGTGGCATTACTTCTACAATTTTGAGTGCAATGAAGTGGTAATTCTCGCACCAAGAGTTGTGTTGTCCCATCTCAGTAAGTGAGGGTGTGGTATGATGCGGAGGGAATTTTGATTTTCATTTATGTGAAATTTTCCTTGTAACCTATCCAACATAACAGGATAAGAGAGTCAGGAATCAGAAGATAAGAACGCTGACCTTGCCAACACCACTGCTTTGGTATGCGTAGCCCTGAATTGCCAGATGTGGGAATAGTAGTACGAGATCTTGGCCGAAATGTAAATGGTCATTCATTTTGGGTTCAATCTCTTGTGCTTGTGCTGTAGCAGGGGGGACATATCCTGGTGAAAATGATGCAGGGGAAACTTGATAAACAGGAACTTCCAGTATTTCCTGTCCCCCACTTGCTGCCTTGGGTTTTTCCTCATGCACAGAAGGCAGTTCTGACCTGTAACTTTAGATGCATCCGCAGTGTCTGTATGAGAGAGGTTTGGGGCTAGTCGGTCACTCAGTAGGTGCAAAAAAGCACAAGTTATCAAGTGGCCTTATAATACTACCTTAAAATAAAGACTTTGAGGGGAAATATAGTCATTAGTCAACGTGGACGCCAACACATAAGTTATGGCCAGTAGCTCATCATCTGAGTCAACTTCACAGCTTTGTCTTCGGTCGAAATTCCCCTGTTTGTTATTGAAGTATTTCTTACTGTGTAGCTTCCACGTGGTCTAGCGGGTGCTTGTTTCTGTCTCTATTTAAAACCAGTTATTAATATAAGTGTGTATTTTTCCTATTAATAGCCCTATTAATGAATGTGTTTAAACATATTGTAGTTTCTGGTATATTTGGTTTGAATTAAAGTCATTATAATGGGGGGAAAAAAGCATGTTATGTAAATTTTTAGTATATATTGCTAGCATCTTACCACATAGCATATGGTTACGTGGGTTATGTCTTTTGTATGCCTAATTTTGTTAAAAGCATGATACTGGCATAGAGATGTTGGAATTGCTCCTGGTGGAAGGTACAGGGCATGCAGGAGCTGTGCTTAATTTCTTACCCACAAACCTGTTTAACTCTTGCCTCAGATGATAACTAGTCAGTGAAACTTCAGTGTTGAACTTCAATATTACAGCTTGCTGCTAAGATGTTCTTCATAGATCATCTGAAAAGCAACTAAAAGGCTAACTAAAAAGAGGATATGATTTTATTAAGCTGCTTCTCTCTTTAGAGAGAGAATGGTTGGGTTTGTGCCTACAATGGGGCTATTAACAGCTATTCCTGTGGAGAAGACATAAACTTGGCTCACATCTACTCTACGTGAATGGCCTAGAAGGGTAGATGCTTGATAAAAGAGATAAAGAAAATCATAATTTTAGCAATATGGAGAGTAGACTGTGGTCTTCAACAACCCAGTAAAAAGTAACAGCACATCCCTGGAGCTGGTTCAGGGCCATCTAATCTGGTTCTGCTAAATTGGTGTTAATATGAAAGAAGAACAATACAGCAGTGATCATGCAGGCCGTAACTGGGAGTTAGCCAATTTATTACAGATAGGTCTGGACTGGTTTTCCCACAAGCCATCCCTTTGCATTGAGGCTCTAGGATGTGTATGTAGCTATCATTCTGTAGATACTAAAGCACTCAACTGGCTTTTATGTTGCAGGTGCTACAATTTTTTATCCATTTTGGGAAGTAATATGGTTTCTATATAGCTGTAAAGAGGAAAAAATATCTTGAGGAACACTGCAGAAGTGATAAAAGGATTTATACCTGAATTCTGATGAGACAGTTCCATCCCACTAAAGAAAATCTGATGATTGAAATGATAGAAATAATCTTAGACAAACAGGTAAGGAGCTACAACCTGCTATCAATTTGGGAAATGGTAATTTCCCTGAAGAAGTAAAAAGTTCCTTTACATTTCTTGTGAATAAAATATAACTGCAAAAAGTGGGTGACAGGTTGCTAGGTAAATAGCTTGCTTCCCTAGCAATAAACAGCAAATATATAGTTGATGTTTGCAGGGTGTCTTAAAACCAAATGCTGTTTTGATTCAATTCAATTTTGAGAAACTTCTCCAAATAAACTCATCTTGCTAATTCTACTGCTGGCTGGCACATTGCGAGGGTAAATTGCTACCTTTTTGAGTACTGTCAGATCATTATACATGGCCTAGCAGGGCTCTGATGGACTGCATAGTCTGAGCCTTTGTAACTAAAGGCTGACTTTTGAAGACGGATTTCAAAACCTGTGTATCCATATCACTGGATTTCCTGCAGGCATTGAGGAAATTATAGGTGCTCCGTGACCCACTGTGCTTCTACATATGCAAGGCATATCAAGTCATTTAAGGGTAGCCTGGGACAGAGAGTGGTTGAGGTGAATTCCTAATTGATGCCTGCTTCTGCTTTGTGTGGGATGTACCTACAGACCACTTACCTCTTGTGAGACATGGAAAATATATTTTTTAATTCATAAAGCCTTCGTCAGACTTAAAACCAATCTGGTTCATGGCATTCTTTGAAAATTGTATGTCCACCCAGGAATGAGTAACTCAAGATGTTTGTCCTTGGGCTTGTCTGTGTGTTTTGATGGAGTTCAGGTGAGAGAAGGTAGCAACAAGCTGGCTAGGATCACAAGCAGGTGCAGTAGAATCTGCAGCTGAATGAGTAATTCCAGAGCAGTGTTTAGTAGTGCAGTGCAGGGTAGTGCTGGTACTGCTTTTCTGCCATCAGGAGCCAAGCCAGGATTTCTATGGCTTCAGCTGTGCCATGTAGATCTACCGGTGGCGCTTTGCCATGGCAGTCCTTCAGTGCAGAGAACAGCCAGCCTCCTTAGGAGTATTTCAGGTTTGCTTATTGCTTGCAAAGTATGTTCAAGCCAGAAAAGCTTTCCTTCAGCCACTGATTGAGTTTTCTTGGTAGCTTTTAAGATGATCGCAGGTAATGATCTAGAAGGCTGGGTGTTGCTTTTATATGTTGGAGTATTATTGTAGGAGATTGGTTCTAGCTCCAGAATGAATGGGCTTGGAATCAGAGGAGAGGTGGTGCCAGATAGTTAGTAGGTGGCTTATTCCTACCATTCTGCACTTTAAGAGGTATGTCAGCCTAGTGGTACAAGACTCTGATCACGTGCAAGTTAGTGCAAAGTTAGGTTCATTGTACTGGTATCAGTTACTTGGCATGTATGCTGGCAGAGCAGAAAGAGTTAACTTTAGTAGTTGGAGAACAAGTTGTTCTCTAACTTTAGTAGTCGGAGAACAAGTAGTTGTTTGGGGGGAAAAAGTTCATCTTAGAGTGTTTGGAAAGAGAAGTAACTGAGGAAGCATTAGTCATTCCCTGTGCATAAAGCAAGTCATAATTTGTATGTATTGCAGTATTTTAGTTAGACCATGTCAAGAGAGCGTCTTGAATACTGAAATAAATTGAGCTTATTTGTGGTATAATACATCACGTGCTTATCTGAGATTGTATAACGTTTGGAAGAACAAACTCAAATTATGAAGAAACTGAATTAAAATGACTCCTAATTAAAAAGAAGGATAGCCTCAGGTGCTGTTGGCCTCTTTTTTTTTTTTTTTTTTTCTTTTCTTTCCCATAGATTTGATTTGCTTTTCTTAGATTTGCAGTTTTGTGTACAATAGCAATTGACTTCCTACTTACTGGTGAGCTTTAGGATTCCCAAACAGAATTAGGTTCAATCTGATTTAGCAGAACACTTATTTTTTCAGCCCTCTAAATCTCCGGCTTCTGGAAAAGTAGGAAAAGCTTTTGCACAAGCATCGCCCATTTCCTTTGCCAATCTCATCTTTGCCTGTTTCTTTAGTAAGTGGGTGTTACTGTTTCTCTTCCCTTCTTATCGGCAGGGGTTTTTAGAAAAGGCTGAGGCAGCAGCTCCGTTTTGCCGAATGTCCACCCGGCGCCGCGGGGCCAGCGGGGGACTGGTGGAGTAGCCTCGGTCTATGTAGAAGTGAAGTAAATAGACTCTGCTTTGAGCTTCTGCTCCTCCAAATCAATGCCATGCCAGTTTGGAGGTAGTTCTTCCATTTTGCTCTCTCACCTTCCTTTGAAAATATTTGCCAGAATATTTTGTCTCCTTTTGAAGGTACATACATACATGTAAGAAGGACCAGTATACCACATACCTCCTCCCAGTTCAGAACCTGACCTTCCCTTTCTGTTCATGCTTTGTTTTACCTCTTCTCTGTCAGCTGAGGGCCAGTTATATTTGTGCAGGTAAACCAAACTAATATTCTTCACCAGGCCTTTACGCTGCACAAGTGAAGAAGCAAATCTCTTTATGCTCTGCCTCATCTGGCCAGCTGCAAACTCCTCACAGCATCCTGAAGTCCTGGTGATGGCACCACAGCGGGTAAGAGCTGCTGTATGTCAGCAGAAAATTATGTTTACTGTTTTCACTGCACTTTATATGTGGCATTTAGAAATAAAAATAAACATGAGCAACAAAGTTCAGACCCGGGAAAATCTGCTGTCTCCCTTTTAAGGGTTAACATAAAATATCAGTGCATAAAAATATTAGTCAGGCTTGGATTTGGTCCTTGTCTGAATAGGCATCATGGAAATGGCAACAAGTGCCACACCAAGCAGTGTGTGTAGTTAGCTACAGCATCCTCAGTCAGCTATCTAAATTCATCACTGTGATAGCACTGCTTCCTTCATTCAAAAATCAGAAATCTACCCTCAAAAAGGAGTCTTTAAAAAGTGAAGTTGCTTTTTTTTTTTTTTTTAATTGCCTTCTCTAATTTTAATCTTCCTTTGCTTGAATCAAATGTGTGATAATTTAAAATATAGCTAATTTTCTCACATGTGATTTTGCTGGCTGTTGCAGGAGGTTTTGTCAGAAGGCCCAGCTGGGGATAAGTTTATCTTACTGTAAAAGTTCGGTCTGCCTGTGTGCTAAGGCCACCAAATATGCCAAGCTCTCGCCTGGAAGCTGTGTGAATGCAGTAAAACTTGCTGACAGACAGGGTATTTTAGTTTTTCAGRCTGCATATGGCTTCTGGTGAGCCCAAAACCACAGGCTCTCACTAGAAGAGGTCAGTTCTGCCTGCAGAAGACTTGAGATTGGGCTGCTTCTGTGGGAAGCACTGTTCAGTTGTGGTAGGGTGCCTCGAAAGCTTTTCATAGTCTACAGCAAAAATAAGGTGGTAACTTTGGATGCTGGAGTGGAATTTAACAATAGTAGCTAATGTTAATAGCATTATTATGCAAATATTAGCAACCATTAGCTGCTGTATATTGCTTGAGCAGAAGGTGATGCAAAGCCACGTTATGTATGTGGTTATAGAACTATCTAATATTCTCAAGTCTAAAAAAAACTAGACTGGCAGAGTATTTGAGATTCTCTTACTGTTAAAGGTTTTCTGTGTTTGGTTTTGCCTACATTTTTTAATTACCTTTCCCATGAATACGATGAATTACAACTACCCTCTCTCTATACATATATACATATAAAGACCTCTTCCCCCCAACAACATAAACCATCAGCTTATTACTCTGTGTGAGAAAAAGGGGGTGGATGAAGGTAGGAGTTAAACTTTAATCTATGTAGATGATGGTGAAGAACAACAAAGTCTTTTCACAAGCATTGGAAGAGTGGCGGAAACACGGGCTTGGTGATGTTACAGCTGTACCAAGGTCACTTTGCAGGCAATAAATACAGTAGGGGAACAAGTCCATGTTCAGAAAGATTTGCAACTCTTGGGCAGTGGGTTTTGCTTATCTTTAGTACAGAAATGAAGATGACTTTCGAGTCTTCAATGAAATCGCAAGATGAACTCATAATACCTTTTGACTAATAAAACAAACATGGGAAGTTGGGGATAGTATACAATGCAAGAGCTGAATATCCGCTCTATCACCGATACTATTTCTTGAGGCAGTGACACATTCAAAAGCTTTTTATCTTTAGAAAGGACAGGTGGCTGAGCGTGCAGAAGGCCAGTAGGTTGAGAAAACTTTTGGATTTTGCTACTTTAACTGATGTTTCAAAGTCTTTTTTGTGCCTTGCTTTCCTCTGTCCCAAACTAAGTTTCAGCTTTATTTTCTTCCAGCAAAGAACATTACAAATGCTAAAGAGGTTTTTGATCTGAATAAACTGAAGGCAAAATAGTCAGTGCAAGTTTATAGGTATTGCAGAGCTTTTATGTGGAAGAAATAAGAAAAGCTACAAATACTCAGCTCTAGAGCAATGAATAAAAATACACAAAGTTGTTGAGGATAGTGAAAATTGATCAGTCCATCCTTTGTATGATATCCCATAGTGTTGCTAACTCGGTTAGCAGTAAATAATTTAAATAAAAAAATGTCCTTGTCAACATATTTTTTACATCATGGATGGTAATAATGTAATTTTGGTTTCATAAAGCAGAGGTTCCTTTCCTAAATAATTTATTCGTGAGGGAACTGAAGAAGGTACACTATAAAGCTGTGAAAGGATAACTTAGTCATTGGAGTGTACTGCTTACAGGAAGTCACAATAAAGAGCAATAGCCGAGTTTACAAATGATTTGGAGACATATACATGTCATTCTCCTAAATTTGAACTCATCATTGTAAGGAGAAAGAAACCCTTTTGCTGCTCTTGCCATTTTTCCCTAGCTGCTCTATGCGCTTTGCCTCTGCTTCTCTTTTGTGATGGTTGATGAGTTGATGGTCCAGTTTGGTGTGATGAACCACCTCGATGCCAGCTGACGTTATCTAAGAGGGACTGTCACTTTTCAGCGTTGTTTTCTTCACTTACCCCAGCTACCTACGTTATAATGCTAAAAGGAAGAAAAATGCTTGTATTTTATAAAACGTAGTGAGCCTGTTTTTGAGGAATTTTGGAAAACCTGTGCTGGTTGCAATGAAATACTCCTCCTGTGCGTGTACGTGAGTAGCTTTCTGTTGAACAAAGGATATTTTGCAATACCACATGGTTACCTCAGAGAACCTCCAGTCAAAGAGTTGTCACTGAGTTACCCCTTAGCCTGTTTACTTTTTAACCTAAATTTAGTGCAGGCAAATATAAATTTTATTTTCACATATTTATATATATGATTATATATAAAATTAGCCAGTTATTCTTTGGGTGGCTTTCAGAGAGAGACTGGGATTTGCAAACCTTTGGGTATAATTTTGAAATCTATTCGAAAGTAGCCCCCCAAAATTGCATTTCTGTCAGTTTAAAAAAAAAAAAAAATAGCTTGCATATGATAGAAGTGGTTTCTGAGAGTCTTCTGTTAAAAAAAAAAAAAAAAAAAAAGGAGGAAAAAAAGTATATCCAAATAGTTTTTACTTGTCGTTTTTCTGGTGTATGATACATTTCAGATATCATTACAGTATGTTTCCCCTCAATTCCAATTTTAAAATTGACAGATTATGCTACAGTATATTTTTCTATATTTGTATTTCTGTGAAATTTACCATTTGAACAGGGATTAGTAACAGTTGTCTTTTATTCAGTTGTCTTATATTTTTTGGAGTTTGAATCTGCAACCTTGGATGTGGGGCAAAAAGACTTTTCTACCATTTGAAGCACAAGAGCATATTTTGCAATCCTTGCTTACACCGAGTAGTAATTATTCAAATAAGCCTGTGATACTCATGTAACTATTCACATGTAACTTGGTTTGTAGTTTCACAATAAAGCAATGGCAGCTTCAGCAGAAAAAACAGGGTAAGGAGTTCTCCTTTTCTTCTTCCTTCTGCACTGTTTCTGTTCTCTACCCAGAGCTGCAGCGTGCTGCCTATTCACTTACCCCACTACAGCCGTTTGCAGGGACACATAATGAACTTGATCAGAAAATTGATCTGAATTAATTAAAAAAAATTGTATTCTGCAAGAGTTACAGATTTGAGTCAGAATTAGAAGGTGCCACCTGTGTACTTAAAATTGACGTTTTGATTAAAAAAACCCCACAAACCTGAATTAGTTAACATTGCATCATTTAAATTAATGTACTGCGCTAGGGGATATGTTTTCAATGTTAAATACACAGACATGGAATTGCTACTAGTTTGGATTGATGTGCCCAAAATCTGAAAAAGAGCAGTTGTGCAGGATGCATGAAACCCAAGTCAAAGCTGAGGATGCTGATTTCTTAGAGGGATTCTCTATCTTGGATGGCAGCCCGTCAGCTTAGCAATAAGACTTTGCATGGGAGAACCCAGATTCCTAGGTAAATGTTACCTTGCTAAGCAGAGGCAAAACTCAGAAAATAGAGTTTCCAGCGGATTTTATTTTTGTTTTCAGCCACAGACAAATGTTTTCCGTTGGTGTTTGTTTTATGACTGTCGTGATAAGTGCGTTTTTCAGAATGCCTTTTCTCTTCTGAACCACTCCATGACTCTGTGTGGTACAAAGCTTTGTGCCATAAAAAGTGGCAATTACTTAATGCATTTGGATCAGAGAAGCCCTGGTCAGATTGGGATACACTTTTCTTTTCTACTCACTAGAACTTCCACTGGGACTTTCATCCATTTATTCAACAGTTTGAATGTTACATGTGCTTATGGACAGGCTTACAGTGACTAATCATTTCAATAAACAAACACAATCCAGGAGCTGGGAGTGGGAACCAGGGGAACACACATGGGTAGTGTTGCAACTGCTGGGGTTATCTCATCACTTAGTGCCTCAGTTTTCCCAAGTGAAAACCAGGAAGGGTGGCATGCCTAAGCAGCTTTGTCTAAAAGTAAAAACTTACTTTGTACATCTTGACCAATATTGAATTAACAGATTTATCTTAATAGTTGTTGGCATTTGTTTTGAGGAAAGTGTGTGGTGACTTCATGGCCATACAGGTGAATATTTGTATAATGTGAAGATGGATCAGTGCAAATTGGTGCAGACTTTTTGATACTTAAAGTTGAGAATGTTTCCCCACCCTAGAAAAGCTGAGAATCTGTAACTCTTTCCGATTTCAGTCAATTCTGAGTACTCAGCATCTCTGCAAATTAGATCATATTTTTTATCATGTAACTAAGGTTGACAGGGAACAGGGCAAGTCCTTGGCAGGAGATGCTGTGAAAAGTTTAGATGGGTGGCAGCGTGTAACTCCCACAGATGTTGGGAACGAGATAACAGTGTGTCACACAAACAACTTCATGTGCTGAGGAATGCTCTGGGAACAATGGAATATTTGGGGGAAAAAGTGCAGAAAAGTTGTAAAACTGTACTGAAGAAAAAGTAGTGATGTATGGGTTTGCTAAGAGGTAAGGGTGGCTGTTACATGTGCTTCTCAATGAAGTATTGCAATTTTGGAAAGGAACTTTCAGAATAATAGGTTCAGTTGTCCTGAGCGTTATTTATAGAAACAGAAATGTGGCTAGAGCTATTGGCTTGGAAAAAAACCCAAACAAAACAGGTTTCTTTGACCAAATGCAGATTCAAAGGCTGATCTTCTGACCTGGGAAACTGGTTCTAATCTGCAGAGATCTCCATAGTGAGAGTATGCAGCAACAGTTTAGTGTAGCAACCAGGTGCAGACATTGACCAATTACATGACTGATATTTTTATTTTTTAATGCTAATTTTTGTCAAAAGGATTTTTATTTTGTTTCTTGTATGATGTTAAAGTTACCAAAGAGGTCTGGTAGGGAAATGAAATATTTTAGCATTATCAGTATTGAGACTTGAAATCATAGTTAATTTTGAATCCTTCTTGTGCTCTGTAGTGTAGCACTCTGGTGATCTCTGAGATCACGATTTCTAAGATGGATAATAATTATGTTTTCCTTAAGTGCCAACAGAGAATTTGTACTATAGAGAACAGGAGGATTGTTTTGAGTTGGGAGGGGCTGTGATGGGAACCCTTATAGTTGGTGTGCATTAAGCTGGTCTGAAAGTTAATACTGACTTTTAATTCTTTGAATATTTGTATTTTCAGTTCATGGTAGTATCCTTCCTTCTGCAATTACCTTTAAGATTGCCAATTTATTTTTAGAAGGGTAATAAAACAGAATTGGGCAGCTTTAGTAACTAAAGAATGCACTCAAGACAATCACTCATTAAAAAATATCTGTCTTCTTCCCAGGAATGCAGTGTGACAGATGACCAACAAAATGTGTATGTGTGTACATGCATCAGAGGAAGAGAAAAAACAAAAAGAGATTATTCATAATAATCACAATTTCCAATCCTACTATAATCTTTTGCTTATGCATCCTAACCTGATCTTATTTTGTAGTTCCATGTAAACCACAGACTAATTTTTTAGCATATGCGGAGATAAACCTTGAAAAGAAAAGGGTATTTTAAAGCAGTGAACAACTGCATCCAGCTGTGTGAAATGGCAGGAGTGTGGGATATGAGAGCTTAGTTGGCCAAAACAGGGAGTGAAATGTGGTATCAGGACTAGACCGGAAGGCAAAGGGTGTCATTTCGTGTACTGTCACAACAAATAATGACATGTTTGGGCACAAAGCAAAAGGAGAGGCACTAAGATGGATTTGTTTACATTTAATTTTATTTAAACTTTACTTTTGTAAGGTAATGTTGTGAGGAGGGCTGTGGCTTTTTGAGCTTCTCTGCACAATGCTGTGAAATGCACTATTTTGTCCATGCTGAAGTTATGCTGCCTGCAGAGAAAGATGTACATACATTTCCCCAGTGAATTTTGAAATACTCTAAGTAGTAAATAGGTGCATAAATTAAGCCCTGTGATGTGAAAAAAGCTTTTTTTTTTTTTTTTAATTAGGTTGGTGGGAAATTTCCCACTGGTACAGAGATCTGCAGTGCTTACCTAGGGTTTGGGTTTGGGTTGTCCACCCACTCCCTCCACACATACACACACCTGAGAAGATATTTGTAGTCACCAGTGCTTCGGCAGAYGCTGCTGTTCCTTCTTCAGGCCATGGCTTCAGCCCACAGCCGCGCTGCTCTAGCCCAAGCTGCGGTCAAGGTCTGTGCCTGCAGCATTCCCTGGCTTTGGAGCGTGGCTGGAGGCGGGGGCCAGGCGGTGCAGCGGGCAGGTCTGGGAGAAAGCTAGCAAAGGGAAAGGTGATGGGGGAAAAAGGCTTCTGGAACAGCTTCTCCACAACCTCTCCCACACCTTTCATTCCTGCCTTCGTGCTGCCTCATGTGTTAAGTCTGTGCGGGCGGCAGTCTGTGCTGCATGATGAAACATCTGGTTGGATCCCTTCCCTCGCCCGCTTCCCAGCCCAGCGGGAGGAACGCTCGCACCCACACAAGGCAGAGCGGCACGGCAGGTCGGCGGCGAGCAGATGAGGGAGGAGGTCAGCTGTGCTTAAGCTGGCATCGTTGCCAAGAACAGAGAGATTGCCTGGCACTTTCTGTCTGGCAGGGCTCTGGAGCCAGACTTGCAAACCAAGTAGCTGTGGGTGCGTTTGTTTTTATGTACTCCTAAGTCTGTCCTACAGGTATCAATCATGGTGTAAAACTTTAAAGCAGCTTGATGTGACTGAGCGACCACAACTGTCAAAAGTGAATGATTCAGGTGGTTGATGGTCAGCATGAAGTCTTTTTTAATAGAAGATGGAGGGCATGTACTAAGCAATTTCTGAAAAATAAGCTCTAATGCTGTGTTCTTAATTTGACATCTTCTAAATGACCACTTGCGTCTCAATTTTCATTAATATAATTTGGGGGGAACTTTCAAAATTGCTTTTACTGATCCATGTTCAATTTTCTTTATCAGACGTTTTTGCAAATGGCATTTGTATATGCACAGGCCTTGGCAATTAAAACTTTGATAGACATTAGGACTTTGTGGTGAAGAGCAGTTGTACACTGCTGGAGCATGGAGCTCTGCCTGGAGCACGTTTTGGACTTCTGACCCTTATTTTCTGTGACGTAGCCTGCAGTGTCCCTTACTTCATCCCAGTCAGGTGCAGCTTTTGGCTTGCTGAGAATGTGCCAGTGCAGCCCTCAGCTAAGCGAAGCCTGAACTTTCTTGTCTAATAATTAACTTCTCTAAACTTCCAAATGCTTAGAGTGAGCTCCAGCTTTCCGTATATTCCGGTAATTTCATTTATAAGTAGAAGCTCTTTTTACTGCAGAAATCTCCAGATCTGTGATCTGCTAAAGATATCGTAATGATTTCTTTCTTGTCTTCACAGGAGCTGATATTCAATGGCTAAAAACAGAGGTGACAAGTGACTGAAATGAATACTACTATCCTACAAGAGATTTTGATTAAAAGATCACAGCAGAAGAAGAGGACTTCTCCATTAAACTACAAAGAGAGGCTTTTTGTACTTACAAAGTCTGTGCTAACATATTACGAAGGTCGAGCGGAGGTAGGAGGAACAGTTTTATACTATAGAATGCCTTTGTTCCTTTTTGCTTTTGTATACTATTGGCTTTTTTCCTACCGTATATCATACTGTCAGGAGCAGATGGGGGCAATGGCCATGGGTGGCAATGAACATGAGCTGCCATTTCTCTTTCCTCTTATTTATAATGCAGATTTACAGAGATGTAGATAACTTATCTGGTAGTCAATGTGAACTGGTTCTTACTCAGAGCAGTAGTACATAGCCAGGATGCCAGGAATAAGATAGCCAGCTTTTATTAGCTGGCCATGAAAGCTGATTTCTTCCTCTCTCCAGAGAGATGAAAAATCACTGCTATCTCGAAGTGGGGGAAAAGGTAGAAAAACTTACGATCATAGTTGCTTGTGGCCATGTTTACTGTGAAGGCCATTACTTTCAACTGAATTCATAACTGAATTAAAACAGGAGAAAGAGCATTTGATAAGAGCAGTGCACTGCAGACTAAGTTCACTAGAGATGAGATCCATTAAAGTGGATCATGTAACCTAGTGACTGAAATGAAGCTGGAGGCTGTTTATTTGGCATGACTAACAGCTCATTGCTGTTACCACTTTATGTCAATTCAGTTACACTAGAAGTCAATAGAGTAAACTAGGCAAATACTCAGACTAGCATTTTTTAAATGAGCTTCAGACTGGGTTTCATCAAGATCACCTGCCCCTGGAGTACCCTGTCATATCTTTTAGTGCTGGGGCCCCAGATTTTCCACTCAGCTGAGGCTACTTTACAGATTTGTCACAATGCCGAAGGAGATTAAAATGGCTGCAGTAGCTAGTGGAGCATTCTCTACACTCTGGGAAGCCGTTCAACAAATAAACTTAATGGAGACAACTCTGCAACCTCTTGTGTTGGCCGTCTTACCTCTGATGAAGGAAGAGGGTACAGGAGAGCTAAGGCTTGCTAAGCATGTTTCTCTGCCAGAGCTTGTGCTTGCAGCAGAATTGAGCTCACTTACCATGCTCCAAGACCACAGCAGACTATTGTAGTTGCCATTCTCTGAATATAGCTTGGACACAGTCGAGGATTAAGAATGAGATCACAGAACCACAGAATGGTTGAGTTTGGAAGGGACCTCTGGAGGTCATCTGGTCCAACCTCCCTGCCCAAGCAGGGCCACCTAGAGCCAGTTGCCCAGGACCATGGCTTTGGAAGATCTCCAAGGATGGAGACTCTACAACCTCTCTGGGCAACCTATGCCAGTGCTTAGTCACCCTTACAGTAAAAAAAGTGTTTCCTGATATTCAGGAGAAACCTCCTGTGTTTCAGTTTGTGCCCATTGAGTATTGTTCTGTCACCAGACACCACTGAGAAGATCCTGGCTCTATCTTCTTTACACCCTCACTTCAGGCATTTATATGCATTAGTAAGATCTCCCCTGTATTTTCTCTTCTGTAGTCTAAACAGTCCCAGCTCTCTCAGCATTTCGTCATAGGAGAGATGCTGCAGTCCCTTAATCATCTTTGTGGCCCTTTGCTGGACTCTCTCCAGTATGTCCATGTCTGCCTTGTTCTAGGAGGCCAGAACTGGACACAGGACTCACCAGTGTGGAGTAGAGAGGAAGGATCATCACTCTTGGCCTGCTGGCAATACTTTGTCTAATGCAACCCAGGATGCCATTAGCCGCCTTTGCAGCAAGGGCAAACTGCTGCCTCATCTTCAACTCGGTGTCCACCAGGACCCCCAGGTCCTTTTCTGCCAAGCTGCTTTCCAGCTGGGTGGCTACCAGCATATACTGGTGCATGGGATTGTTCCTTCCCAGGTGCAAGACTTTGCATTTCTCCTGGTTGAAGTTCAGGCTCCCATCAGCCCATTTTTCCACCCTGTTGAGGTCCCTCTGGATAGCAACATCACCCTCTGGTGTGGCTGCCACTCCTCCCAGTTTGGTGTCATCAGCAAACTTGCTGARGGTACACTCTGCCCCATCATCCAGGTCATTAATGATGATGTTGAATGCTAGTGGACCTGGTATTGACCCCTGGGGTACACCACTGGTTACTGGCCTCCAACTAGATTTTGTGCCACTGACCACCACCCTCCTGGTCTGGCTGTTCAGCCAGTTTTCAGTCCACCTTGGAATATGAATTTATGTATTTTTACTTACTGTGGAGTTAAAATACATATTTATTTTAGAATGCCTTTTTTTAAAGAATAGTCTTTTTTCCCCCAGAGAATAAATAGGTGGGGACTTAAAAAGCCCTGTGAATCATGTCTTGCATGCTTATCTTGTGCTGGCTCATATTCAGGTCAAATAGAAATATAACTAACAGGTTTTGCAGGTCTAGTTGTTGCCCTTTAAGAAGTTACCACTTACACCTTTCCCCTTCCAGCTTTACTTTTCCCCTGCAGGTCCTCCAGCTAAAATATCCTCCAGGAGACTGACTGGTGGATCTGAGAGGGAGTTTAAAGTATTGCTTTTATTTGCAGTGAGATGGAGCAGGGTGGCCCATAGTGCCCTCAGCTGTGGAGGCAGTAACTTCTTAAAATGTTCCAGCCTGAGATAAGGACTGTTGGGGTGAAAATGTACACTACACCTATACTAGCCTGGCAGTTTGCTGCTGAAAGAGGCAGGTCCATCTCCTCCCTGTCCTAGTCTTTGCAGGCCTCCCCCATCCACTTGAATTGGTCCTGGCACTTTTTGGAATCTGTACTGCTCTGAAAAAACTTGCTAATCAGCAGAAATATATTTGTTCGGGTTTTATTTTTGCTGGATTAGTGTTCTGCTGGGTTAGCAAACTGTGTTAGCTCAATGCAGGATCTAACAAGTGCCAGAGGTGGTGGCAGGTGGTGGAGGAGGACAGGATGCTCTGACTGTTGACATCAGTGGGTTGTTAGACTGGCTCAGCTGTAACACATAGCTTTCCAACCTCAAACCCTTTTCATTTTCATTGTTCCTCCCACTTTAGGTTCTTTTAAATATTAATCAGCATTTTATTTTATTAACAACATTGTCTGAAAATAACGAGCTCTGATCTTAGAGGGGCACACTGAATATTTTTGTCAGCAATACTTGGTGTCTATTTGGAAAAAAAAAATTACTGCGTGACTAAGATCTCTGTGACACAGTGGTAATTATTCCTTTGTGTCACTGGGCAACTGAAGTGGAAAAAGTTTGGGGGTTTTATCAGTTGCTTGGTTTTTGTTTGTTTTTTTTTTAAGCCAATGATGGTGACTGTAAATTTGTATTTACAGTAAGACAGATGTATATTCTGGCTGGAGTAATTTATATAAAAAGAAAAAAAAATTATTAGAGATAAAAATAATTCTGGCCCCTTTGAATAGCTGGAGGTTTATTGCTGAAATAAATGTGACTACTGTGTATGCTGGTTGAAATTAAAGATACAACAGATGAAAGGATAGGTATGGACTGATCTCATTTCAGGCTTGACAATATTCAAAGTCCAGATTGGGAAGATAAGCATGGATATCCCAAGCCAAGAGGATCCCACACCCTCATTTTAATCACATAACTGCAGTGGTAGCAGTCTGCCAAGGGTGGCTGAGTTCTGCTTCTCTAGGCAAGTATAGGATTCCCAGTGTGGTCATTGGCCAAACTGAAGTCTTGTCTTGTTTTTTTCCATTTTAACTTCTATGGGAATTCAGTAGAGAGAGTTCAGGAAGAACCCAGGGTGTGTGGTCATGTGAATAGTCATACCACTTCTTTTTAAAAACAAGATTAAATCAAATCACGTTAACCAGATTAGTCAATACTCAAAGTGTGGGCAAGTCAGGACTGTAAATAAGGCGACAGAATTAGATACTTGGTATGTCTGGTATCAGAAGTAGGACATTTATGACAACAGAAAGCAGTCAACCATAGCAAATGTTGTTCTTGTAAATGCTGCTGAGCAATTTAATTGACCCTGTTCTGTGCAGCCTTCAGGTAGTGGGGGATCACTTGCTTATTGACCAGAAACCACACATTATAGAAGCGCTCTTCTCTATTTTTTTCTGTCCTATGTCTTGACAAAGTGCCATATACCTACTTGGAGCAATAAACAATTATCTCATAAGCATGACTACTAGCAACAGGGTAAAATCTTGTTTAAACTTGCTCATAACCTCTTTAAATATTTTTATACATGCTTTCAAGCAGCTCAGGCACCCTGTCATGGTACAAAGTGCCTACAGTGAAGCTGGAGCTGCACTGCTGCCATGAGAAGGAGAAATGTAGCTTCTGCACTTAGAAATATTGCTGGATTGTACATGGAGGAGGTGTGTGAGCTATCAATGAAGCATAACTACAGAATCAGTAAAGAGGCTGAATTTCAAGACTGATTTCAAAGCACAGAAACCTGAGGAAGGAGAGTCCTGGTTTAGGTCACCTGTGCAAAGCTCTACAGTTGTGAGTAATGTCATGGGAAACTTATTTTGTGTAGGAAGCCAATAAGACCATGGCTTTTATCGCTTATGTTCTGGGCATTATGCTGTTCGGTAGAAAAAAATGGGAGATGTATCACCTTAAGATTGGTTAAAAAGATGGACATTAAAAAGCTTGAAAATAAAGATACATCAGGAACTGACTTGCCTTAAGCATCATGGAGATAAATTTTTAATGTTGTCAGAAAAAAGGAATATTCTGTGTAAGCTGGAGATGGCTTCTGGTTTTGACTTTTTTTGGCATAAATTCTGTGAATTAGTAAGTGTAAATGTTGGGGAAATGGCATTATTGCACTATTGTGCAATATTGGGCTAACAATAATTACAAGCATACAAAAGGCTGAGTTAGTATTGTAAGTTTCATGAAGCCTTTAAGGGTTTATCAGCTGTCGTTGTTGGAAAGAGTATTTTCTGTCTTTTTTTTTTTTTCCTTAACATTGCAAAAGTGGCTAATGAGATCTGAATGTGATGAATTCCATTTGTAATGAAGACAAAAACTTCATTGTAGTAAGAAATAACTGAATCAGCCTCCAAGTACAGAGTACTGATCATGAATATATAAAAATAAGGAAGAAGTAAAATATCTTCCTATTCTGAGTATGGAGATGTACTATAAAACTGAATATGCTACAGTCAGAAAGACTTAAGATATGTACAATGTTCTCAAATATGCTTTGTAGACTTACCGAACCAACTTTGAACAGATTTACGTAGACAGTAGTGACTACGGTGGTTTGGAAGTGGGAGGTAGTAGATATTTTTGCATAAACTGGCCCTTGCTCTTGAAGACTCCTGCACTATGCTTAGTGGTGTCAGCTGGAGTCATTGATTGCAGTGTAACTTCTCCAGGTTGTATAGCAAAGGCATGTAGTGTTCTAGTGAGGAAGCACCAGTGTGAAATATTTTATTAGGAAATCTGTTTCCAATTTTGTGTGGTTTGAAAGCTCAGCATACTACTTCAGGTATGCCTCTGTTCATTTTCCTGAACTATTTTCTTCTAAGAAATAAAAAAATACTAATCTGTAGGAAATAAATAAGCAAAATTAAACAATTTTGAAATAAACCTGCTTGTCTGAAAAGCAAATATTTAATGCAGTAATAAAAAAAAAAATCTCATTTGGAATGTGTTTTTGTATTTTTGACCAGCAAAAATTTAGCTGAGGTTTTAGTATGACTTTTTCCAAATTGCTAATTTCATCTTGAAGGGAATGCAGATTTGAAATCCARGGAGGCATTTGTGGAAATAACTTCACATATGCATGGCCCTAGGTATGTTTGGCCCTTTTCTGTCAAAAGTGGCCTCATATCTTGCATATTCAACTTAAAATGCTCTGGAGTTTATTTTCAAAGGTGTGGTGCGTTCACACTTTCAGCTGACTCTGCTTGGAAAAGAAAATCTTAGTGTTTATCTAGGAGTCCACCTTATCACTGAAATTGGAAATACTTCAGTAAATATCAGCTGAACAGTTGTAATGGAAATGAATACTCACTTTACAGCTCTCCCAGTATGCCTGGTGGCTGGTGTCCCATGGTGCAAGTGCCCCACACGCTCCTTTGCAGAGTGGCTCAGCTGCTGCAAAGAACAGCATCTTTTATTTCTCTTGAGTTAGCCAACAGGACAGACCACACAGAAATAGCATCCAAGCTACTGTGTCAACCAGAGTGGTCCACCAAGTACTCTTGGCTTATCCTCTTTCTCCTTGTGTGGCACTAAGTTTTCCTGTTGTGAATTCTTTCTCAATGAATGGTCAGAAGATGTCTCTGAACTGGGAGAAGATGTCTGAAGGCCCTGACTGAAGCAGGCTTAATGCTGCGTTACAGAATAGCCATGATAGCAGGTAACATGTACTTCACACAAGTTTTAGTTAGCTCATGCTGACAGAGCATCTCACTTGAACTGAAAGTGCCACCGGACTAGAGGTTTTTGCTCTAGATGGCATTTTAGGCAAGGGAAATTCTTTGAGATGAAGGCAAGATAATAAATGTAGGTGTTAAAGTACTTCTCGTCACTGGAGTAGTTGAAAGGAGCTGGTTTGCGCAAGTGAGATGTCCTGCTAGTTCGTTGGTTTGAAAAATTTCACAGTGATGTTTTTCATGAGTGTTGTGCTTCCACAAAGCTGGCACAGATCCGGTCATCATTTTATAAATTGTTATCAATGTGCGGACTGTCAGTATCCTCATATCTATTGGAGTTGTGGAGTGTGCCCTTTCACTGTGGTATTTCTCTCTCTCTCTCTCTCTCTCTCTCTCTCTCTCAGCTTGCTTAGCAGTGACGCTCTTTAGTTTGAAAGTGTGCTGATGTGTGTGGCTTGGTTACTGTCCTCCCACACACAGTGCAGCATGCTCGCGTTAACCTTTCCAGCCCACGGCAACTTGCAGTGACCTTGAGTATGAAGCTGAATAGGAGCTTATGAATGTGAAATTGCTTTAAGCTTTAGCATCTTTATCGTTTGCTCATGTTTGCTGTACGGATTACAGTTTACAGCTATAAATGGTTTATATTGGATTTTGTGTTTTCAAAAGGTATAGGCTAAATCCTGGTCCCTCTGGTTACCCTGTGTATGTTTGGGTGAATGGGGGTCTGCGATGTTAGAGGGAGGGCAAAACTGGGGAGAGGGAGTCTGTGCTGCAGTACCCGTTAGCTCTGGAGCGGCTGCACAGAGGATATTGGGGTAGGCACAGCACTTACCTATTTATTAGTATGCAGAAAATATTTGCTTCTACAGACAAGGCAAATAATAGCCCCAGAGGGAAAACATTTAAGAGTCTTATTTAGAAGGATGCTTCTGTAGGGTCAAGTAGAAGGCAGCTTTCTAATGAGCTGATCTTGGGAGGTGCAGAGTGCTCTTGTCTTCACTGGCAGTAGTGATGTTTGCTATCAGGATCAGACTTGTGTGAAAACTGTCTTGCATAAACAGAACAACTGTTACAACTAACAAAACCCAACCAGGATATAAATGAAAAAAGCAGAATAAAAGCTTGAACATTCTTGGGAGTTGCAAATTTTGAACATCTCTTCCTAAGGAAAAAAGGTTCTTTTGCAAGAGTTGTATTTGGTTCTTGTAATTTGAATAGAGAGGAGACAGAAGCTACTGAAATTACCGTGGTGATATTTTAAGGAAGGAAAAATAACTTTAAAAGCTCTGGGGCCCACTCTAAAGTTGCAGGTTTCAGGGTAAAATTGTGTAGCTTCATTGCAACACTAACCTTGTGCAAATACTTCCTTTGGAGCATAACAACATTAGAGAGTTACAAAAAGCTATGCTAGTTACTTTTATTTTTTTAACAGTAGATTAATGTTTATCGATTCTACTGTTGTTTATTCCTATAGTGCTTATCCTTTATTATTTCTAACATAATTACCCCTATTTATATGGTTTCCTTAGTCATTGCATAGGTGATTTAATTCTTTACATAAATGAAAGCACAATTCAGTATTAGAATGCTTCTGATCACTAATTACTCTTGTCTTTTAATGTAAGATAAATAGCTTCTGAAATGAGTAGATTGGCAGAGCCTTTTTTGTTCCGAGTCATAGGTAGTAATGATAGTGCTTTCTTAAAATACTTGCAAGTTTGCACAATAACTTTATTCCAGCTAGACCTGGAAGAGGACTGTGAGTTGKCTGCTGTTTCCCCTCTAGGAAACAGAAGTGGATATATACTTCCCCATGAATTGCGTAGAAGTCCTTAGCTGAACTTACAGGGGACATACCTTCACAACTGTCTCTTAAGAGAGATTGTGGCTTTAGATTGGTTCAGCTCTTACTGTTTAGCAATTTTTAATGGAATTAAATGCAGTTTCTTCCCAGCATTGTCATAAAAAGAATGAATCAAAATTTTAAGTGCAAACAGGATAGATGGGCTTGTTTAAAACACACAGAAACGTGCTTTTGTATATATTTATATATATAAAAAATTAAAGATGTAATGATTAACTCGTAACAGTTACTTTCAGCATAAATTATATTGCTGAGCAAGTACAGTGATGTATTTACAAGTTATCCCACCTAGAATGATGCCTGTCGCATCCATCTGGATAGAGAATATTGTGTTTGTACCTCTAATGAAAAACTAAAGAGTAAAACTACATGATGGAATAGAGGGCTTTTCAAACTTCTTCACAAGATCTATATTTAAATGCCAGCTCAGAATATGAGTAGCCACCTTTTCTAATTGTATAATACCTCTATAATGACTACAACCATTGCTTCTACAGGTTAGCAGTGTTAGGAAAATAGTTAATTTTAACTTCTTTTCTTTACACTTCATTACACAGAAATCAAGACAGAATTAGCAAGTGACTTGGTAATCTGTAGATGACTGACTGATGGATACTCTTCAGGTTATAGTTTGTCAAGCAAACTTACAGATATCTTTGTTGATATAGCAATAACTGCATTGTTATTCCTATAGCAATAACTACATTGTTATTCCTATACACAGATCTCTTTGCTCAGCTAGAGTAATGGAATTGTGAGAGATAGATCTCTGATGAGAAAGAGCAATGTAGGAAGCTGAGTCTTGCTTCAAGTAAATACACAGATGTAAAAGTTATATAAGCTGTGTTATATTTATATTGATTTAATTATTTTGTGATAGCTGCTAGTCCCCCACAACAGCAGTGAACACTTAGAGCGAAAACCCAGTCCTTTGGAGGACCTGGTATCAAAGCATAAGATGYGCCAACAAGTGAGTAGAGACATGGTGCAAAGCATTGATGAGACATTACTGTAACCAGGAAAAGTTTTACTGCAGATTAATTGCCTATGCCTCTTTTGTATGGTAGCCTGGGGAAGAGGAGGGTTGATCTAGGTCTGTAGCTAGCCACTGCTCAGAGCAAATATAGTAAGGGATCAGTTTTCTTTTAGATAGATCAAACAGTAGGAATTAATAGTCCAAAATACAGCTGCACATAAAGCTGGTCAGCATTTTGAGCTATTGAGGTGATTGAAAGAGAAGACCCTGTTCTGCAGCAAAGGCCCTAGAAACTTCATGGGAGGGGCAAAAATGAGTCAGGAGGAAAGCAGCTGAGAGAATCTGAGAAGAAAAATCTCAGAGGGGGTCTGGATAGAAGGTCTGCTGGAAAGCAGTAGATGTTGGCATTGGGAATCATGAAGCTCCATCCTTCCCGGTTTGTTTGTTCCCGTTCCCCCCTCCCTCCAGATCCAGGAAAATAATTTTTTAAAAGAAATTTTTGCTCATATGCAGAACTACTGTGATGATGATCCAGAAGACCCCAAATATTGGCTGAAAACCCAAGAGAAGACAGATAACAGTAGGCACAGCTGGGGAAATTTCAAACAGGTGCAAGTGAAAGCTGTTCAAATTGGAGAAATAACTTAAGCTGCCTCCATTCATGTGAATAGCTTTAACAGATGCATGGGAATGCTCACTTGAAAACAGCAAGTCATAAAGAAACTTAAGTTGTGAAAGAAGTTGGTTATGTTGCAGTAATGATTCCCTGTTCTCTATGACATCTACCAAAAGAAAAGTCTGATATAAAATGAGGATCTGCAGTAATTATCTTTCTAGAATAATTTTGATGTTTATGAGATAGAACAGACTAGACATAGTTGAAGTTCAAAAGTGTAGGTTATAGTTGTTGAGACACTGACAAGGCATGGATGAGAATATTTACCTTATGACTAGGCAGGAGTGGATGAGTCTTAAAGGTGCTAAGAAGGAAGAGCTGGAAGATAAATGAGATTCTGGAAGGTTAGAGAAAGCCTAGTTTTAAGAGTGCAGAGGAGAAGCTGAGAAACTGTAAGCTATGAATCTAATATCCAGAAAAGTGCTAGAAAAAACAGACTTGTTCAAGGTACCTGGAAGATACCAAAATTGCCCATCAACCAACAAAGATTTGACAAGAACAACAAAAAAACCCCCTCAGACTTATCTATGTTCTTTCTGCCAGGAGGTAACAAGTCTCATGGGTAGCGGAGAAGCAGCAGATATCCTGTGTTTTCATTCCAATAAGGGTTTTTTGACACTGCTGTGTGAGACATTTTCAGATGTTGGCATTAGAAATGACCTATATAAACCTCTTGTAAATCTGATTGCAGAACATGTGGGAAACTGGTACAGTGTTCAGCAGGCATCAGTGGTTTGTTTTCAGATTGAAAGACTGTCTTGAATGGGGTGTCCTGTCTTGCATTTCAGTATTTTCACTAGTGATATTGTTGCTGAAATAGAAGTTTGTTAAGTTCTCGGGTGACATAAAACTTGAAGGAGGTGCAAGCATTTTGGAAAACAAGTCTAGAAGTCTAAGTGCTATATTGGGATTAGGTGTGKGGGGGGTTTGTTTGTTTGTTTGTTTTTTATTTTGTAGAATGTGATTCAGCATGGACAAGTGCAAAAGGTACAAGTGTAGGCAGGAATGCTGAAATGTTCAAATACAGAATGGGAGTAAGTAGCTAAGTGGCAGGCTGTCCCTAGCAGGACTTGGGTGACAGGATACTGAATCATAAGCTGGATATGCATCAGTGATACCTTGTTGCTGTGAAAAAGGCAAATACTACATTAGGATGAAAAAACGGGACTGTGAATCCTTAGAATCTGATGATAAGGTGTCAGCTGCGGTACTGCATCCTGTTTGGGGCAATAAGTTTCAAGGAAGATGTGGACCTGCCTGCGAGATTCAGGACAGGAACAGTGGGAAGGATGAGGTTCCCAAAAGCCTGGACTGTGATGAAGGGTTGGTGGAGCAGCAAGTGTTTAAAGCAGAGGGATGGACTGGTGATGGACAGGAATCTTCAGAGACAAAAAATCCCCTCAGCTCTGCAGTTGTGAACCTTGAAAAAGTAGGTAAAGCAGTGGGTGCCTTGGCTACGTGACCTCTCAGGTCCTGTCCTGGGGCTCTGGTCGCTCGCCTGTGATGCTTGTGGACTTGGGCTCTCCTCCCTTCTTGGCTCAAGTTGTCTGAGTCTAGTGTTCAGACAGCATGAAGGCTGTGTTAGAGGGGTGGCTGAATGAARGGTGTCACTCACCCTATGGACAGAGCGGTGTCCCTGAGAGGGGAGAAAACAGGGCAGAAATGCTACAACTGGGTTGGCGAGACTCAGAGCTCTATGAGGACCTCACAGAAAACCATGAAGAGAAGATTTGTCTGAAAGAACCTAAGCTATGTGCTAGTTATTTTGAAAGCTGAAAGGCTGTAGGTGATTTAGGGCCTGATATGGATGGAGGCCTGGCTGATTTATTTTGTGTCCTTTACTCTTATTTATGTTGCTGCCTTGTGTGATTTCAGCAATATATCATAACTGTAATTGTGTACACTTGACTGACTGCCTCTCAATTGCTGGAGAAGAGTAAATTACAGATAATGCATTGTAGTCATGGTTAGGAAGTTGCATCAGTGCTACTACAGAGAACTTGTTTTCGTGCTTTTTGGTCTCTCCAGTGCTGGTGGTTGACATCTGCTGAGCAGCCAGGCCATGGGATTCTCAGCTTCCTATTTTGCAGGACAGGGTTTAAGACTTCCTCCTTCTCACTTATGTTTGTATTTTTTTACCCTTGAAATTCTTCCCAAGAGTCAGATCTTGGATCAGGTCAGACTAGATCAGAATAATAATCACCTCTTGCTTTTTATCTTGATTCTAACCATTTTGGAAAGGTGAATAGAAATACTTGATACTTGCTTTTCCTAGAATAATAATTAAAAAAATGAATTGAAAGGAGGCAGGGCATTCTTCAACATATCTGACACACTGGAAAATAAGGGGTTGGAAAATGTGGCTATCTAACACCTAGCTGCAGCAATTATATTTGCGTAATCAGTAATTGCTTGGGTGAAAATGCCTCTCAAGAGGGAGCTGCAGCAGTATCCAATGCTTCTTATTACTAAATGGCAATGCTAGTTAAAAAACAAAACAGAACAAAGCAAACAAACAAACAAAAAACAGACACCCAAAAAAACCCCCCAAAAAAMGAACAAAAACCAAACAAAAAATGAAAACACACTTAAATTCGGCTCTGGAGCATATTCTACCAGAGAAGTTCTCTACAAGGGATGTTGGGTTAGCCAGGCTTTTCTGAGGTTTTGTAAAGTTGCAGAGCARCTCCATAAAACAAGATGTCAGTAATGCTGTGACCTTCTATACTTGTGAGAACACAAGTTCCATGGGTCACATGCTGATGACCTCAGGATTTCCTACATGGGGATAAGCATGGGAGAAAGAAATAGTATGAACAATAAAGAGAGAGAGACATCATGGGCGAGACAAAATCTAGCTATTTCTTGACAGCCAGGCTGATTTCTGCGTGTTTTCATTGAGTTTTTTCCTAAATGGAATGTCCTTTGTATTGTTTAACACCCCAACCCCACTTTTCTGAGGGTAAGCAGCAMAATATCTTCATCAGCAAAGAGGAAATACACTGAAGAAACATTTTGTCTGATAGTGGGAATATGGGCTTCTTAAGGTGTAAGGCTACTATATTCAGCAGAGGAGTAATTCCAAGTGTACAGAGGATGAGCTGTTTGATCGTATACTTATCTAACACTTAGATATCTCTTGTCTTCCTGTATTCTAAGATTATTTTTTTGAAAGGGATTGTGTAATCATATATTTGTTCCATATCTGACAATGTAGGTCTTGTGTTATAACTTCTTGATATTACTGTCTTAAATGTTAAATAATAGGAATAGCTTATTCTTTTTGCATTGCATGGAAGCAAGACTTATTGCCTGGACTGGCCATCCTCATTGTGAGCAAGGAGCAGGGCTTCTAAAACTGTAAATCAAATTTTTGAAGCATAGGCAAGTATGAAGTACATATGGCATTTTGCATTTTGAAGAGCTTGGTATAGTAGTTTCTGTATAGTCACTTCCCTTTTGTTATTTTCAGCAAGCAGATAAAAAAACCCCAACCTTTAGTGTGACTTTGAAGCACGTATTTTTATCTATTTGTTATCCTTATTGGGATGTAGTATTTTTATACCCTTACTACTGTTCTAACCATGTTCCCTTCTATAGGCCTTCCTCTAAAGGCATATATCTATCTTCAGAAAAAGGGCGGACCAGCTTTGATAGGTCCCTCGGGTTCACTGGCCTGTGACTTTTTCCAAATCCTCTGTGAATACTTGTGTCCAGTTCAGACAGCATGCATGAATGTGCTGGTGAAATACTACTGTTTCTACAGTGAATCTAACCTTTTTCTACTAGCCATCTTCCACCTCCAAAAACAACCGTGAAGAATGTCCCTCTGCCTCCTATGGTTTGACATTGCATAATTAGCCATTGTACTAATTTTGTCTCTTTGTAGCAGAGTTCACTTGTTGGAAACAGTGGTTGTAGGTGGATTGCTCATGACTGGTGCTTCTACTTCCCAACTACTTCAGGGCTTGAGCTCTCCCTTGATTCTGCATTTCACGTCTGCCATATGCCTGGGTCTAAGAGCAAGCCATTTGGCTTGCAGAATAAATGCAACACAGTGATGCTGTGCAAGATGTCCCATTATAAAGGGAAATCATGTAAGTAGGGAAGGGAGAGAAATTGCAGTGGTCTTGTTAGCRTTTTTCTTGAGTCGTTCCTTCCTGCTCCTGTGCCCCTTGGTTTAATAGTGAGAAAGGCTGAGCTAAAACACAGCTGCACACCTGACAATTTGAAGCCTGCTGACCATTAATAACTGTTACTTCTGATGCAATCTGAAACATGTCTGGAGCAGTACATTTGTATTTAATTTCACATATGTACTTTTTTTTAATCTGTAAAGTATGCAAAAATATAAGAATCTTCTCTGGTGTTAGGCTTAATTTGCTGGATTGAGTTGTAAGGCAGGTCAACTTTGAGTTGGCTTAATTTCACATCTCATGGTGAAGCAAACTGAGCCACCTTAAACCATGAAAGCGTACAAAGCGATGACTTAAGAAATACACAGCACATCATTCTAATAATTGTATCAGGAGGTTTGCTTTATTTTTCCCCCCCCAAATGTTAGTTTATCTTGTTGGATTCCTGTCCTTTGTCCTCCTGGCAGATGTATGCTCCTTTTGAGTGAGCACTCACTGAATGCCAGAACTGGCATGAAAATCTCCGAGTCTTGGAGGAGAGGTGCGTTCAGAGAAAGTAATAAAGCCTGTTCCTCCAAGGTATTTCTGTCATTCTGGATAAAAAACCCAATGCACATAATCTTTCTGTGTCCCACAACCTCAGTTAAACAGCAGATGGGATGCAAGCAATATATGAGTACCCCACTGGGCACAGAAAGCTGGGCAGATACATTACAGCAAGCATTTCTACTTTGTATGTTGTTGTGCAGGAAAAAAGATCTGCAGGGGTGTTTTCAACACAACTATGTGGAGCATTGAATTCTGTGCTTCATGAAAAAGCAGAACAGGAGGACCTGAACAAGATGTGCATTGGCTAATCTGGCAGCCCTGAAGCTGCCAGGGCTGCCACACAGTGACAAGGAGAGGGAGAAACAATACTTGCTGCTGTACCAAGTGTTGTAGAATTCAGTAACTCAATTTTTGGCATTTGCATGAATGTATGTTTTACTTCAGGCAGTCAAAGTTCAAGTAAGGGGGTACCATAAAATAAACAGAAGACTTGAAAGGGTTTTTTGATCAAAAATCCAAGGTTGCGTACTTGGTGCAAATTATTTTTCAGCATAACATGGTATAGCTTTGTAGTACAGCTCATAGTAATGTTTATGATTTGACTTTTTTTAATGGTTCATTAAAATGCCTAATTATCCCCCCCCCATTTTAAAAAGCTCCTTATTGGGGCTTCTTTTTTTCTTTCTTTTTTTTCTTATACTAAATAACCATTACAGCTTTTCTGAACTTAGTTCCTGTCATTCTTCCTGATGCTGACCATGACGTGTGTGAATTCTTCATGCACATTTTCTCTGTCTACTTTCTTCATAACAATATACATAAGAGAGAACTAAATGTGTCTTAAATGCTGACAAAACTTCCATGTTTTCCGTGGGTAGTAACTATTGTGTTTCTAAGGTGGTGCAATTGTGACAGCTGTATTTGAAGTTGCTCTTTGCTTCTGTTTATAAGACTGTGTTTTCAGGTGCTTATGATTGTGCCAAACTTGTGCTATTTGGGCTGAAATTTCCATCCTCAGGAGAGAAGAGGGCAGCTGAGTAAGGATTGGAGTATCTCAAATAATTCAGTAATTACTAATTATTTCCATGTTGTGTGAACAGTATCCATCTTTCATAAGCTGCACTCTGGACTGGATGTATTGTATGTGCTTGGCAAGTCAAAATTTTTGATGTGGATTAACTCAGGACCAGCCATGAGCTGCTGCCAGTGTTTTTTTTTTTTGTTCTGGATTCCAGTAGAAACTTTCTCTCCTATTAGAGACTTGGTTCTCCCAAAAGTGAGAGGTGGGCCTATACAGTCTCCGTAGATTCGTTATCATTTTGCCCTCAGAAATGTATTGTTCCTGTGTTTCCCTTTGCCATGTAGTAGAGCACGTTGTAAACTTCTGTGCTGGGCTTTCATTTTTAGCCTCTTCTGCTGCAGGTGAAGCAAAATGGTTTCCAACAGTTCCTTCAGAAACAGCCACCTTAAAAAGGTCTGCTTGTGTGCAGACTTCACTGTTATTTCCTACTGCTCTTACATGTAGACTAAAGCCCAGTACACACCACCTCCAGGTATGGGCTGTTCTTCCAAGGAGCTTCCTCTGTGGAGTGTTGAACTACACTGTATTTCTGTGCATTGTTACTTTGGGCAGCACCTGCTGAGCACTGTGGGCACTCCTTTCCTTCTTTAAAATCTTCATAATTATCAATTTAGGCAAGCCAAATCTTCTTGGATGTCTGTGCTTTTGACCTTGCTACTTCAGGGCTTCTGCTAGCCTTGGTCAAAGAAGTTCCTTCAACACAGCCCCCAGCTTGGCCCAGGGATGGGTTTGACCCCTATCTTCTGCTTCCTGCCTCAGCAGGGACTTGTGTTGCCTGAGCAGCATCCCAGTTTCTCTGGAAATTTGGTGAAACACAGCGGTATCCACAAAATGATGGGAGCACTTCAGCAATAGAGTGAAGGAGCAGATGAGATGATGCATGGGCACCGATTTCCCTCACCGGTTTTAATCATAACTTAAAATCAGCAAGGGGGAAGCCTTCCTTCATCTGTACTCAAGATGTTTTTTGTTTTTTTAAAGAAGAGTAGATTAAACGTATGATTATAACTGATTGGGAACTTCATATATAGAAAGAATTATACTTTTTACTAAGCAGTTATGCTGTACTCTGTGCACTTTTACCAGTGTAGATCTTTATACCCTCTCTCTCTCATTTTTCAAATTACTTCTGCAGTTGAAGCAACATCAGTATCATAAGTGGAAAAGAAAGCAAGAAGTGTCTCCTGGAAAAAAAAGAGAATTGGATAAATTGGTTACATTTTACATAATGTTTTTTGCTTTTCTCTTATAGAAAAAGTACAGAAAAGGATCTGTGGATATTTCAAGGATTAAATGTGTAGAAGTTGTAAAAAGTGATGGTATTATTCCCTGTCAAAATAAATATCCATTTCAGGTATGTTCCTTTTACATAAAATATAAATTACCATGCTCTTTTCAACAGTGCCAAGCCATTTGTGTGTAATGTGCTTGAAATTACTGTTACTTCTAAATACTGAGCCCGTTCTCTGGCTCTCTGGGGCTGTGTCAGAGGTGGTTCAGGATCAGTGATTAAAAACCATCCCCAGCAAGTGCTGCTCCCCCTGCAGCCCCCTCCCTTGGGAGCTGTGCCTCATACACTTGGTCTTTTTCTTTTCCCCACCCTTTCTGCTTGGGTTTTGCCTGGAAAGTGCCTTGTCCTGGTCTTCCTCCAAAACGGGTTAGCTGGCAGCCCATTTTCCCTGTCTTCATTTCTTCACATTAAATTAAATTTAATTGCCATTAAATTATATAAGAATAAGAAAATCAAGATTAAAAGTCGTTGTGTTTTCTTCTTCCTTTGTGAACTGAATGGAAATAAACACAGAAAAAAGTGCTTAGAGACGAAAAAGAAATGTTTAGATATGGCGGGTCGGATGCTGTGCCTGCTTACGATAGAGGGAATTATTGGAGTGACGGTGAAGTCCACTGCTGGAGAGGGGAGTCTGGCCCCTTTCTCCCAGGGCAATACTTGCTTTCCACCCATACAAGCAGTGAAGAAAAAGAAGGCAGGAATCACCCCAGAGCAGTACAGAATCACAAGGAGTTATGAAATGGCCAGGACCAAAGGATGTCTGATTATAAAATAGCTTTAGCAGTTACATTGAACTGTTTCTAGAAGACTCATGGTGAAGAATGAACAAAGCAAAGTGTGAACCAAACATTTTAAGGCATGCTCTCAAGATAATATACCCTTACAAAATCCTTCCTTATTCCACTGAAAGCACCATGTGGGAATAGTAAACCTGAAAAACCTTTTCCCAGTTTCTGTATTTTGTGGCTGAGGACACTAATTTTGCCAAATGTAACAGTCATTTGTCTTGTTCTGTTTCCTGGGGAATACATAAATGAGTATTACCAGGTGAATGTCTTTATTTATTTATCCCCCCCTCCAGGTTGTCTATGATGCTAATACGCTTTATATTTTTGCACCAAGTGCACAAAGCCGGGATCAGTGGGTGAGGAATCTGAAAGAAGGTAATGGAAATTGCTCATACTTAACATCTGACATGTTTAGATACCTTTACTTGAGCTGTCTGGCCAGGATGGAGTTAACTTGGTGCTGTGTTTTGGATTTGTGGCCAAAACAGTGTTTGAAAACACACCGGTGGTTTAGCTTTTGCTGAGCAGTGCTTGCACAGCATGGAGGCTTTGCCTTTTTCTCCTTCTGCCCCCGCAGCGAGTAGGCTGGGGGTGAGCGAGAGGCTGGGAGGTGACACAGCTGGGACAGTGGACCTGGGCTGACCAAAAGGATATTCCAGGCCGTGTAACGTCATGCTCGGCAATAAAAACTGGGGTAGAGGAAGATGGGGGTTGGGTTTTTTTGGCTTATATATTGGCCGTTGCTCAGAGACTGGCTGGGTATTGGTCTGCTTTGTGGGACATGGTGAGCGGTTGCCTTTACATCACTTYTGGGTTTTTTTCTTTCTTTTGTTTATTAATCTGTCTTTATCTCAACCCACAACTGTTCTCCTCTTGCTCTTTCTATTCTCTCCACTATCTCTCTGGGTGGGGGGAGTGGGCAAGAGGCTGCGTGGGTGCTTAGCTGCTGGCCGGTGTCAACCCACAACAAGCTAGAAAAATAAAAAGGTAGAGCTCCTATTGCATGTATCCACTGATTTTTATTGTCATTGGGCCAGCTCATGGTTTGCATACACAGCGTGGGATAATGGGTCCTGGGAGTATCAAACAACCCAGACTAATTTAATTTGATTTGTGAAGTCCAGCTGCAATCAGAATTTGACTCTATGCTTTTGCACAACATGTAAATCATCAAAAAGCTTATCTAAGCTAGTTAGTGGCATCACTGAAAAGTTTTTTGTTTGAATGTAGCTAGACAACATTGCGGTCCTGATGATGGTCTTACACTGAAATAAAATGACAGGAGGCATCTCCACTGAGATGTGGTCTGATAAATGCTATCATAATGAGTACAGATGATTCCCCCACCCCCCCCCAAGAATGTCTTAATGCTTTCTGCCACCATCTAATGTTCACATTAATTGTGGGTGCTCTGTAAAGTAATAAATAATTTCTGGGTGGGGACCACAGGGCAGGGAATAACCTCTGAAACTCAGTAAGCCCAGAGGATGCGGGTAAGGAGCCTTTCAAGCCAAGCACAGGCGTTGTGCCATGGAATAGCGATAAACGTCAGCTATCTTTCCCTCCAGAACACTATTTGTAGAGGAAATTGAGTCACTTGCAGCAGTAATAAAAAGAAAAGGGGCAGGCAGAGCCCCCAGGGCCTTCACAGCTGCCTGACTGCTTCGCAGGGTGCAGGTGGGTGCCTGGGTCTCCTTTCATGGATGCACCAAATGCCTGCCCCTGCTGGGGTGGCCGGTTTGGGCATGGAGTATAGCAATCTTTTCTGGAATAAAGTCATGTATTATCCTAAAAGTGTCCTCTACTATCGTTKTATCGCCCCCTGTAAACTTGTTAGACAGTCCTTAAGAGAAGCAATGCTGTAGTAAGGCCAATAAGTGAAGGTTATGCCTCCTGTCAAAGATATTGTAATATTTACTAAAAATGTCCCTCTTGCGGTATTTTTTTTAATATATCTTTCAATATATGCTCTTTTTTTTCATGTAGAAATAAAGAATAACAGCAATATAATGGTAAAATATCATCCTAAGTTCTGGACAGAGGGAATTTATCAGTGCTGCAGACAGACAGAAAAATTAGCACCTGGCTGTGAAAAATACAATCTTTTTGAAAACAGTGAGTACATATGTTTTCATATGAACTTGTTTTGGCATATTTTTCTGTTTTTTTACATGATCCYGCCATCACACACCTGAATGCCCTAGATATTAGGCAGATTTATAGAGCAGAGTGAATCAGTGATACTGTGCTTAAAGTAAATCAAAATGTTTGTTTCATTTCCAAGCATTTGTTACAAAAATAATAGCCAGTGAATTGTTCTCCCAAAAAATGTTTAGAAAAAGCTGGAAGGAATCATTGAGGTTGCTGAATTTGTTTCACTTGGTTTGTTTTTCGTATCTGAAACTTATTTGACCAAGTGTTTACCTCAGACTGAGGATAAAACCTGATGGTGAAAAAGATTCAGCTAGAAATCCTTGCCAGCTCTTCAGTTTTAATAAATAACTTCTACATATCCACATAAAAGAATAATAACCATGTTGCATTGGGTGTTACTACACTGGTGTAAAAATGATACAAGAAGGCTTAATGTATTTACAGACACATGGCTGAATTTTCCTAGAGGCTTGTAAACATCCATATGCTGAACCTGGATGAACCGTGACTTCCATAGGCACGTGCATCTTCCAGCACCCAAATCACAGGTTCTGCTTGTTCAACAGCGGATGCTGTAGCATGCAAAGATGTGCAAGTGTGACCCTCACTGCAATATTGTCCTAGATAAGGATACAGTAATTATTTAGTCCTCAAATTAAGGAAAATTCCGTAGTAGGGAAAGAAATTGAGCCATTTCTTACCTCCCAGTGAAATCAGTGGTGTCCGGATGGTTTCCTATGTCAGGGTCTTCAATGGCAATGGTGGGGACCTGTGGATTTAGTTGCATTAAAAGACTTGAAGAATAAACAGTGGCTTGTGGTCAGCCTTATTCRTCAGGAAGATGTAAAACCTAACATAGAGCTCAACCTTTTAAGTGGGGGGGAAAAAGCAGCACAGGAGAAAAAAAATACTCTTGGACCTCAGAGAAGTAATAAAAAATACATACAACATTTATGCCTTATTCAGCAAAGCAAGGGTCAGGGAGAGTATTATTTTTTCAGAAGAGCAGATGTTGATAGGAACAGACCTTTAGATTATCACGGTGACAAGAATACTACTTCCTTTTTATATATCTTTTTTTTCTCTCTCTCTTATTTCTCATATATTTCTGCATCTGAGAGCTGGTTCAGGGATCTCTGCATGGTGCGCTCAGGTGTGGCACAGATATTGCCAAATCCTGTTGTGAATGTAGCCTGCTGTCTGATTTAGGATGTTTGTGCAAGAATATTTAATCAGTGTTTTCCTAATGCTTAACTGGAGCTGTCTTTTCTTTCTGACTTACTAAACTATCCTGAAGGCTAGTTAAGATACTAAAACCTTATCTGAAATTTAAACCTTTTATTCAGTTTTTAAATTTATAGCTAAATGGATAGACACAGATCCTTTCCTATGCTCTGTTTCTAGGTGTAATGAGATTGCCCTCTCCAATGCCAGAAAACCATGCGGTAGGTTGTGTCTTTAAAATATTGAATAGATAAAAAATTGCTGGATTTTGAGATGGTGTTTAGATTTCCTGTGATTCTTTCCATATCCTACAGCAAAGGTCTATTTCTGTATGTGTCAGTGGGCATCACGCTCTATCTCAAGCCCAGGCTGGAGAAAATCCCACTGAAATTTCGTGGCACCTATTAGCTGTATCTGTGCTGCTGGTGGGAGGGGGGATTGGAAAGCAAACACCAGCTCGCGCTGCCCTTTACCGGCAGCTGCAGCACAAGCCAGCCCCATGGGTAGCACCCATGTTGATCATCTTCCACGTGCCCCAGCTGCCTTGCCAGGCCACCGCAGCTCACTCCTGGGGCAATCCAGAACTAGCCCAGCTTTTGCATCTGGGATGCTCAGCTGGTTTGCACTGGTGTCATGGTAAGGGTGGGGTGGAGTGGAGCAGAGCGGACTGATGATAATGTTGGGTTGGTTTCAGCGAAGGCCTCCGCCACCTGTTCCTCCAGTTGAAGAAAATGGCAACGAAGAGGAGGAGATAGTGGTAGCAATGTATGACTTTGARCCTACAGAACATCATGATTTAAGATTAGAGAAAGGTGAAGAATATACTGTGATTGAGAAGAATGACATTCACTGGTGGAAGGCAAGAGACAAATATGGGTAAACATGAGTTCCTTATTTTTCGTTTTAAAGTTCATAAGGCTATTTCCATGTTGTAGCAGTTTCTATTGACTATGTGTCATCAAAATACAACAACTTTGGACCCCAGCCCTGATATCTCATCTGTATCTTTATTCCCACATAGAAACTAATTTTTAAAAGTGCAGTTCTTGATATATAGTGGGGCCTGAGTGCAACGACTGTTGCAGAACTGGAAGCTTTTCCAATTATATTTCCTGTCAGACTTYATGGTTTCCCAGTTAAAGCATCAGCCAGCTTGCAAAACCTTGCTAGACTGGTACAGTATTCCCGCTTCCCTGGGGAATGGCTCATTAGAGAGCAATATGGTTAACACTCAGCTCAGCAGGCTCCGACTTCCAGACTTGAATAATCATCATCTTATTTAATAGCTGGATCATTAGGGGCAATCTTTGAATGAATTGAGAGAGAGTTGCACTGAGAGGCCTTAATGACTACAACTTTACATTCCCTGGATTAAAATTTTTCCCTGCAGTTTTAAAGGTGAAAGCTTCCATACTTCAATATTTATCAGGTCCCTTTTGCAATATGTTAGGGGTAATTGCGAGTTATAAGGCTGTGTCAGGCTCCAAATGTATTTCCAGTGACTGACTGGGACCTCTGAGCGCAGCCGTGACAGAGCAGCAGAGGGTTGCTCTTCACYCCTTCTGCTGCTTTTCTTGGACTTGTCTGCTGCCCGTGTCATTTCTCTAGGCGCGCTGAAAGTTAATGTGGAAATGCTGATGCGGAAAATTAGTTTCTGTATAATCAGCAGTAGAGTGGGTAGGTCAGTAATAAATAAATTACAGTGATGGACCACTGGTGATTAGCAGAATGAAACACTGTCTTCTAGGCATGCAATTTTACATGTTTTCACTCAGATTATCTATTATATATTTTTTTTAGAAAACAAGGATATATTCCAAGCAACTATGTAACAGGAAAGAAGTCCAACAACCTTGATCAATATGAGTAAGTGAATATTTGAATTAAAATCTGGAAGATCATAAAATGAAACCTATGCTTTAAGAATGACAATGTATTTTTGAAGTTTTGAAAGCAATTTTTTACATACGATAGCAATTATCTCAGATGAAATGTAAATATTTGGAATAGGCATATATTTGTTCTGATTCTCCTCATTGATTTTGCTGTGATTTATAATGTAGAGTCAAGTCTGGTGAAATGGCCGTCAGGCATGTAGTTTTTAGGCTATCACTATTAAAGCAAAAAACCCCTCCCAATTTTCTGATAGACAAAGGGAAACTTTAAAGGAAATTTACCCATTATAAGTGTGCTGAATGTTTTTTTTAATATTAAAGTGACATGTCTATCCAAAGTGTGTAGCAGGAAGATAGTAGAGTAGAAAACAGTGGAAATCATTCAAAGTAAACATAACAGATCGGAGGTTTTGGAAGGCAGCTCTAATTTTCAGGAAAATATATCACTCGGTACATTTTAAGTCTCAGTGTATGCATGTAACTTATCAGCTATAAAAGTATAGCTTTTTTTTAAAAAAAAGCTTTTTCCAGTTGATGTTTAATTATGGAGTACTTACTTAAGAACATCAGGATAAAATTTAACACTGTAGTCTTCAAGCCTGGTGTTCTTGATATTAAAATTTCAGTACAGCATAAACTGTTGTGCCTGAGAATTTAAGACACATTTCATGACTCTTAGATAAAATGGAGCTGTAAGGAAATAATAATTAAAACCAGTTTACAAAACCACATTAGTAGCTCCAAAACTCTACTCTCAGCCACGTATGGCTCCTACTGCTGTGTTTTGACAGAAGGTAGAATTTCTTGGAGGATTTTGCCCTCAGCTTCACTAGCGGGAATTACTTGTTCTTTGTTTCTTTCTCATCTTAGAGGCTCTTGCTAAGAGCCCTGCCCTGCTCTGGGCTGGGCTGCGGGGCTGGCAGAAAGGGAGGGAAGGAACTGGGCTGCCTTATCTGGTCCAACCACTTTCTGCCTTACCACCTTGGGGCCGTAATTCTGAGTCATGGTGCAGTCCAGGGAGGATTACTCCAGATCATCTACCAACTGCAAGAAACCACTACCTCCAGCACAGCAGAACTTGATTAAAGGCTGCTGTGCCACTTCCCTGCTCGGTTACCACTGTGACAGCATAGCTCAAAATGATTGCACCACGCCATTTGCGAGCTGCCTGTTTTTCCTTTTTATATTATTCGCTGCAGCTGGCTGAAATGTCAGCGCTTCTGTGGCTGCATTAACCTGCCTGCGCAGCACCGAGCTTGGGGATGTGCAACCGTGACATTTAATTCACTTTCCACCTCCTCTTTGGTAGCTGGGTCCTCCGTGCAAAATCCGAACTGTGAAGTTATTGAATGAAATAGCAGCCTAGCCGCCAGCTCCGCAGGTGGCTGCTTCCCCGGGGCTGTCAGCCTGCCCTCGGGCTGCCTTTCCGAGCAACTACTGCCAGCAGCCTGTGCACGTTTGAGAAGTGTTTTTCCTGAAAAATTAGTTCCATTACCTGAACTTCATTGGCTTCTGTGGGATCTGACTGGTTTTCTTTCAGGGCATTTTTATGGGATAACTGCACAATGTAATAGAGACTGATCTTTGTATATTAACTAAAGTTCAGTTGTTGGCCTTTGTTATCATAAAATTATTGAATCTGTAGCTTTGTAATACTTTGCTTTAAGCATCTTATGGAAATCATGCACTTTGGAGAAGTTTTGGTTACTGATGTTGTGTTGCAGGTGGTACAGCAGAAACCTGAACAGAAGCAAGGCAGAGCAGCTCCTCAGAAACGAGGTGAGTACGGCAGCCTTGCAGTATTAACCACGAAAATAGCGTAAAGTAGCTTCTTTTATTAAAGCAAATGCTTATTTTGGCATGCACAAATCACAGAATGAGTGGAAGAGACATGCAGATTAAAACCGCTTGTACAAAACTGTCGATGTGCTTTCATTTTAGGATAAAGAAGGTGGTTTTGTGGTGAGAGACTCAAGTCAGCCTGGCCTGTATACAGTTTCCCTTTATACAAAATTTGGAGGGTGAGTTTCTGTCACTGCTCTGCACGCCTTRTCTCATGTGAATCCATTTGCATCTGTCTCCACATCTGTGGGATGGAGGAAAGCCCAGGAGAGAGCTCAACAAAGAAATGAAGGGTGCTGCGATAGGAAAGACGGGTGACTAAAATGAGCTTCTCGACTCCATGGTTAGGTCACATTTGCTTTCATCCAGAGTAGACCTGAACTGCCACTCAAAGAAGGAGGCCTTGCTTTCCTACCCCGTTTGGTCTCTTCCCTCCTGCCAGCGCAAGTGTTTGTGTCGGCATATGGTGAGCTGGATTGGGGAGCTCACTGGGCTGAAAATTAACCTTTTATTGGTTAATGTTCAACTTGGTCTGAGCACTGCGATGAAGGTGAGTCACCGGTGCTCAGGATCTTTGATATTCAAGCTGTTCCTGAAGTTTGTGACATTGGGCACCTGCACTGGCCCTTTCGGTTTCCTTTTCCTAGTCAATGTGCTCCTCTTAAATTCATAACAGGTGACATTGTATTATTACTGATTGTTGTTATTGTTATTATTTTTCCAGAGAAGGTTCATCAGGAATAAGACACTACCATATAAAAGAAACAGTGACATCACCGAAGCAGTACTACCTTGCAGAAAAACATCTCTTTAACTCCATTCCAGAAATAATTGAGTATCATAAACATAACGCAGCAGGTAGATGAATTGGATTTTTTTCTGTCAGTTAGGGTTGATTTGAAAAGGTGTGTGAGGCATTTTAGGGTTTTAATGAAAGTTTTTAGGTTTTTATAGATCATTCTTTTTCAGGGAAGTTATGAGACACTGCATTTTCACATTTTTTCAATATAGGCAATCATTTGAAAGGTTTTACGTAAAAAAAAATATATATATTAAAAAAATATAAAAATATGTTCCTGTCCCTAGAGTAACAGAAGAACAGCTGTATCAAGTCAGGAAAAATCATTCATTTAGCTCCACATGGTGTCTCCATCAGCTGCCTGTAACCCACAGCAGATGGATAGGGATGGTACTTCCCCAGAGTACTCTCCAGGCACTAGCTTTTTACCTGCGGGTCACCACTGCTTAAAATGATCTAATCTTCCTACATAGMAAACAGATGAGAACATTAATGTGTTGTTTAGGAAATCCCTAAAGATGAGTCTTGTAAAGGTTAGACACTTCAGATCTATAGCTCATGGCGGATGCTGGTGTCCGCCCACTGTATGGTGGGGTGGGGAGAGCTTAGGAATCAGGTTCAAGGCACAGATACTAATATAGTGTATTTTTTTTCAAGTCCAGTCTGTGCATAAAGTTCCCTCATGACCTATATTTTCCAGATGTTTATATCTAATTCAAATGACCTGGCATTTCCTGATGACTTTCTGGAAAATATGCTCCAAAACATAACCCTGTTTTTCATTTATTATAACTGATTTTACTACTTGTTTGTTAATTGCTTTATTGCTTTTACCTTACGGTGTATTGAGTTCTGACAAGATTTTAGGAGACTATTCATCTGGCATGCAGTGTTTATTTTGTATATGTAAAATCCCTGCATGAAACTGCTCGGATTTATATGTGTGAAATGGAAATGGTCAAAAGTAACATTGAGAGTATACATTTTAGATAATCTTTCTGATCTGAAAGGGGTCCTCAGCCTTTGTTGGTGCCAGCATAACTGTAAAGCACAAATATGTATGCATATATCTATATCCATCTCTCACCAGTAAAGAAGCAGTAGCAAGTTAGATGCAGTGAGTGTTCTTGTGTACCTCTTGTAGCCACTTTGAGCAGTCAAACCAACTCAATAGCAGAAAATATGGTCAAAGCTGTATATAATGATAAGCTTATTGTTAATCAGTGTGCAGTTTGCAGTGAACAAGTGGCTGATTTGCTGCCAGGCATTATTTCAGAAGTAAGCTGTGTCTCTTGAATTATCTTTGAACCTCAGGTCTTGTTACCAGGCTGCGTTACCCAGTGACCCCAAAGAAGACGACAGCACCAACAACGGCAGGATTCAGCTATGGTAATTGCATGTTATATTAATCTGCATGTAGCTTTTCTAATGATTTTATACATGTAAGTTGCCACAATATTTTCTAAAAATTTTGAAAAGACCTAATTTTCTACTGTGATTGCCTATACTAACTTATGTGAGTCCAAGTTGTACCTTGGAGACCCTTGCTCAGAGGATCAGCATGCGAAGGCATGACGACTGGTGGTAGGTGTGTGGCGCCAAGGGTAGCAGTGAGGAGAGGCAGAACGTGTTGCTGGTGCTCCAGGGGAATTCGGCATCTTCCTCTGCACTTCTGTGGACACCTTGAGCTGTGCCTTTGGCTCCTTCATAAGCCTCCAGACTCCTGACTCAACCTTGGCTCCTTTGATCTTTGTTACTTTTTTTTTTTTTAAAAAAAGGGTGTTACTTCTTAAAAAAAAAAAAATTTTGGAATAACCTGTGTTAAGCATGGCACATCAGGTGACATGAGCAGCTGCTATGCACTGGCACATCTTTCTATGATGGCAGCTTGTTGAAATCAAGTCTGATAATACCATAATTGGTATTACTGATTACTGATGATACTGTAATTACTGGCTTCAGGAAAGTTTAAGTTTTGCCTTCTGTGTTGATCAGGAGCTGCTTAAAGATTATGTCTAGCTAAAAGTTTGTTTGTTTTGTGAGATATAGAAATGCTTMATTTTCAAGTTAATTCTAAGACCTTTTTCTCCCTAAATTCCCTGATTTGCTAGTAATCCAGCGTTTCCCTTTCCTCCTCCCTGTTGCCTACCAGTTTGGTATGTTCCCTAGTACAGCAGTCATGGGCTCTCATTTGTTTTGTTTTATAGAGAAATGGGAAATTAATCCCTCAGAATTGACGTTCATGAGAGAACTGGGGAGCGGTCTCTTCGGCGTAGTGCGCCTTGGGAAATGGAGGGCGCAGTATAAAGTGGCCATCAAGGCAATTCGGGAAGGTGCGATGTATGAAGAGGATTTCATTGAAGAAGCTAAAGTAATGATGTGAGTTGTGTGCTTGGCACTTCTATTGCCAGTTCTAGGCCTCTGATACTGTCTACTGATTATAGATAAAACACTTTGGGCGGGTGGTATTTTTGCAGTTTTGTGGGGTAGAGAGCTAGCATTGGGCGGAGGAAGTAATAACGACATGATCTCAATCTTTTCAGGAAGCTAACGCATCCTAAATTAGTTCAGCTCTATGGTGTGTGCACACAACAGAGACCTATTTACATCGTGACAGAGTTCATGGAGCATGGCTGCCTTCTCAATTACCTGAGACAAAAACGGGGAGTTTTGAGTAAAGACGTCCTGCTCACTATGTGCCAAGATGTATGTGAAGGAATGGAGTACCTGGAGAGAAACAGCTTTATCCACAGAGACCTGGTAACATCCCATTAGGCAATACACTCCTCTCTAAAATTTTTATTTTTGAACTTACCTATTCCTTTTTGGAACAGCTTGTTTGTAAATAACTGCTTTTGTTCTTGCAGAAAATTATAAGTAGTTGAAGTTGGCTCTTTAGGGTCTAATCAAGTCTCTAAAATTGCCCTGTACAGAAAATGATGAGAGGTTTCTCTCTCCCAAGAAAATGGAATAAAATTTCTCTGAAATTTTTATAAAGAGTTACTAGCTGTTTGCGCTAATATAATAGCGTATCTCTGTTCTGTATTGGTGCCATTTTCACCACTCATGAATCCCTTGAGATGATAATTTTTTCTGGTGATTTTTTTACAAAATGGTTTAGTTGTAAAAACAGTACTATCAAGAGCAAACGCACATGTACCTTTTATAATGAGAATACACTGGTAAATTGGTGAACTTGCTAAGCAATGAGAACAAAGTCCTCATTAGATTGTTGTAATTTGTCTGCAGGAGACTGCAAGTTTTTCATCCAAATCTAACCATTCTCTGTGCAGGCTGCCAGGAACTGCTTGGTGAGTGACTCAGGAGTGGTCAAAGTGTCGGATTTTGGGATGACAAGGTATGGCAGAGTGTGCAAACACATTTGTGGGGATTTGGGAAAATTCACCTAACCCTTGTACTTAGCCATAAGGCAACTCAGGCCCAGCAAAATTACAGGCAAAAATGATCTTTTTTGGCCTCTCTAGGGAACATCCTTTGGTTCTTTTTTTTTCCAGTGCCTTTAAAGCTAGCTTGTTCTGTGGTCATGTGTCCATCTCCTTACTCATTTTAATTCTGGAAAATCAAAACTAGGCAGTTTATTCTCTAGAGAAGTAAGTGTGTCTAGCGCTTACCATGAGAGGCCTGGCTTTGAACTGACTCTGTGGTCTGACTGTTCTTCTATTAGCAACTTTCTGTAACAGCTGTGAAAATATTACAAATTTTAATCTTGTAGTGATCAGGAGGCATATTAGAGCTTGTGTCACGGACAGCAGAGCTTATGCTGTAGAGCTTCTACCGAGCGGGCAGCTCTGACTCAGCGTGGGCGGGGCCGAGGGTGACGGCGGCCAATCCTCCGCGTGTACAAGAGCA
>JASVER010000005.1:16126174-16315439 GCA_030449065.1 Oceanodroma leucorhoa
AGGTCTTTTCCAACCTTAATGATTCTATGATTCTATGATTCTATGATTCTATAATAGTCGTTAATCTTTGGGTAAATAAATCACAGAAAGAGGCTGTTCAGTGAGTTGGGGATCCTCTTGTGGTAGATGGTTCAGAGTTGCATCTCGCTAGCCGAAGCGCTGGGAGGTGCTGAGACCAGGAGAGGGGTTAATTTCCTGCCCTTGTTAGCACCTGTGGGTGCTACCTCAGGTGGGTGATGTGTGGGTGAGGCAGAGGGTGGCAAGCAGTGCCTACAGGGAAGGTGTTAAAGCACCATGGTTTGACCATGCTCTTCTTGGCTTTTGCCACCTTTCTGTGCTGCTGAGCTTGCATGTCCCCTGACATCTGAATTCAGACTGGCCGGTGAGAAACAGAGCAAGAAATTTATGCTTCTGCATCATTTTCTCTTGTAATACAGACATTTAACTTGCAGGTGGCCTAGACTGTGTTGTATAGCTAATGATCACAAGAGAAGACTCTGTGAGGTCATAAGAAAAGTGAACTGGGTCTTGACTGAAGCCTTAGTACTGCCCCTGAGAAGCTATTTTGATCGTGTGATACTAAGTCATGGCCATTAGGTGGCAATATGAGCTTCTAATATTCAAATCCAAATCTAAATTATAATTTGCAGGCTTGGAGGCTAACTGAAGGATATCACGTTTTTCTTTCTTTTTTTTTTTTTTTTCTTTCTTTTTTTTTTTTTTTTTAGGTATGTCCTTGATGATCAATACACAAGTTCCTCAGGGGCTAAATTTCCTGTGAAATGGTGCCCCCCAGAAGTTTTTAATTATAGCCGATTCAGCAGCAAGTCAGATGTCTGGTCGTTCGGTAAGACATCCATCACTGAAAGAAAGCAGTATTTTTAGATTTTATCAATAGCAGTTAAGCTCCAGTTGTTGGGAAGGATTTAGACATCTGAGAAGAAGCTCAGAGAAACCATTTGCCATGATTTTACACTTGCATAAAGTTCCACAGAGGCCTTTAGAACTGTTATTTATTAAAACTCATACTACTAGAATAAGACGTTTTCAGCGATGACACATGTGAACACTTTCTAGAATATGGATCTCAAACTATTTATCTATCAGAAATCCTGAGCCCAGGGCTCAAAATAAACATATTTTTAAGAAGTTATTTGTTTATTTTCTTAATGTTTATTTTCTTTATTTTTTTAGGTGTTTTAATGTGGGAAGTTTTTACAGAAGGAAAAATGCCCTTTGAAAAAAGCTCCAACTATGAAGTGGTAACAATGGTTAGCCAAGGACATCGTTTGTATCGGCCCAAACTAGCCTGTAAGCAGGTGTATGAAATGATGATGATGTGCTGGCAGGAGGTATATACTTTTATATTTTTTGTCTTTGAATTGAAAAAAAGGTTAATCTAGCAACAGGAATTAATCCCTATTGCAGCATTCTGACTGTATCCAGCTCTCTCAGCTATTCATGTGTTCATTGCTAGAAGATCTCCCCCTGGTTTGCAATTGAACCAGAGCTGTGATAAGAAAAAACACTGAGGAAATTTCCATGAAATAAACAGACTATCAGATTAAGTACGCAAAGGCATTTAGTAATAAAATTAAATAATGGCTAAATCTATGCTGGTCATGATTATATCTGCGTTCAAATACTGCGTACAAATTCAGTCAGAACAGCCCACAGGTGGAGAATCTGATTTTATATTGCCTCGGTTTATTAATCATTACAGAAATGTGCCAGAATGACCGAAAATATTTTTAAAGGAACACTTCATTACCTGATTACAAATTATATAGGAAATATAGATTAACTTGCAGTTGAATCTAAATACAAATCCCAAAGTTTATAAAGAAAGATAAAAATACGCTGTACTACTAGTCCTCCTGACCCAGAAAGATACTGACTGTACATTTTTCACAGAGGTCAAAGGGGCAGCAAACCCAAATTTAATATGTTATCAAYTAAATCAGTATAAAACAGGTTTTTGTAGTATTAAAGCAGAAAGTCTCTAATGATAGGTGCATTTAATGAGATGCCTCTAATTTTGAGAGAGCAATCAAGGAAACCAAGAATGGAAAGAGCTACATGATTTATTCCTAGTTAGTCTTTGCCACAGGGGGTGCTGGGGAAAAACTGCTCTTTTCCAATAATAAAGATGACATACTTTCTGATGCTTGTCTTGGAGGAGAAGGTGCTGGAACAGAAAGCAATTAGTTATCAAACCAACTGGTGGAGATCTAAAACTTACAAACCAGTTAGTTTATGCAGCAAAAAATACATTAAAAACAACAGTGCCCTGGAGGGCCACAGAATGACAAATATGTCTGTAATTCAAAAAAGCTAGTCACAGGAGCCAGGAAACTACAGATCATTAAATTTTGTTCGTACTTGGTAACCTGCTTGAAATCGTCATTAAAATGGAATAATAAATTACCTGGAAGATAATGATAAGTTCTTCRTTAATGCTCTTAGAATATTAATATGTATTTATAGGATTTATATGAACATCAATGAATTGATTAAAAATTTTATTGATTTCATCAGGGGTTATTAACAATAAAATCTAAGCAGTCATCATGTGGGTGAGAAAGAAACTTTGCGAGTCACAAACAGGACACAAGTAATGGCAAGATACTGTCAATCCTTGTCGTAAAATATGATTAACCTCAGTCCTCATTTAATAAATTTATTAGTGATTTGTAGAGGGAAGTGAATACTGAGGCTTCAAAATTCAGCAGGTGATACGAATCTAAAGAGGCTGATAAATGGAGGGAAAGTACAAGTTACCCAGACATTCAGAAGATGCTAAATTAAGTATGTCAGCAAGGTCAGCAAAGAGACTACCTGAGTGTATTGCCGTAATTAAACAAAACAAACAGGATGTTATGACACATAAGGAACTGTATGGAAAATAGATAGAGCAGATGAAGGATGCTGTTGTGTAAGTCTATGACGCAGTCTCATTTCAGAGTCCAAAAAAGAATATTGACGTAAAAGAGGCTTAAGAGAATGACACTCAAAATTCTTGGGAGTGTGAACAACTTATATAAAGAAAGATTGGAGCAATTCATTGGGGAAGGTGGGGATGGAGAAGAAAAATGAAAAAGTGTGGCACAACGCAAAATAATGAATTATATGAAGAATGTAGTCCAGCAACACCTATTTGCGCTTTTTCAAAGCATTAAAAAAAAAAAAATTATACTTACTGAGATTGTGACACATCCAAAATCCACACAAGGAAATATTTTTGCATGTCACATGTAATGAAACAGTAAATTCATTGCCACAGAATGATATCAAGATCAATAATTTATCAAAATCAACACAACTTTGTTGCTTTCWGATCACAGCTGTGCATGCTTTTATTTTTAGAAACCAGAGGGACGCCCAACTTTTGAAGACTTGCTTCACACAATCATTGATATTGCAGAGGGTGAAGATGCTTTCTGAAAAATGACAACAGCAGGACAAGTACAGGAAAGAAGCCACTTTCCAGAGATGTGGCTTCACCATTTGTTTTTAAAGGCTTGATTCTGTAAGCTGCTGGATGCTGCTAAACAGCGTGGGGAACCTGTAACATCTGATCCACTCCAAGTACAAGGAGAGTTTTACATGATGTTGGGAACTGAGCACAGTATCTTCAGCAATACTAGCAGTCTCTATATTTTCTCTGAAAAGTCAGCATTGCATAGCTGGCAAGTTGAGCTCTTTACGGAGGAAGAGAATGTGGCCAAAGCCCAGGAGACTAATTTGCATTTACTGTGTTGGGTTCATGTACATACAGTCCACATTTCTGAGTTTCTCTTTACACAGGCAGTAGTATTAGTAGTGATTTGCATGCTTAAAAATTGAAGATATCTATAAATGGCTATTTACTGACACTGAAATGTTTCCAGAGATTCTCCACAAACCTTTTTTTTCTCAATTGGTGGGTGTCTTATGACACATCAAGAACACAAAATGTGCCTCTTCCATTTGCACATAGTAGGTTGTTAACAGGACAGTCTTCAGTTTAGTGTAACACTCAAAAAGCTTTGCTTCAGAACGGAGCYATGATATGCCCCAAGCCATTCCAGGCTGTTTGGTCAACTGAAGACCCCCCATGGTTCGTCTTGATGTTACTTGTGAAAAATAAGTCCAAGATTCAGCACAACTGGCTGTCAGTGTACCGTAGTACCTTGTTTTGGATTAATTATAAAATAATTTATATTCTGTATGTTTTGTAAATATATGAATTCTATGCATTTATTTATATAAAATGTGTTTTCCTGTTGAAATTTTCAAGTACAAGTTTGTCCTACCTTCACTTACATACACAACTTGCTACATGGGGTTGTAAATGAAAGGAAGTACACYCTCAAGTATGTTTAAGGAGGACTCCTCTCTCTTTCTGTCATCTGTATGTAAGTGATCTAGCCGTTCTGTTCTTAACAGAAAATGTCATACTACATGTGTGTGTAAATAAACTGAATGTTAACTAATGTTTGGAATCAACTAATGTGTTGCCAATAATTTACTGTCGGTGCAGCATAAGCCAAACTCATTGTTCATGTGAATATGGTGTTATGGTAGTCCATGTATGTGTGTGTATATATATATATAAATCTGTGTGTATGAACACTCTATACTAAATATGTATAGTAGTATGAATATATATTTAAATGAATTTGACCATGATGAAATGTTCAGTGCAGAAATGCCTGAACTCTCTTTAGAAGTTACGTACCCTTTCCCCTCTGCTAGAGGCTAATGTCTTCACAGCCTTGCTGAAGCCTGTTTCAATTAGCCTGACTTTGTACTAGTGGATGTGAGGAGTATTTGCACTTCAGTTTTGCTGTAGCCATCTCCTGCATAACTCTATTACATGTTTTCTTTTTCTTTTGTTACTTGTGCCCTTGTGCCATGGGTAACAGAAAATAGATTGCACAAAAACTTTTTTAAAAATTTTTTTGCAAGTAGGCAGAGAGGAGTATGGTGAAGTTTATTTCTAATCAAATTATTAAAGGTAACTATAGTTAGCTTATTACATTCCATCATTGCTGCATTTGAGTATTTCTGTAATCAATTTTGGAGATGCTTTGTCTAAACCTTTATGTTCAAAAGGAGGAAGCCTCTTGTTTCTTGCAAAAAATGTTTTCCTTTTCTTATACTATTCCATTGAAAAGTTACAAGCTGTCAGAAAAGATTTAAATTGCTATTTCCTTTTTTGTAATGAAAAAGTCCTGAGGGAACTGGCAGATGAAGTTGCTAAACCACCGTCCATCATATTTGAGAAGTCATGGCAGTCTGGTGAAGTTCCCATTGACTGGAAAAAGGGGAAACATAACCCCCATTTTTAAAAAGGGGGAAAAAGGAAGACCTGGGGAACTACAGGCCAGTCAGTCTTACCTCTGCACCTGGGAAGATCATGGATCTTCCYGGAAGCTACGCTAAGGCACAGGGAGGTGATTTGAGACAGCCAGCATGGCTTCACCAAGAGCAAGTCTTGCCTGACCAACCTAGTGGCCTTCTATGATGGAGTGACTACATCAGTGGACAAGGGAAGAGCTACGGATGTCATCTAYGTGGACCTCTGTAAGGCCTTTGACAGGGTCYTCCACAACATCCTTCTCTCTAAAGTGGAGAGATATGGATTTGAAGGGTGGACTGCACCTGGGTCAGGGCAACCCCTGGTATCAATGCAGGCTGGGGGATGAASTGATTGAGAGCAGCCCTGCTGAGAAGGACTGGGCRGTACTGGTGGACGAAAAGCTGGACGTGAGACGACAATGTGCGCTCGCTGCCCAGAATGCCAACTGTATCCTGGGCTGCATCAAAAGAAGCGTGGCCAGCAGGTCGAGGGAGGTGATYCTGCCCCTCTACTCTGCTCTGGTGAGACCCCATCTGGGGTACTGCATCCAGCTCTGGAGCCCTCAGCACAAGAAAGACATGGACCTGTTGGAGKGGGTCCAGAGGACGGCCACGAAAATGATGAGGGGGATGGAACACCTCTCCTATGAAGAAAGGCTGAGAGAGTTGGGGTTATTCAGCCTGGAGAAGAGAAGGCTTTGGGGAGACCTTATTGCAGCCTTTCAGTACTTAAAGGGGGCTTATGAGAAAGATGGGGACAAACTTTTTAGTAGGGCCTGTTGCGACAGGACAAGGGGGAATGGTTTTAAACTAAAAGAGGGTAGATTTAGACTAGATATAAGGAAGAAATTTTTTACAATGAGGGTGGTGAAACACTGGAACAGGTWGCCCAGAGAGGTGSTACATGTCCCATCCCTGGAAACATTCAAGGTCAGGTTGGACGGGGCTTTGAGCAGCCTGATCTGGTTGAAGATGTCCCTGCCCACAGCAGGGGGGTTGGACTAGATGACTTAAAGGYCCCTTCCAATCCCAACTATTCCATGATTCTCTGCAAATCTCAAAAGATTATTGCAACTATGCAGACAAACCTGTCAAAGTGTTAAGTCCAAACCACTACCCAATCACTACCAAACGCATGTATTGTTAAAGGGGRAAATCTAGGGTTTTCTACCTGTAGCAGAAAAAGGAACATGGAAGATCTAAGGTAAGCTGAGCTCATCTTTCCTTCCCTAACTACTCCTTTGCACCCCAGTTTCTCAGTGGAGGCCCTGCAAAGAATGGCATTGTCAATGGTTTCGACACTACGTCATGAGGAATTCTACAGTAATGTTTCCCTTAAAACACAAATGAAGCATAGGAAAATCAGGAGATTAATAGTTTCCAGTGAACCTTAAGCCTGTTTCTATACAATAATTATATGTTTATTATTAATTTATAGGATAAAATACATGCTAACTCCTGACTTCTGGCAGCAGTTTCCTCATGGAGGTGGGTGCTTTGAATCTGATCCCTTCGCCTGCCTCTTCCCAGTACCCGAGGATAATTTCTGCATACCTGCCATTGGGTTTGACACTTAGGATGCCAGGAACTGTGAGGCACCTYGTTTTTAGATGAAAGTTTTTTTTTAGTTGAATGTAGCCTTAGATGGTTAATTTTGGAAAGGATCAGAACACCTCTGGAGGCAGCTGTCTTGCTGACTCTCTGGATATCTTCAAAGGCAGGTTGAAACACTGTACCATCGTTTCTTCTGGATGAGCTCGCTCATCCTTAAGCAACTTCAATCCTTCTTCTCCTTTTTATTATAACTGAATTTTTTCAAATGTTGGGGTCAAAAATTCACCTGAACAGAACCAAATGCTGTGACTTACATCTGCTGTWTTTTTTCCTTTTTTTTTTTTTGAGAAAGACTTAGCCCTACTGATTACAGTTTAATAATTTTTTCTGTAAAATGTGTATTTGATACTAGAAAGCAGACACTTTTTTTCACCTTTTTTTTTAAAAAAAAAACATCTGAGATTAGTGTCTAGTCTGTTTGGGGCTTCTTTTTTTAAAAGAAAAAGGTAAGTAGGCGGGGTCAAGCAGTGTTTGTGGTTTACCATGTTTCATATCAGAGCGAAGAGCTCAGCTAGGGCTGTTTTACTGGCACAACTGATGAAGAGAGGTTTGCATTTTCATTTGACTATAAGCGGACAACCAGACATGATTCTTTCTACTTGTAAGTAAACTGGGCTGCATATTTTCATCTTGCAGTTTTGTTTTGTGCAGCAGCAATGTACTTGGCAAATGAGCTATTTAATTATTGCCACAAAAATACCAACCAGCTTTCTCTTGCACTGCTCAGGTGATCTCTGTTCAGACTGCTTGTCTTGACTTCCAAACTCACTGTACAAATATGAATCCATTGTATGATGGATTCAGCAAAGCAACTACTTTTACATAGAGATAGGGAGATAATTCCATATGCTGTCCTTAAAAGCATGTACAGCATAGACATGAATAAAAAGTTTGGTAGAACTAGAGCTGTCTTTCTTCCAGAGCAGAATTAACTCACAGGAAAGACAAAAAGCCTCAGCACATGTGAAAAGCTGAAAGCTTGTGTTTTAAAGTATTTTTAGACGCAAACTATACTGTGGCTTTCTATTAGATTATTGATTTTCTAGTACCGTTGAAAACAGACAGACGTACCAGATCAGGAGGCATACCGTCTGTTACAGTAAAGATTTGGGTTTGAAGGGTGAAGCTGAGTTTGTAGTGTTGAACACAGTTAACCTGCTGCCCCTGCTGCATGAGGAAGAACTTTGTGCAAAACATGCTAGAAGAGTGCAAGTCTTAGATATGGACTACAGCACTTCCAAAATTAGTAGTGCTTTGAGGAAACAGTGAATTGGAAAAAGAAACTCAAGCCAAGAAACCCATGAAATAATAAAATTATAAAATGCAAATTATAAAAATTAATCTCTAATTTGTTGCTTGTATCTTTGATACTACTTCCCCAAGGCTGCAAATTAGAGTGAGTTATAACTGAAGATAGGAGGAAGATTGYACATATAAAGGTGTGTGAATTGGCCACCTATACAGACGATGTTATCAACCCAAAGCGTACTGCTGGGTGTTGTGGGACTTTATAAGGACAGCTACTGGCAGCAACGGACCACCTCAAAGGCGTGTGTTTTCACTCTCCCTTCTCTGTTTTCATGGGACTATCTTTCAGCTTCTCAAGCAAACAACTGTTCTCACAGCTGAGCAATCTTTTTCTTCTTCCTCTAGCATCCCATCTGCTCCATTGTGCACAGATAAATTTGTTTTCAGGCCTCTAAGTTGGTTGTCAAAATGTCAGCTGCAAATTTTTAGGCTGAGTATTTGTCAGGCTAGATTCAACACCACTTTCCTAGTATTTCCACTTCATCCACATGCTTCTCTTGCCATAATATCTTTTCTCATTTCAAAACTGTGCATACTAAAAGGTCTGATTTGGGGCATCAGAATTCAATAGGCTATCATGGCTCTGTGCTAGTGTTGGGATTCCTATTTGTTAACCTGTCACCAGGGAGATAATATGACACTGTTTTAAAAACAAGTGTCTTCCTCCTAATACAGTCATTTCCAGAAAGAAAAAGACACGAGCAGTGAAATGGGCTACATTTTTTGTTCCTGTGTTGAATTATTTGTCGAATTGGCTGAACTTTGTCTGAGGTTGCAAGCTTTCATACGAAATTGGAGAAATTAAATTCTTTGCACAACTGAAGAAGGGAGATTCGGCAAATTCTAGATTCAACAGCTCAACTAGTCAGCTTGTTTGATTTAAACTTAGGTTTTAAGCTACTGACTTTAATTKCTCCGTGATGACTTACCCTGAGGATCAAAGCCAAATGTGTTTGGTAGCTTATGTTTTGATAGAACTCAGTGAAATGTGGGGCTGTGGATGCTGGAGAAACCTTCCTTCCTGTGGATTTAAAAGGAGCAAGATTTGACCACTTTTTCTGGAAGTTTTGGGAAAATTTTTGGTTAAGTAGGAAACAGAGAAGTGGGGCCTGAAAATAATGATAGGTCCATAAGTACTGTATTTTAACAGACTTCAAAAAATAATTTACTGTTAAAAATTATGGGATAGTTCTTTCTGTTAGCCTGTATTTCTTTCCTGTGTCCTGTCCAAGCAGTCTGTCATTCATAATGTGGTAAATCTTATTGGTGTCTCTGTTCTCTTCAAAATATGGAATCCAAAATGTGATTTCCTTGCTGAAGCACAACTCTCACTGATACCATCACTGATTAATTTTTAATTTATGAACTCTTCAGTGTGGTTATTTGAGTTAGGGACCAGGGGGTCAAGGCCTGCTAATAGGTACACGACTTGAACACCCTCTGACAAAATCCAGAGTGTTTTGCTTAAGAAAATGTCCTTGGTCCAAAATTGAAGGAAATCAGATAGAATAGTTCCATTTATTTCAGTGATTTGAGTTAGGGTGTAGCMGAAAGGAAGATCAAGAAGAAATATTTAAAACAATGAGTAAATTCTAAGAATCTATTTTCAAATTCTTATTTGCATTTTAAAAGAGAACAATTTTTTTGTATTAAAATGCAGGGTTTTAAAAATTATTATTATTTCTTGGTTTGTCTGATGGCTGTTGAATAGAAGAAAAGAGAAAGGAAGGAAGAGCCCGAGTCACAGGAGGATGTGTGTAGCCGTGAGAAGCTTCTGGCAGGAAACGCCGGCTTCCTGTAGCACTGCAGTGAGCATTGCTGTGGCACCTGGAGGCAGCCCTCRGTGTAAACATCTTCCTCGGCCGCTAGTAGCAGGTCAAGATGCGAGCCAGTTTAATGAAATTATTCATTCAGTGCATCAAAGCTTTCGCCATTTGCAGTGTTGGCCAACTCTTTCTAAAACAGCATCGCAGAGCAGCTTTGGACCTTTCTGTAGTGAGTCAGGAACTCACAAAATATTATTTTAATCAAGGGGAGAGAAAGTGGTGTGCAAGAAGCTTACCAGTGACTGAGGAGGATGTAAAATGCATAGATAAAAACATAGGTCTTTGCTTGAGATGCTGAAATTCCAATCCATCAAGTCAAAACTTCCTGACTTAATAATTTACCTAAAGCAGGACTTAGCTCCACAGAACTGAAGGCCTTCCTCTGTCTATGTTCCTTGATAATGTTTCCCAGCAAACCTGACAAATTTCCAAACAGAAATTAACAGTTTGCACTGCTATAATTTTTGCGTTCATTAATTTCTACTGAGTTAATTCCACAAGTGCTCTCGGAGTAATGCATGGACAAAAGAATTTCAGAAGCGATGAGGTTGCCGAGAACAGATGTTTAAAGACAGGTTTGTTTTCAGAGAGCTGGAAATGCTCTTCCTTAGGATGATGAATATCTGCTGGATTGATAACGCCATGATTTGACACTTAAAATATTCCAATAAGGAGAATGAGGTGAAGGAAGCTTTGCAGAACTGTGCAAAGTTTGTGCTGCTCCTCAGGACTCAGCAATTCAGTTCAGCATGGGCTTATCTGGCCCATGGCCTTAGTCTAATCTGAGCCTTCACTTTTTGYCTACAGAACTTGGTCATATTTTGTGATCTTTAATTGGTTAGACACTCTAGCCTTGGAAAAATTGCTCACCAAATGAAGCACATGTCCCAGTGAAGCACTGTAATTAAAGCTTTAACCTATACCTTTTCTGTGGTTCAATGGGCAAGATGAGACTAAATACTTAATATCATACATGCTTGGGATGTTTTAAAAAACACCACATACATTCATTTATTGCTGATTGCTTTTAGCAGAGTAAAGGGGGCGTCAAACATGAAAAGCATCTATTAACAGAGCAAGTCTGAAATTCACTGAAGGCAAAAAGGGTTCCTGAGCTTATGCTATAAATTTATTCAAATCGCTGGGCTCATAAAGAAAAGCAAGACAGAATTACATGTCCATAACATCAGTCTGAACCCCTCCCTTTTGTGCTAACAGCCAAATCTTTAAAATCTTATTAGAAGATCATTCTTACACCACATTGAAACTCCGCAGTGCTGCTTCTAAATATTTCTGTTAAGTGTTCTATAAGGAGAGCAAGTTATCTAATGAGGAATAATATATTTAATTAGACTAGATGGTTTAATCAGAAGAAGTAGACAAGCTCTCAAATGCCATATTTCTTTTTGCACATCACTAAATATAAACATCGATTAAACTTCATGGCACTGGTTGAATTAAAAGAAACCCAAGAATATTTTCACCCGTGGTGTTCACYGTTTACGAAACACAGAAGCAATTATAAAAAGAAAGGGGAACCTAACACAGTCTAGGTCAGGGGACAAGCACAATTCCTTCCCAAGATATTTGGGAAGGTTTGGTAAGTAGCATATAATTTTAAACAACCCTTTTTCTAATGAAATTGCTGTAACTTCCTCAAAAGACAGTACCTGCAAGACCACGCTCTCATGCAATATGCTTCCAAGGCACTAATTAATACCGCTTTAGAGACACTCACTCCTTAAAACCGTGACACTACTTTACTCTTGAATTTATGGGGKTTTTGGGGGAACAAAAAAGCAATGGTAATAAACCAGAAATAATTCCCAGCTGACTTTTCAAAAGTGGTTTTCATTCCAATCTTGTTCATACCTAGAACATTAATAATCTCAACCCTGTAGTAAAACAATGCTAGAGACCATGTTCAGGCAAACTTCAGCCACTATAATTTTAAACAGCTGAGGGACAGTTTAATGTACACTCAAAAATTATGCAGCAAATAAATTGCATTGCCCATATCTTTTCAGCTTGGTTTCTTTAAAGAAAATTGCCGGTGTCAGCTGGCTTGGGTATTTGTAATCGCTGCATTTTGCATAGCTGTCAGGGGAAACTTTTATCAAACAGTTGATAGTGTCTCCTGATTAATGTAGGCTCGCCAGCTTCCCACACGATAGGTTCTTCACAGGATACAACAGTCTAAGGGAAACTGCCCCACAACTTTCAAGATAAATACTCTAACCAAAACACATATGAGACAGGCATCTTCCTCTTCCAGCTAAGAACTAGTTTTGGTCTTATCTTTCTGACATCTGACATTCTCCCTTCTTTTATTAGTGCAAGATTTGCCAAATTAGGTACCTTCATAGAGAAAATAATTACATTTTCATCGTGTAATAAGGTTGCCTTATGTTTTGAGTGCTAGGATGCATACTTTCAGCACATTTGGCTGAAACGTTGGTAACAAGCATTGGCAAAAAGTCTTACAGAACACCAGAAGGGGTATCCTATTTATTCCAGGCTGGATTAAGTCATTAGGATCAACAAGCCAGAAACGCCATGAGAGAAAACCAAATACAGTGGAAGACACTGGTGRGAGAAAGACATACCTTGTGAAAGATAAAACAACAAAATACCAAGACCTCGGGTATTCTATTTCAAATRACATTCTGAGGCCTCTTTTTGTACTATGACCTCTGTGGCAGAGAAAACTCAGGACTCATTGGGGTGGGGTATAAAGTTTATTTTCTGCCAGTGCAGCTGAATATGACTGGAGCCTTGTCTCTGCATGCTTGGCTCTTGCACTTCCTAAGAGAGGCATGCTTATGCTTCCTATACGTCGCACCCGAGAGCCTGAGCCCGGCCCGCTGGTGSTGCTGCCCTCCCACCTGCCCGTTGGCGATGCGTGATGGTGAGATGGTTCAGGGAGCCGACAGAGCGATTCCCCACTGGTTTAGCATCCCGTCTTGCTCCGTTGGAAATGAGATGAGCAGCGGTGCAGAGGGAAAGGGGCCAGGACCATAGCTGTTTAAACTGCCGTGGGAACACAAGTTGGGGAAAGTAGGGCTCAGCCTGAGTAGAAGTGGATCAGAGCGGATGTCAACCATTTATTCACCTCGTTCAAATCTTCTTGATGTCTTCCGGCCTATTTAATACGATATCCTCTCTGCTGCTTATACAAGATATATTAGATGGATTTCTCTGTCAATGTGTGATGTATGTGATGATGCGTCCAATGTATTTTTCTCAGGATTATCAACCATTTGGCACATAAGTGTAAGGCACATCTTTGGTAGCATTTAAACCTGGGCTAATGCATATATTATATTAACAGCTGCAACAGAAACAGGAAAATCAGTATTCATCCAAAGAATTGAATGTAGCATGTCTCCTTTAATAAACCTCACAATAAGAAAAAAGCTTGTCATGGAAGTGTGGTTTTGTATTTGGCTTGAATGATCTAAAAATTATGTCATTGCTGAAGGGGACAGTTCTCCACCTCCTGTCCCTGATGATGTTCTCATCCCCTTTATWGCACTGATTAGAGCTTGCACGGGGTGTTGTGATCAGTCAGATTGGTACTGATCTGGCTGACGAGGTCTTTTTTTTTTCTTTCTGGTTTAGTGAGCTGATTCTCATCACATGACCTCATAATTAGTAGGACATTGTAAGGGAGACAGTGGGAGCGGGGCGGCAATAGATGGGGCGGCAGGAAAGGTCTGCTGACTTTGGTGGATGCTAATTCAGCCTTAATGATTTGCTAGATATCTCACAGCAAGACAGAGCTAATAATGGGGCTAAGCACATATGGTAGTCCTGAATTCTGTAAGTTTTGTAAACAAACAAACAGGAACACTGCAAATATGGGAAATGTTCTTGTTCACAGATCACACCATCCAGTCTGTTTTCTGCTGCTGCTGCTGCTGCACAGTGCAAAAAAGGTATGTGAAATGCTTAAGCTTTTCAGCAATTAGGATGATCAAAATATCTACACATAAAGGACTTTTAAAGATTCCTCTATTTTCAGTAGAACTGTTAATTGTACAGAAGTTTAAAGAAGCTCTACCCTGCATATCCCTAATATGAAGGAAGGCATATATATCCATGAATGAATATTTTTATGTGAATATTTCTAGATATGTATTCACACAAATACTTCATGTTTTTCAAAATCAGAGCAATGAGAACAAAAATGAACCTGGACCCTGATACTGGCCTGGTGACCCAGTACTCAGCCTCACAATCAGATGCTTCCTATGCATCTGCTTGGAAGTGCAGGGTAAGTAACATTTTGGCAGGTGAAAAGAGAGAATTGAAGTCATGTGCCATATGGTGGCTCAGTACCAGAACAAGCAGAGGAGTAACTAACTCTTGAGCATGTAAGGTGCTTCATTGCATAAAAATGATATAGTAAAGGTATCTGAAGATTCATATTGCTTAAGTACAGGGTCACAGTGAGGTTTCCTAAGCTCCTTGTCATGGACAAGAAGGTTCCTTCTCCCACTTCTGGGTTTAGGTGATGGAGGTGGGAAGGGTGGGACTGCCCTGTTGGGCAGATGCAAGCTCACCTTGCTCAGATGGCATGTGAAACATCCACCTCAGTTTTACTAGATCTAAGTTGAATAATCTGAGCTTTCAAAGCATAACCAAAGCAAAAGMAAATTATTATGTTCCTGACAATTTGCTAAGAAAATCTGCAGCACCCTCCRTATTAATTCTCCAGATAAATGACCGAATTTCCAGACATTGTAACTCCACTGATTTCAATGCTGCTCTACTTTTACACCAGCTGAGGAGTTGTCCCAGCATTCATAGCATGCAGAAGTCACCCCAATTAGGTAGACAGCTTGTTTATTATTCATTGTACTTTCCATTGTCATTTTGGCTTCTACACCAAACTACTCAAATGTAAGTCTTGCTGTTTTACAAGTGATGAGGTGATAGTGCTTCACAAGGGGAGGTAATGACCACGATGAGTTCCTTTTAGTTACTGAGAGGGTACAATAGCAGGGCAATTAAGCAAGTAGAGAGAAAAGACTAATTATGAAAGATGATACTTTTTTTTCCACTAGCGTAAGAAGCAATTGCAGTTAAAGAACAAGCCGTTACCTCCTCTACCTGCCGAGGCCTTGGAAGACTACACAAAAAAACCCAGAGTTATTGCACTCTATGACTTTTTTGCTAGAGGACCCTTGGATTTGCCGCTCAAGAAGTCAGAAGAATACATTATCCTCGAACAGTATGATCCCCACTGGTGGAAGGCAAGAGACCAACATGGGTAAGAGAGTGGGCATCTATTTCWATCTCCCTACACAGAAGGAAAAAAAACCTAAAACAACCCCTGCGAAAGCAGGCAGATAAAATGAGGCATGTGCAACAATTTAGGGGCAGGTTTGAAAGTGTTCAGCTATGTAYGAGGCACACGGATTGCCTGGGCAGACTTTCAGCAGTGTTTGGCGCCCCAGAAATGGGTGGGGGATCTCAAATCTGTTGGGAATTCAGAGTTAAGCCCTAGACTCAGTAATTTCCTGAGCAACATAASGGTGTTTGAGGACCATGTGAATCACTGGGCTCTGAGCCATGTGCAAATCCAGCTTTCCATACTTCAAGTGCTTTACAATGCAGTGTATATGTGTAAACACTTCATAAAGACCATAGAGATTATTAAGACATGTGCCTGAAACAAAATGCCTGATCCAAAATTCCTGGATGTTTTAGAGAGCTAGATAAATTCACTTGGGATCCTTTCCACATTTATGTTTGTTTGATGTCATTCCCCTTTTTCCTTTGCATTTTCTTCATTGTATCCTGTACTGTCATGCTGGGAATGGTTATAGGTTATATAATAACTGTCTGCTTTTCATTCAGATTTCTCCTTTAAATACTTTAAAATGCTTTTTCTCAACTCATATTTGTAGTGAGAGTCCACTGGATTATTATTTTGTATATACACGCAAGCACACACTTTACACTTTATACACTTTACACTTAAACAAAAAAGCTTTATATAGTTACAAGGTTAGAAAGGAAGAAAGTGRCTTCTGATTTAGAAGAAATGCCATTTTTTCCTAAATTTTCTTGTGGTTTGACTTGAAATTTTTCATTAACTCTCGGCACTCTGTAAATACCCTATCCCAGCTGACTTATTCGTTTCAGTAACCATCCACAGTTGTGGGCAGAAAGATTGTGCCTGGGATGAAAGGACTCAGACTTCTATTCAATTCCCACGTTGAGATTCAGTATTTAACAACATAGCCAATAGTATAAGTAACCTTTATAATTCAACAAAAGGAAGATGCATATCTTAATCCTATTAATATTTTACACCATACTATAACAGAATCATAGAATCATTTAGGTTGTAAAAGACCCTTAAGATCATCCAGCCCAACCCTTAACCTAACACTGCCAAGTCCCACTAAACCATGTCCCTAAGTGCCACGTCTACACATCTTTTAAATACCTCCAGGGATGGTGACTCCACCACTTCCCTGGGCAGCCTGTTCCAGTGCTTGATAACCCTTTCAGTGAAGAAATTTTTCCTAATATCCAATCTAAACTCTCCTCAATATGCCATTTCAGGAATGAAGGTCTAATTCCCAGCAACTACGTTACTGAGAACAAGAAAAGTAATTTAGAAACATATGAGTAAGTACCCTTGAAAATGATAATTGCGCTTTCTTTTCAAAAAACGGATTGGAGTGATACATTTTAGTGCTTGATCCTTCAGTCTTCATTAGACATGAACAAATGTTTATTGAAAGCTCTATTTTTTTTGTTACAAAACATTACTCTTAGAATGAAGTAACCATTTTGATCTGGAACTATTTGCTCAGAGAGTGTAACGTGAAGTTAAAAAGACTGAGTACTTCAACAACATTCATTTGCATAAATCAGAATGTCAGAATCCAGATGTTTCCTATTTCTGTAGGCTCACTACATAATATTTCTATATTCTGATTTCTTCTTTTTTGAACATATAATTAATTGACTAGAAGCTAATTCCAAATACCTTAACTTAATTTACTGGAGAGAAGAGTAAAATTCTGCAAAATTCTAGAGAAGAGAAGCTTGACGCAGCAAGTAAGACTGTAAATTTCATCACAGTTTGGTGTAACTGTTTCCTGGGTTTTCGTTTCTTTGAGCTCATATTTATGAGCTGAATGGGGAAAAGAGTTGTCATACTTACAGTAGTCTAATAAAGTCACTCCCAATTAAGAGATGCTTATATACAACAATAGTTCTATTCTGGTTTTTGGACTGGGTATAGTGCAACTATTAAGATGGATTACTTTTGTGAAACAGAGCAAACATTAATTTTTACTGACTGAAATTAAAGGATAGGTTATCTCCTTGTTGCAGGTGGTACTGCAAAAACATAAACAGAAGTCAGGCAGAACTTCTCTTGCGCCAGAAGGTAACTCAGCTTATACAAAGAGCTAACAATATCTAGAAAGATCTATCAGTAGAGGCATCAAGAGCGTTACCACAGTCAAATCCAAATCTGTTTGGCATGCAGTAAGAGAGAGAGTACTTTAAAACAAAAAGGCTTTCTGGGGTAAGTGTACAGTGCAGACTATCCAGACTTCACCTGTTGTAGCCCCAGCAAATTCTGTGTAGATTTTCCACACTAGATAAATCGAATTACATGCAGTTTACTGTGCTTGTCTTTTGTATGAAACATTGAAGACTGAAATCCATGTAGTAAGTCAGTTAGTGAGGTTAGCAGAGCTTAACAAAACCCCTGCGTCTTCCTTAAGTAGAGAGCAAACAATCCATATTGCATTCTACCCCCTATCAGTTACCAATGTGCCTAACTCAGTTTAACTCATTAGATCTTTGCTCAAGGACTAACAGAGGGCTTAGGCAAGACAGACCAGAGAAGAACATCTCAGATAGAACTGTTTTACAGTATTTTATTCTAGTGACTTGTACAATTGAATTTTTTAATAAATCAAAGCATTTTCACTACTTCACACTGAAGACTATAATTCACCTAAATTATTTAACTGCAAGAAATTGCCTGGCACTTAGTATTTTCCCTTGTTTAATTTTGCTCTGCTATCTACCTGGCTATCAATTCCCATTCTCCACTGCTTTAGCCCCCTCCCAAGTAGTCATAGGTATTCCACAGAATTTAGTAATCAGCTGCAAGTCCTATCTCAAGGGAGGATTATTCAAGCTCAAAAGCAGAAAATAACTCTACCTGGATTTCTTTTCAGTCCAAAGAAGGCGCATTTGTTGTCAGAGATTCAAGCCAACAGGGACTTCTTACGCTGTCCATGTATTCACGGGCTAAAGGGTGAGTTGCTCTGAATGGTTAGGGTTTGAATCAAGAGGTGATGGAAGAGCTTCCCCCAAACTCCTCGCGATAAGGGGGTAGGTTGGACATGCAGTGCACAGGAGCAGGGAGCCACTGGGGTGCTGTTCATGTGGAGTTAATTACCCCGTGTGCAGAAACGTTGACRGTGGGCAGTGGATTTGGGAATCAGGGTGCAAATGTCCTGCCAAGACAAGATTAACTGCACTCATTGAAATCCTCAAATAATCCACTGTGAAAGCTGTGCATCCCACTCATGTAATGCAGGCAATAAGACCTTGCATTTGCATCTTCTTGCCTCTTTTTCTACCTGAAGTGCCATGGCTGCCACACAATGCCGCCACAGCCTTCGGCTGCTGCGCCGAACTGCTTCCCTTCCCGCAGGTTCTGTGCACTGTAAATTCATCCCAGACTCTGCTGTCCCCAAACTTCTGTTTTTCTCCTAAAATCACCTCACTTCCTCACTTGTGCAGTCTTACTTCTTTTGCTGGAGGACTGCCACGGGACTCGCTTTTCCCCCGTGTCAGTAGCAATCACCTACAGTGCTGACTTAGAATCCTTCTCGAGCTTATTCCTTCTCGAGCTGCCTTATACCCTCCTCCCTCAGCCCTCCTACATCCTCCTGCATCAGTGGCATCTGCTTTCCCTCTCTTTCTCTTAGAGCAGGCCAGAGGTGAGAGGTGCAAGGAAAAGGCATCGCTGCTACCACCACCCTCTTCCTCTCTCCCTCCCCTCCTCAGAAATGTGGGGCGAGACCTCCCTGCCACCCCCTATGCTGGGCTCAGGCTCAYGTTTGCAGTAGGGTACCAACCTTCAGCAACCTCATCCAGCCTGAAATGCAAACCTAACTTCTTCATTTTGAATCTCCCAGAAAGCAGGGGTAGATGGGCAGCAAAATTCACAGAAAGCAAGAAAGACAGATAATGTAGAGAAATACAGAAAAGTAAGTGTATCAAATAAAAGTTTCACTGAGGAGCCTTCTGAGAAGCAGAACAGAAAATGTAATCTCACAGTATACATGAATATGTTTTTATGGGGGGAAACTCAGGTAATGAAGAGCATTTTAATTTTAAAAGCTCAGATTCAAATAAGTGCTGAATTAGGAGGAACATCTGTTAAATGCTACAGCTATTTCTTATGAATGCAACTATACTTGTGCAATAAAAAACATTGTGCAGTATCTCCCGAAGCTGGGAGAGAGATCCACTCAAGGAGTCTTTTTTCTATCCTGAAATACTATCCTGGCTACACACAGCCATTTTAAGTTGGAAATTGTASCCCAAGTTTTTAGGTTTTTCTGTGTTTTCTTTCAAAGTGAAATTTAATCAGATTTATAGTATAAATTATTTTTACTGAAAATTATAATCCTTTCTTGATTTCAGAAGTCATAGTGGAGATATTCGACATTATCAAATTAAGAAAAACCACTTGGGACAATATTATGTAGCAGAAAAATATCTCTTTTCATCTGTTCCTGAACTCATCAAGTATCATCAACACAATGCTGCAGGTAATGCRTGGAAGGTGATAAGGTCTTACAACTGATGATTTGAAGCTCCTCAGGAMTTTGAGAGATTGAAAATTACTCTTCCCCTAATATTTTTCTTACAAAAAGAGACACAAGTTTTTCTATTGCTAATGAATTAAAATATGCCATGATCCTTTCTGGCAAAGTCATAGCTGTAGTGTGCGTATACCATGCGGGAAGTGAAACTACCAAACTCGTCTACATGTATTAAATGAATTTTACAAAGCTAGAAGCCTAATGTTTTTACCTGCTCTGTATTCTCTTGGTTCACATTTGACTGAATGGGACTTGTATGAAATTTGATCGTAATTCTTTCCTTGTCTACAACAAGGACTTGCATGCATGCAATTTAAGAAAAGCAGGAGCTATGCTATTCATCAGTAGGCAGCATTCTACTGATTTTGGTAAAAAAAACCACCCCACAATCAATCAAAGGCAGAATCAGGGAGCACAAGGACTCTCTAACACTGGTTTGCAGCTTACCAGAGTTAGCCACCTGTAATTGTTGGCTGACAGCTGCCTTATATAACTTTTAGCATTAAAAAATGCCCTTCACCTTGGTTCTGCCCATCATTTTAATACAATATAAAAATGTTTTTACCCTAAATGAGTGGAGATGGGAAAACACACAGAGATTCCTCACACTAGTGAGGAAAGAAGATATGGGAATGGACAGAGCCTTTTACTGGAGGGAGGAGGATTTTAGGACACATGAAGCAGAAAAGGACCTGAAAGTAACAGTGGGAAGAATGAATGAACACAGGGAGTCCTTGGTGAGAGATGTACTCACTGGTACTGTTGGCTCATGAATTCAAAGAAAATGAATGCCAGACACAAAAATATTTCTTGCAATGGGAAACAATCCTGAGAAATCATGCTGGAAGAGACTGTTTAGGTGGGTGATATAGTATTGTAGTACCCACTTATTTAAGATCACTAACATCATACAAACAAGCAAGAGTATCACTTTTGGTTGTATGAAAGTATAGACACTTTTGTAGTCAGGGCYCTGCTGAATAGTCTTTCTTCATTTCTTCTCACTGTAGTGTTTTATACAAACAAGCTGTAAGCAAAAGTAACTTCAAGAAATAAGGAATGTACATCAGATTCCAAATATTTTTGTTTGAGAAAAGGTATGATATAGCGTACTTTAAAATGAAGTAATTTGTTAACAGAATATTGTTGGTTTGTCYCCTATAGGTCTTATCACTCGTCTTCGACATCCAGTTGGATCAGCTGGATGTTATTCACCAGCAACAGCAGGATTTAGTTATGGTAAATTTTTTATCTTGTTTTGGGAGAGATTTACGTATCTGCCTAGGCAAGAATTTAGATCGCATTCACTCAGCTAACAATTAAGTTGTATCTGTGAAATTTCCCAGTAATAAGAAACACATAAACAGCCGCCTATTCACCAGAAACAGACACTCATTTCCTCGTAAGGCGTCAGTACCAAATGAGACACCYGACTCAAGTCCTGCTGTTCAGCGACTGTTGTGTTTCTGTTACAACCACCAGTGCATTTCAGAGCTGTCTGGACTTTTCTAAGCAGGTCTAAGACTCAAATATACATTTAATAGCTTTTCAAAGGCTATTTGATTTATTGAAATACTTAGGCAATTGAAAAGAATATTATTTATGGGGAAGATTTTCCTTGTCAGTTCTGCAAGTTTTAGAAATAAGAATGAAATCTTATACAGTATTAGAAAAAAAGCAATAAATGCCAGTTTTGTGTATATATATCAGGAAGTTCATATCATCTGGCTGATGATAGGAACCTCCAAAATTGTGTATATCTCTCCTGTGAATGTTCCCATTAAGGGTTAATATTTCTGAAGGGCAGAACTATTGTGGTTATTACAATAGAGGCAGCCAGTAACTATTTCTGTAGCAAAACTACCCATCCAGAACTGGTTCAGAKTTCAACGTCACATACGATAACGCCAAAAAAGTTCTCATATGTAATCAAAGCTAAATACTTGTGTTATCTTCAAGCCTCAGACGTTCCTACATTAAGCAATTTAAACACTAATCACATTCTACAAGCTGTAAAATAACATTCACACATAAACATATATGAGCAGGAGGAAATATTCAGATATTGAAAACTCATGCTATAGCTGATGAACAATCGTGATGTTTTGCTGCATGCATTAACTGCAAATAGCAAGGCATGTCTCCTGGAGCACGGCTCAAGAAAGCTGACCTGACTTGTAACATATTGGGTTGCTTTTGTAGAGGAGTGGGAATTAAACCCATCTGAACTGACGTTCATGAAAGAACTTGGGCGCGGGCAGTTTGGAGTCGTTCAGCTGGGTAAATGGAAAGCAACCATCAAGGTTGCCATCAAAACAATCAATGAAGGTGCAATGTCTGAAGATGATTTCATCGAGGAGGCCAAAGTGATGACGTAAGTACAAAAGCTATTATATCTGACAGTTGACACTGAGATGACCAAGAAATAAATATAACCTAATTCCATTTAAAACAAACTGTCGTGGTTTAAGCCCAGCTGGCAACTAAGCACCACACAGCCGCTCGCTCACTCTCCCCTAGGTGGGACGGGGGAGAGAATCGAAAGGGTAAAAGTGAGAAAACTCGTGGGTTGAGATAAAGAGAGTTTAATAGGTAAAGCAAAAGCCGYGCACGCAAGCAAAGCAAAACAAGGAATTCCTTCACTACTTCCCATGGGCAGGCAGGTGTTGAGCCATCCCCAGGAAAGCAGGGCTCCATCACGCGTAACGGTTACTTGGGAAGACAAGCGCCATCACCCCGAACGTYCCCCACTTCCTTCTTCTTCCCCCAGCCTTATATRCTGAGCATGACATCAKATGGTATGGAATACCCCATTGGCCAGCTGGCCTAGCTGTCCCGGCTATGCTCCCTCCCAGCYTCTTGTGCACCTCACAGAGCATGTGAGCTGAAAAGTCCTTGAGAAAGTAGACTACCTAGCAACAACTAAAAACATTAGTGTGTTATCAACATTCTTCTTACACTAAATCCAAAACATAGCACTATACCAACTACTAGAAAGAAAATTAATTCCACCCCAGCCAAAACCAGGACACAAACAGACAAACCAGTTTGATGGGAATGGTGGATGTGCAGGACAGAAAGGCTGATAAAAAGGTCTGAATTGGACTGACACAGATGCTCGTTGTGCCCATTGCCAGACTCTTTCTTTAGAGTGTGCACTGCTTTGTGCTGTGGAGCTCAATGGGGAGTAAATGTGCTGATAAATAAATGTGCTCCTACAACTATTTTTTCATCCATAATTCAGTGCCTCTAAGACCACTGGCAGAGCTCATACCTAACTAAAGCTTTTGCGAAACTATATTACCATTTCTGCTAATTTTGTAAATTAGGGAAGCATCCAGAGGGTCTTGGCACAGCCCAGAAGAGAAGCACCCTTGCAGGGTCACGTGCCCTGCCTGAAAGCCAGGCTTAACTAGACCTTTCCGTTTCGCATCATCCAAATCGAGCTTTGCATTCACTGCATTTATATAACTGATGAACAATTATGAATTCAAAGAGTGCACTTTTTGGAGGAAATTGTAGTCAGAAATGTGTTAGATAGTGGGACAACTCTGAGGCAAACTGAATTGAATACTATTTATCAAGTACTGAAAGTATTTTTCAAAACCATCATGAGAATCAAAGGTCTAGTTACCTGCCAAGGACAAATGCTAGCCTGTCTAAAATGTGATTTTAAACAGGAAACTCTCCCACCCGAAGCTGGTCCAGCTTTATGGAGTGTGCACACACCACAAGCCTCTCTACGTTGTGACTGAATTCATGGAAAATGGCTGCCTGCTCAATTACCTTAGGCAACGGCAAGGGAAACTCAGCAGAGACGTGCTGCTGAGCATGTGCCAGGATGTGTGTGAAGGGATGGAATACCTGGAAAGAAATAGCTTTATTCACCGTGATTTAGTAAGTACAATAGGTTTTCTGAAGTTCTTGGTAAATATTGGCAGTATAGAACATGCCACTGCACTTTATGGTACACTAATGTGTCCTGTAAGACTTCAGCCCTGCAGGATCCAATAAGCCAATAGTCTTTCCCTGCSCATAAGCCAAAACTTTTCAGCTGTTCTTTTGTCTGTGGACAGCTGGAAAAACTACTTGATAACTGAGAGAAGTCAGAGAAAATTGGGATATTAGCATGGAGCAGGCCGATGTTAGGACATCCCAATACAAGGGTATCCATGCAGTGATCACAACACAATCAAAATCACAGCAATACAAAAGGTCAGCAACAATGAGGGTTGTTTTGGTTTTTTTTTTAAATCTTTTTCTAGCTACATTTTTTCTGCTCCCTACTGCCTTATCTTGATGCTGGGATATCTGGGTGGCTTTTCTGCCCTACCCCTCATCCACAGGGAACCACAGGAGAGGAGCTTGTTTCCTTACTCTCTGCTTTTTGTTCAATGCTCACGTCTGGATGCAGAGAGGAAATTTTCCTGCTCTTCTCCCTAGCTGCCTGAAGAAATGTAAAATCTTGAAAATTTCCAAGGAGYTCCTGATTTCTGTAATGAAAAAGTCACAAAACATTTTTAAAAATTCACATTGAGTATCCTAATGCCAGTGTTCAGGAAAATATCTGCTTGGATAACTAGACTCTGCAGCATGAAATTTCTTTCACCATGCAGGAATATGTAAAAATACTGCAACTCATACTACAAGCATTTAAGCTGATATATGCTCTGGATGTGTAACTACACAGTAGCGAAATATATTCACTGACTCAGAGCTAGAAATTCACTTATATTTTTGAGCAAGACACTCATGTCCTATTAGAATATAAACAGTATGAGCTGAAACAAAAATAATCAGCTGTTGTATTTTTCTTAAAATGCTTTAGCACAGATTTCAGATATGTTTCTCTCATTTTCCCTAGGCTGCAAGAAACTGTTTAGTCAACGCTGAGCGCATCGTTAAAGTATCGGACTTTGGCATGGCGAGGTACGAGGCCATTGGCGCAGGTTTAGTGAGTACCTATTCTCACTCAGCTGCAGCATGACCTTGGGTTAACCTCATTGCTTGCTTCGCTGATTTGGGGAATCCCACTGCGGTCAATTTTTGAATTCTGATGGAAATTATAACGTTGTTTAACTGTTGTACCATGAACTGGATGTTGTGTCCTCCTCTTGCTATTGGTGAGYGTAAAACAGGTAAACAAAGTGCCTGGTAAACTTCAGAAGTAGTTTGTGGACGGAGAAACACCCAGCGTGCACAGGGCTGCCAGAAGCTTGAAGAAACAAGTTCCCCAACTTTTCTGAGCAGCGGGGAGGACAGAAGGTCCCTAGGGACAGATCTGGGCGCTGGTGCTGACCTTCAGAGGCGGCAGCGGCTGAGTCGGTCAGGCCGGAGGCGGGGAGGAGCGGCAGCGGGGCAGGAAGTGTGATGTGCGCTGCTCGAGCAGGGAAGTGGTTTTTCTGCTTAATGAGAGGACCAGCCAAACATGGAGAAAGAGGGCAAAATGTACTCTGACAAGCACAGGCCAGAGAAACGTAGCCCTGCCCTCACAGGCTTCCCCAGAGTGTGTGCCRTATTTTACAGCTGAGCTGACCGAATGACCGACTGCTACCCAAAGGGGTGGTCTCACTCCTTCCTTCTTTCCCCTTGCAAGCCCAGCACAAAGCTCTCCACTTCTGTGTTTTACTGCCTGTTTTTTCTGCTGGATTAGTAGACCGAATCAGCTCACTTTGGAGGCAGATGAGCTTCAAAGGCAGTGCGTGGCTCTGAGCAGGAGGTGGTGACATTCACCTTGCGGCTGCAAGTCATTAGATCAGCACAGCCATGCTGCTTACCTTTCCTTTAGGCTTTGCCTCCTATTTCTAACCTAAGGATTACAACACCCCAGCAGGTCATAACTAAAGACTTGTTTTTCAAAAGGCTGTCCTGTACCATGGCAGTGCCCACTGGTTGCACTGCTCCCCAAAAGGGTAAGGTCAGTATCAGGGGTCTGGACTCATCCAAAGGCACCAGAAAACACAGTAAGAGACTGAAGGGCTRTCAGGGTCCAGTCTGAGAATAATGGACCTGAATGGCTCACTGCTGCCAAAAAGTGGAGACCAGTGATGTGGCTCTAGGACAGGCACTCACTCTCCCGGGGAGACCATGAAGAGGTGATGGGATCACAATCTTATTATTCAGAGCTCTCACAACTGCCACTACTGGTTATTTTGTACTGTTATTTCATATGGTCCTTATCCAATAACCTCTCATCTTTCTGTGCCTGCACCAAAATAAGAAAGGGAGGCAAAGAGATGATTTCTCTTAATGTGACCTCCTTTAAAAGGTGCTTTAGAAGGTGCCTTTGCATTATGCCTTCTGTGAGAACAAATGTTGTGTAGTGCACATCTGTCATCTGCTCAGGAACATTAACACTGGAAAAACRTGCACAGAGCTTGTATATAGGTAGCGATCAGTCTAATAGCCTTTTAAAATGTTGCCCTATAAATGCCTGGATCAGGCACATAATTTCATCTTAAATGGGAGGTCAGCTGCTGTAAGCTTGGGCGAAGAAAATTACTTTTCCAGTGCACCTGCAAGAGCTTGTTGCCCTGTATGGGATGAACATTTCTTTCTGTGTTGCTTCTGTAACAACATGTCAGAAATAACACYTGTGAGGTTGGGCAGTGGATTCCACCCATCAGTTATGAAGTGTAGCCCTCTGCCAGTAGTGTTTGGGTACAGGTGGTTGAAAAGGTGACTCTTTTGAAAAGAGACAATAATTATTTATTGCTGATGGTTTTCCTGCCTATGGCGTAGGGATCTTTCCTAGCAATACATACCCAGAAGATGACAACAGCAACCATCCTGTCAGTCTTGCAGGGCATACTGAAATGTTTTATTCCGACATACTTCTCATGAACAATTCAAGTCATTCATTTAAACAGAAATCTCTTTAAGTGCATAGCTTCCAGTGTGGGTGTCTGTCTGCATTTTATATTAAATTAATGATACCATTTATTTGTTTCTAAATTGACACTGTATTTTTATGGAATTATAAACCATCTGTGGAAATGTTGCCAGAACTGCTCACCATTTAACTATCATTAGAATATATGCTGTTTCCTGTTATTCTTTAGGTATGTCATTGACGACGAATATATCAGCTCTTCAGGTGCCAAGTTTCCAGTCAAATGGTCATCTCCTGAAGTCTTTCATTTCAAAAAATATAGCAGCAAATCAGATGTCTGGTCATTTGGTGAGTTGATTAGGTTAATGTGCAATATACTGTGCTTCACTAAAACTACTGATGTGATTTAAGAAAGTATAACTTTTTACTGATACCACCTATCTTAAGCTTGAGTCCTTCACATTTTTCAAATCTCGTCTATATTGGATGAACATGTTTTTTAATAGAAAGGCTCTGTGCCTAAATATTAGATTTTGACTGAAATGTGCATTCTTGGTATGTCTCCATCAGCCAAATGTATATCCATCTCAGTTTCATGGACCACCATCTTAGCTGACTTAAAAGAGAGCGGAATTGTACCAGCTGAAAATGTTTTTGGTAGTCTGTCTTCATTCAGCTCACGTTGTCCATGTTTTCATGTAATACACAAAAAATCAAGAGTGGTTTTTGTGCTTCTAATGTTGTTAAATAGCTTGTGGGTTTGGGGTTTTTGTTTTGTCCTAAATATTTTGGTTCACTTCTAGGTGTACTGATGTGGGAAATTTTCACAGAAGGCAAAATGCCTTTTGAAAGTAAGTCAAATTCTGAAGTTGTCCGTGAGATTTCTCAGGGTAACCGACTTTATCGACCACATTTGGCATCACATACTGTGTACAAAGTTATGTACAGCTGCTGGCACGAGGTTTGTTGCCCTTTTTTTTTCCTAAGTAAAGATATTACTTTACTTTATTATTAATTTGTAATGTGGATCTAAAAGCAATCTTAAAAAATTGAGGCATTAAATCCTTATTTCACATCTGTGGCATCCTCAGTATGTCTCACTATGCTTTTCACAAATCACACCTAGGTTTACAAGCCTCTGTATCTTTTGACTGTTGCATTTAATAAATATAAAGCACATCATTAGTACAATAGGTCTAGACCATCCCTGGTTTTGAATATGCCACTATTATCTCGCTTCTCTACTGCATCAAATGTATACCTTTTTCACACCTCCGTATCGTGCATAGCTTTCTCTAACTCTGCTCTGAATGATAACCTTAACACATTCATATACAAAGTGGGTATGCCCACTAAATGAAATGTGGATTTTAAACCCTGTTTTTCAGATGTACATCAGTACCTCTGTACATCACTACAGCTCCTAGGCTGCACCTCTTTCACCCTCTCCACTCTGATTTAGTACTTCATGTTCTTTCTCCATTTCTCCAGCACCTATTTCTTTCTATATTAGTATCAAAACATTGATTTCATCAACTTCTCCATCTGAGTGATCCCTTAAGATTCCTCCTTCTCTAGTGTCTACAGGAAATGAATCTTTAATTTTAGATAAAAAGAACTTTCAGAAGAGCTTTGTGTGCAATGCTGTCATGTAAATAGGCAGGCATACACTGAGAGTAGCTGGGGAACCTTGTTGCTACCATTGTTTCTTTTATCCTACCTCTCCTTTCTTGCCCATCTTTTAACTCTATGTGAAATTTTTAGACCCTGAGTAAAAAAAGCTTAAGGGACTGAAATCTAAACTGCATCTAGCATGCTTGCTGACTGCAAACATCCATTGGGACGCCAGCCAGCAGAGAGAGGACAGGGAAGAAATTCTCTCTTCTCCTGCCTGCCATCACCCAGGAGTTTGTTCCATGCTGAGCTGCAATACATCAAATGATACAACAGTGAAGATCCTTTTTCAACAGCCCAGGAAACATTCCTGAGTATTATGGTTTCCTCAGAGGTAGTGCTTTCCAGTGACCCATTGCGGGGGAGAAATCCTATAGGAATTCTGGTCCAGAATTGAAATAAAGAAATTTTAGGAACGCTTGGAAAAGTGGCTGTGCTCACGCTGCTGGTGTTATGAAGAACAGATCCTTTTTTCCCTCAAATGATGAACTTGATCTTTTCTTCTGTATTAATAAAATAAAATGTAATTTTTAAGTGGTAGCTCATATGTACTTGTAACAATCTTCTGAAGTGTGGTACTGTAATTGCTCAATCTGCTGATTTATCCTCTGCTTTTCTTTTCAGAAACCTGAAGGACGTCCTACTTTTGCAGAGTTAATGGAGACCCTCACAGATATAACAGAGATGGGATAATCAGAGATTTTACATGAAAGTATTTACTGAAAGGTTAGCATTAAGCATGTCAATAGTGTAGCTGATACAGAAAACCTCAGCCTTTTACAGCAATCTCCACTTAAACTGCAGTACCAGCATCCTACATATTGAAGCAGCTGTTTTACTCATTTGAGAAAGATACCTCAGGAGACTGATTCGGGACTCTCAAGGCTTTGTTTTCATGATTAGGGAGAAAAATCTGTATGGAAACAAGTAACCAAGCTTACTCACCTTATAGGCCTTTTATTTATTCTTTTTGTCAGAGCTACACTAATTCCTGCAACAATATTATTAAATTATTTGGTACTTAATATGACTCATGCATTGGAGAATACTGATTGGCAGCAGCAAAAATGATGGAAGAACCTCTAAAAGCTATAGCTATGTCATGTTTAAAGGCAAGCCCTTTTGCTGCAAAGCATCCAGCACTGAAGAAATGGAGCAGTGTCTGAGAAGGGGCAGCAAGCTAACTACCAACTGCCGGAGCAGCGCCCACGCGTGTGCCCGTACCCCCTGCTCTGGATAAAGGTGGGCAAAGGGACCAAAGGGAGCAGCYATCACTTAGCACCTCCCAAGTCACATCTGAGAAGCTGGAAAGACTGAGCATCCCTGAAGCATTTTAAACCTGCATTGCAGGTCAAGGCGCCTTCTCTACCAATTCTGTGTAAAAGAAGGAGAGTAAGGATTATCTCAGCAAAACCTCTCCCTGAATTTTCCAGTATTGTCTCCCACTCCTCGCCTGCTGCTGCCTACACAAACGCCCACACGTGCCTTAGTCCTCCCCTTGCAAGTGCCCAGAATGGTTAATGCACAAGTTAAAGCTAGAACCTGACAGTAAAACAAAAAGTGCTTTGAATTAGTCTAGYTCAGATGGATCCTGCGATACCTGACATGGACAATGTCTGTAACCTTACTTGTTACGTTATTACTCACTTTTAATTTTAAATCTTAATTTTGGTTGATAGAAATATATTCTAGAAAAGAAAAGGCAGATGAAGTTAATATTTGTTCAATATAGAATAGAGTCAGACCATTACAAATAAATAGTTTTTTAAAAATATGTGATTGCATTGTGAATTATTTATAGGTAAATACATCATAATATTTCACTTTATAGCACTTTGTAGACAAAATACTTAAAACCCACTAGCTGAAGAATGATTGAGCTCTGCACAGCTTAATTTTTCCTTTCYGAATTTAAAAAATAACTGCGACAATAAAATGAAATTAATTTAATTTTAATGAATTAAAAATTGATTAATTTAATTAATTTCCAAAAGATTATGGCATCTTTGCATCACATCCATTCCTGGCATTAATCACTCACCTTTACTGGAATAGTATTTTGATAGTTATCATCCCTTGGGAAAGGAAGTTCTTAATCCTATTGTTTGAACATTTGGGAGTACCTTCAAACACACTTTTAAGGCATTTCTGCTTCAAGTGAAGCTTGATATCCCTATCATTTCATATGATCTGCTAGAAGAATTGCCACCAACTGATGTCACTGTGTACTTTTATAATCGACTCATTTATGAGCATTCAGTTCCTCATCAGACCTATGACTAAATACAGATCTATACAACACAGTACCACACATTGAGCTCACCACAGCTTTACGCCCAGGCCAGAGCAGTACAAGGCTTTTCAGCAGATGATGCACTACAAATGCAAAATTCAAACTGCCTCTGCAATATAAAAGTACATGCGGACTTTGAATAATGTATGAGGCATCTTTTTTAATAGCTCTTGTAAAACTGGTTTTGCCACATTTATTGCTGCAAGTTAATATGTGATACACTACAGTACCATGCAATAAAAAGCTCCGGTAGGTTTATGTACTCAAAGCACCCTGCTTAGGGTGCTCATTTCACTGAGTTGTCCCGTGGTCATTATGCAGCCATCCTTGAAACATGTTGACCTAACACACAGAGCCAATAATGCTTGCCTACCAAGCCTTCAACTTCTCAATATAATCTTTCTGTAGGCTGCTTTGGGAAAATTATGAGTAGGCTGTTAACAATACTCTGACGCAGATAAATTTAACAGCTGCTATCATCAGGCTGACAGTAAATAAATGAAAAAGTACTAGAACATGCTTGAGAGTCAGTGAAACCAGTGCTTAATGAGCAACAAGAAAGGTCTACAGGACAAAGGTCAGGTATCTACAGTGTATTTACTTACCAGAGCAGCTACACCCATAAATAAAGACTAAGTAGGCCACCTTAGTCCTCACGGTGTCTCTGAGCTTAGCTCAAACTCTAACCATATTCAAACAGGCAAAAATGAAAGTACTTAGAAGGATGAACAGTGAATGCCACCCACGTCCCTGGACATAGAGAGGCATATGTGGGCAAATGGATGTCTGTTAACTGTTTTTTTTAAAAACCCTTGTGTAATAAAAGAGAGACCTGGAAGAGCAGTAAAGGTTAGAAGGAGACACTATGCCACCCTCATACAGCAAACGTCTAGTCAAAGGCTGTATAAGGGCTCAGCATTTGTAAAAATTCAGTTGATGTTTCCTGATCAAACATCAGAAAACTTGCAGCAAGTCAGTATTGTGGAAAAAAAGGCAGAATTCCCAGCCTCTGTGTGCCAGCCACTTAGGATATATCTCTTTTCTATAAAAAAGCTGCACTGTTGACAAACTGGAATGTATTGTCAGAAAATGAAATTACTTCCCTCATCAAAAGTATTCCTGACGAGCAATGGAGATCAATTACTTGCATGTATGAGTCTGGTGACGTTTATCTCCAGTGCCATTTGGTTTTCAGACCAACTTTTTTTACTGCCTCTAAAGTTTCACAAAGAGGGAGGCCTTGCAGACACACTAACGCGCATCACCTCACGCACCACCAGCCTGGCTCCCGCTCAGCCTCCCCGTCCGGTTCTGAACCTTGGCACCACTTTAAAACCTGCCAGAAAGGAGTCAGCAACGGGAAACCCGCTCTGCTAAAAGAGTATTTTCTAACACACTTGCCAGTTTTATTTTGCTGGAATTTAAATGGCAAGAAAATGGCATTTGCTAGGAGTATATAATTCCCCATATAGTTCCAGGATGCAACCCTGATGAGTAAAGAGGTTGAAGTTTTGAATCAGTACTCTTTGGGATGAAATTTTTTTATAGCATGGCTGTTTTAAGCGTGGCTGGGAAGGCAGGTAAAGGAAGATGGTAGAACAGGTTTTTATAGAAACTAATAACCTATGTACTTCCCTCCAAATTCCCTGCAGATTATTTAACCTATCCAAGTCTTCTTGACCTACCTACATTTAATCAGCACAGCTATGTAATGAATTTAATTGCTCATTAATTTGTCCTGAGGTATGGTAGTAATGAGTAGCTGCCAAGATTTGTTTTGTATCGGCATTTAAAAGCTGTAATTTGTTTAGCAATGAATTGCCTCCGAGGTTTTCTTTGTCCTAGTTCTTAACCATTCCCCCTACTTTCCACAACACTTCAGATTACTTCAGATAATATCCTTCCTTTCACTGCCTGGAAAACCTGAAAATTCACTGAAATACTCTCCATTGAGACTGGCCATGAGAAAGAGATCCCTAATGCATCAGCTTTGGGTTTTCTTCCCTAGGGAAGGCATTTTCACTTGCCCATTATTTTTGTCCCTCAAAATCCATGTCTTTTGACTACTAATCATCAGCATTAAATGTTCCTTGCTGATGCTTTCTACAGAACACCAGGGTAAAAAGAACACTTCTGGACAAATTGGGTAATTCTGTAATATAAGCTAAAACCTCTTGATCTTGCCATACTCTGCCCTCCAGTTCCATCATTACATTACAGACTTTTTAGCTCAAGGGGAATATATAGTGGTTTGACACGTGGCTTTTCTAGGGGAGTAGAAAAGTTTGTTTCCTATCAGAAAAACTAGTAAAAGTCAAAGCTACTAAAAGAAGGTCATGATCAGGTCAGATGCACATGAACTGCAAGGACACCAGCCAGACCTTCTTCATCTAGAACCCACTTACGTGTGCACAGGATCAGCTGCTAAACCCAAGATTATTCGCCTTGAATCTACCAGATAGCGTTTAATGCTTACCAGAAATATGAATTACACTCCTTTTTATCCTTTGTTTAAAAACATTTAAAAACATTTAGTACATAATCCATCAACAATTTATTACAAKAGAAATATTAGCATAATTTCACTAAAAATCAAAATTATTCCAAATTAATAACAAAATATAAACATTTTCAAAAATAACATCTCTTATAGCAAATGTTTTTTATACAAAAAGATAATCAATAATTTACTTCTTAACATGATAGACTTCCTGTACACCATGAAAATAAGCACTGACTTTGGTTTTCTGACGTTGTAAGAAAATAACATTATTTTCCTAGTAGATGTTATTTATGTATAAAAGCAGATGTGCAAATCCAGTAGAAAATACAGAATTTTTGCTTTGTACAAGTTAATTGACTGCCAGGAGTTGGTATAAAAAGAGCCCAGACTTGGTATAAAAGGAGTCCAGACCCTTCTCAAAGAAAGTATTATTACATATCTTAAATAAATGCCAACACACATCCATTCAAGAATTGGACTGGTTGCTTTTTTGTACAAATAACCCATTTGTCACACCACAGTGATGACTGTATAAGCAAATAGAGGCGCCACCAGCTGTGCAAAAGGATTTCCTTTTCTCTTTTTAGGGTCAATCAATATTTTCTTCCGTTATTCTTTAAATTGTATGATTAATTCACAGTGAAAAGCAATGCAAGTTTTTGTTAAAAGGCAAACTGTAAAGAAAACTCCATCTTTAGTCTTTTTATTATTGGTATTATCTGTTTCTAACTATAGAGATTTTGTAGCTTGAATCTGGCCAATAAAGCCGAAGTATTCTCTACATTACCTAAGAAGTAATGAAACTCTGTTTATATAGTTTCTTCTCTGAAGCTTTTCTAACACATGCATTTTAACAGCAAAGAATTGCTGCAAGTCTCATCACCTGGAAAGCTGAAAAATATTCCAAAGCTGTATACATTGTCATTATATTTTCAAGGCAAGTACATTTTTTGTGAAAATGTCTCTTTTGCTGGGGTAACATTGCTGCCACCTCCTGCGCTATTGAATGTACTTCTCAAATTAGGTAATCACAGGTGATAACCTGAATACCCATTGCCTAATGACATCTTCTGGGCTTCCCTTTATATTGGCAAKATTACCTGCAATCTTTTATAAAGTACTGTGGGCAGAAGAACTGGACTCCCTTCTCAGTATCACATTTTTCAGATATGCTCTTCATTGTAAAAATGAGAGTTTAGAAATAAGGTGCAGGTGATTGATACAACTTCTACCTCTTCCTGTAGGTATGTCAACTACAAACCTATCTAAGTGAAAAAAAACCCAGTGCTTGTAATTTAGAAATAATAACTTTAAGCTAGTATCCCTAGTGTTACTTTCCAGTTTTTGATAGCTTCTAAAGCATCATTAAAAATCATTAACAAGTGAGATGTTTCATGAATGTCTTTCAAAAAAGAAGTACTTAAACTTTGCACAACACAAACATGTATGAAAATATCAGTAGCAACACTGTTGTTCTTACAGCTAAATTATGAACTTTCTTTTGCAGAACAATCCGCTATCCATCCAAAGTGTCCACTTTTATTACACTCTTTGCRCATTAGAGAATATACAGCCTGCTTCATGAGGAGGTTCCGCTTGGCATATAAATCTCAGCTGATTAAAATCAGTTTTTAATTGCTGAAATGCTAGCATCCTCTGGCAAAGGTTCTGGACTCACACTTAAAAACCTGAGAATTGGAAACACTACCTTTCTGATGAGCTCGTCATGACCAATACATATGATTGCTGAAGCTACTTTCTTGGTCACAGAGTGGCAACAAAGGGGATTGTAATGAGTAAACCATGGACTGTGCAAGCTGTTTTTGTGAGATAAAGATCAGTGACCGCAACTAAGGAGCATATTGTGGTTCAGATACTAATCTTCAAGGCCTACGGTAGATTAATAGCTAAAACATCTAATAGAGGCGAATACTCATTTTTAGAAAAGATGAAAAGGCCAAACTAAAAAAAAGATGTTTTGATGTTTCTTACCCCTTGTTTACCTAGTATTTTTAGAAATAGCGCACAGATTGGAAAATGGATTTTGCTTTTATAACGGAATATAAAATAACAGGACTGTTTTGCTATTAAGAAACAATGATATCTTTCTGGAAAATGAGAAAAAATTTTGAAAAGCTTAAACGGGTTTTGATGAATAGATGGCAATATTAGGAAGAAGAACGGAAATAAGTAAATCCCCTTCTTAAGCCTCAAAGTAGTATAGAACAGAGTGGAAAGTCTTCAATGCACATTCTGGTTTTCTTCTGCCTTTGAGTAACTTATTCTTTTATCTCACGTAATTTTTTAAGCGAACAGCAACTGTGTTCAGGCCTCTAATGAATTTGCTTTTTCTTAAAATGTAACGTGGCCATAGTTCTGAAATAAAAAGGTACATGCACATCCAGGCATTTGTAATCCATTCAGGACTCCTAAGGTAGAAGAACTAAGACTTTGCAGTTAAAAAATGGATTTTGAAGGAGAATGGTTACCAAGAACCACATTTCATAAATTTTTTGGTGACTTCTATTCAAGATTCATTGCAGGTCATCAAAAATGAAAAAAACTTGCATAAAATTTTATATTAAAAGCTAAAAGGGTTAAACAATATTTTCTTCATATTATATCTCCAACGAATATCCTTCAGGTAGACTATCTACAAGTTTGCTTGGCAATAAGTTATAAAAATATAAAGAAAGCCTGAAATATTAAGGCCATCACTAAGATAATAGCAGAGTGCTTGTCACTTCAGCAAGGATTATCTGTTACCATGATGGGAAAATTGCACTTTGTAAACATAGCTTACAAAGACCATTCTTTTCTGCTAAAATTCTCCAATAAGAGATGCTGCATAAAAAAAGGACAAGGTTGTTCATTGCTTGACATACAATCACCATGAGGTTTCTGTCTGTCATATTAATTATTGAACATTTTCATTCATTACTACCAACAGCTGGCACAGAGGAGTGGCCCACACTTAACTGGCCTTACAGATAGTTTTCCAGAGGATTGCAAAAAAGAAGAGTGTTCTGGTAGACACAGGTGGGCTCAGTCTGCAGTTCATGTTACTTCGATGATGAACACCGCTTGAGAGTTTCATTGACTGAATAAAACGTTGTCCTCCTCATATGCCAAAGCTGGGTCTTCCATGCTCTCCAGTAACGTGTGACAGGTTTCGTATTCACGGTGTGGTAATGATGGTTCTTTGGCAACAGTAGACATCAACTGACTCCAGGTGATATTAGTATTTTTGAAAGCGTGCAATAGAAAAACGCCTATGATGATACTGCAGAATCCACTCAGGGTTCCAATGATATCACCCAGGTCCATACTACTCCACTCCTTGAACAGGATGATGGAGCATGTCACAACTGTCGTGGTGAAACACACATAATAAATAGGTGTCACTAGAGATGTATTGAACACGTCCAATGCTTTGTTGAGATAGTTGATCTGAGTGCTGACTGAGAACACTAAGATGACCACCAAAATGTAAACCAATGGATGTCGATAAACTGGCTTCCGCTCCAGCATTTGTTTAATGGCAATGCCCAGGCCTTTCACAGATGAGACAGAGAAGGCACCAATGAATGAGCAAATTAAAATGTAGATCAGTATATTTGTCTGACCTCTCCTTGGAGCCACGATAAAAATCAGCATGAGGGCAACAACTGTTAGGAGAACAGCAAACGTAACAAACGCTGTCAGAAAAAGGAAAGGGAAGAAGAGTAATGTGCATGAGAGAAAATACCAGACTACATCCAAGTACATGCTAAAAGTTATTCAGCGTCCTGAACACTTCTCTATGAACTGTAGCACAAGTTCATTGCAATTGCATACAGACCTGGGTCTTGCAGCTTTCTTTCCATCTCATCTAGTGAGGTGACCTCCTCCTCCTCAGGGGCATGAATAACCATCACCGTTGACCCCAAAATGCTCAGTACACAGCCCAACTTTCCATGAATATTCAGTTTCTCATTTAAAAAATAGGATGACAATATAGCACTGTTTGGCAAAATATAAATAAAAGGTTCAGCTCCACCAGCCACGCAAGACATTCAAAATCTTTGTGTAATATGATGGTAATTCAAAACCTCTTCTGAATTTGGATATATGGGAAACCAGCCTGAAACAATCAGATTTTAAGGAGTTTTACAGGAAGGTTGGTCAGGACCAAGAAAGTCAGGTCAGGTTTTAGGGGGTTTAGCAACCCTGATCCCTCCCTTCCAGGTTGTAATGGGTCTGAATTGCTCAAGGAACTTCTCATTACTGATTGCCTGGGTCAGGGGTATGCACTCTCACACATCTGTAGATTGACCACACCAGCTGTTTTTTTCTTCCAAAAATGGTCTAAAGCACTTTATTTGCCATTAGAACCAACRCACACAAGTTTTGGAAACTGTTCCTCCTCATCCCTCCCTGGGCTCTCCCATCCAGGCGAAGTTTCTGCCTGGCTTGCCAGGGCTCCCCCAAAAACCCAGAGAAGGCACGTCTTCCCCTTCGGAGAGGACTGACCCCAGGCTCTCCAAGGGGCTCAAGATTTAACCTAAGGATAATAACATGGCCCAAATGAGGCCACTTCACAGGGCACACCATTAGCCAGCTAGAGCACAACCTAAGGCACAGACACAGGCTTAACAGTGTGTGGACACACTCACAAATAGTTTTTCAACCCACTGATCAAATTACAGCTATTTTTTCGCACACAGGTAACGAGCTCACTGACACGAAGTTCTCACAACCTCTGTGTTTCATCAGAATTGGAAAGATTGCTATCCACATCAAAGGAGAGGGTGTTAAAAATCAAGCTGTTTTGAGAAGCAGCAGCCAGGCAGACAGTTAGTCTGTGTCTACCTACACACTGGTCCCAGCACGTCTGTAGGTGACAGTTACACTGGTTTTGCTATGACAGAATGGCTGCATTTTTAGCAGTTAGATTACTGCAAGCATCTTTAAAAAACAAAAACAAAACCAAAAACCAAAAAACAAACAGGGCCCAGGTTGGTTTTAAACACAATATTTCATATAGTATACTCCGGTCTTAAAAATAAGAGGTTTACATTTAAGATACAATAATTCCATTTTGCTAATAAATTATTTCCCCGAATGTTTGTCGTAAGCATAATCCATGTAATTTCTGCTTCTGTGATAGCCATATTAATGTATGTGCTTAAGTACYTGGAAATTATTTGTTTCTTCACACATAGGAAATGATGAGTGTTTGAAGGGCATTCATATTTCAAAAGAACGACAATTTTTAACTGTGGATATTATAAAAGCTAGAATTTTCTTTGCCTTCTGTCCAGAAAGACTTGGAAAAGACTAAACAAACCCAAAATGCTTACTAAGTGTGCCATAATATGAAATTATGCTCCTATAAAAAAGAAATGTTTTTGAAAACATTTTAATGGAGGACTATTGTATTTTCTTTTAAAGTTTTGTCACAACGAAGAACAGGGTAAGACTTTTTAAGAAAGTTTCAGTTCTCTAGGAAGAGATGAATTACAGCCTTCTACCACCATGCATCAGCAGTATACCTGGTATACGGTGATAAGAAATACTTTATAACATAGGTGGAAGGCTGTCGGGAAAGCATATGTAAGTCTTTGGAACAAGACTTCTCATTCCCTCTACCCAGAAAATTCAGTTCTAAATAAGCAAGGGATCTTTCCACCAAGGAACAAAAAGTATTTTTTGTCACTATATTGCTTTTCAGTTTTCTTATTAAAATTCTCTACTTTCAGCCAAAGACATTGTTTTCTCCTCACGCAGCGAATGGTTCATTTGTCAAAGTTTGCTTCCGGTTTGTACTAACCTTATGAGAACACTCAGTGCACCCAAGGGGGTAACTAAGGTTGCAGGTGCAAAGGCATAGGCAGCAAAGTTTGCAGCTTCTCCTAATCCCACTGCAGAAGAAAGAACGTTTGGATCAGGTTGAAGGGGGGGAATAAAAGGCATACTATTATAAATATTTTGTATGATAGCTATGATAGCAAATATAAACCAAAATCTTTTTTCTACACTATATATGCAAATTTTCCTTTCAAAATTATCTAACCTCCTCTGGACGTAATAAAGGCTGAAGAAAGTTAAATACTTTTCCCCTAAGTACTCCTAGAAGCTGGACAGGTTCAATCCCATCGCTTTTGACTGAATATTGAAGAAAAGGTGGTTATTCTGCAAAGAGCTCCCATGAGCAAACACAGTATTTGAGAGATGTGATATCAGAACGGCTTCTGTCATAAAGGTGATTGCAAAGACATTTCTTTTAAGTGCGGGGAGTGAAAAATCAGGGAATAAATCTATTTAAAACAATCTGCTGTATGTAGCATTTACATACCGTTTGAGAGGAAAGAGGCGACTTACTTGATAGCAATCCAGCCCACCAAAGCCATTCCTTCAAATAAGAATATCCACCTTGTCCTGAAAGCAGAAAAAATAATTTATCTTAGAAGAAAGAGATCACCTTATTATAAGAACAAAACTACAGCTTCACATTTGCCTCTAGTCACATAAAATACTGAAAGAGCATGTTATCTGGATGCGACATGAAGAATATTTCATTTGATTTTGACTGACATTTTTATTAATCGCTCTACTGCTTTGTGACTTGGACTTGTAAAAAATGGTATTTGACTAAAGGGAAAGTTCTGAGCAAAAGTAAAATGCCCTTGAAGATTGTTGGTGAGCTTAAGAAATGCTTCAAAGTGCTTTCTCAGGTCAGATCCAATATATTCATACACGGTCAGCTGCATTTTGACTCTGCTTATACTTTAAATTGAGAGAAATAAGAAAGAAAAACGCCACTGCATGCTTTAATTTTTTTTACAAAAAATGTAGGTATATTGAACATTCAGTAACACTTTTTTTTTTTTCAAATAAGCAAATTCTCTGGAAGAGTATATTGCAAGAAACACAACAAACAAAAGAAAAACTGCTAGTGCTATATATTTAAATCTATGCAAAGGGAACTATAAGATCAGTCCGATGGGTTTTTTAAAAGCTCTCCACATTTTTCTAGCTCTCCATTCTGTTGACTTTGATAAAAGAATAGTTGTACTAACTGCAGAAACCTTACAAGTATTCTTTTTACAGCTCATTGCACTTCCTTTTTTTAAAAAATAACTAAATCTAGTTAACATCTTAAGACTTTCCAACTCAAGTGAGGGGGAAAAAAGATGTGAAAAAAGAGACAGAAAGGTGTTTTGAAGGGTAAGACAAAGGGAAAACTTTTTTTGGTATCTAACTGTTGTCAGGGAGGAAATGTCACCAGCTCACTATATTTAATACCGACTGCTGCCACCACAGTCCTAAGAATTCTGAAATCTCAGTCCCTGTAATCACACCGTATTTCCATCCCTAGCCAAGACAGGACTTCTGATCACCGTTGAAGTATGACAGTTTTCAACTATGATGGTTTTAAATGTGATCTGTGACTCAAACTTTGATTTTGCCGAGTTATAACAGAGGCGTTTGTGTCCCCCGGAGGAGCAAGGCAGGCACCAGCGCTTACCAGCTCGGGGGACTCCTTTGTCTGCCAGTTTCAAAAGTCCCTTCTTCTTCAGTATGAAACTAGAACCAATAAAGATACTGGAACCTATCGCCAAAGCCAAGCCAATGTAGAGGCGATATTTGCTTCCAGCAGGCGTGGAAATGCTCCAGTTCGTTTCATTGAGGGTCCCGTCCATAGAGGCAAGGAGAGAAGAGTGGGATTCAGACACGTTGATGATCTGGCACCATGCTTGGCAGGAGTCATGGCAAGCAAAAGAGAGCACAGCACCTGGGAGGAGGAAAAGGAGGACAAGTGATCCATGAACGGGGCGCAGCTCTGAAGGAGCCCCATCCTCGCTGTGCTCACTCCTTTCCACATCTTCCCAGAGCACTTGTCATTTCTGACCGTGCAAATAACTCACAAAATCCACATAACATACACAATGCTGCCCCAGGTTATTACCCACCCGGTAATTCACAGGTGCATGCCTTATTTTGTACATATTTTTTGCACTACATTGGCTCAGCCAAGCAATTAGGGCAATACCAAGGAATAAGATATTATCTTCAATGTAAAATTCAACTTGAAATCGTAAAAGCTAACCTGAAACCTCAAGAAGAAATGGTTCTTTTGTGTTGTGCAGAGACCACATCCCCAGAACACAAACGTATAGCCAAATCCATGATTTCAGACTTTGCCTGCTAGAGTAAGCCTGCTGTTATTCCAGGCTTCTGCTTTTACATTTGTAGCTGAGATTTGGAACCAACAAATAAAAAAGAGAAGGGAAAAAAAAATCTATATAGGGAGCAAACCCTTGCTGCATATGGGTACTAATATGTTTTATTAAAATTGTTCAGTGACTACTGTGTGAGCCAGGTCTTCTTTAACCTATTGTAAAATTTTGAGGTGGCAGCCTCATTACAACACACAGCAATTTTCATCTAACCTCAACAACCCCTAGCTGGAGGAAGACCACAGCCTGCAAGGGACAGTCTCCCTGGCTATCCCTGCAACACAGCTGCAGAGCCGGGTGATCCTGAGCTAAGACTGAGGCTTCACCCTCTCCACGAGTCAAGCCTTATCAGCATCACTACGATGACAGCCTGTGGGAATGATGTCATTGCCATCAGCCTAGACGTGTTTTTTAAAGGAAGAAGAGGTATTGCATTTCCAAGAACAAAAGGAGTCATTATTTCGCATGGGGAAGCAGAGGCCAGGCAGCAATGCTGCAACAGGGCTTACAGCAGTCTCGGCAGACGTTTCACAGTTTCTCAGGGTAGACTGCAGCACACAAACAGCATGGATCAGAGAATAGCTTTTAAGGACAGCCTTTTTGGGAAGAAAGGTTTTATTGCAAAGACATGTTAAAATATGAAACAGCAGATGCAGAAGCACAAAAGCTCAATCCATTGTGATTCATATAAAGCATTGGATGCAACAAATAATTTTGCTTTCCATGTTTCCCCTGTAATTAAAATGACACATGAAGGATTCATCCTGCTGAGTGGCACCATCAGTAACACACTTACTTTTTTCTTTTTCCCAACTGAAAAAAACACTTGGAGACTTGGTAGAAAAAGATGTGCCTCTGTGTCTGCTCATACCTAAGCTCTGGAAATATTAGTGTTCTGTCAAAAGTACTTCACTGCACAATTAACAATAAGCAGCCTTGGATAATTCACCTAATGCTGTTTAGGAAGGAATATTTAAAATATCAAAAGTATTAAAACAGTATGAAATTTGACAGCATATCGTCATTTGCAGCTGACAATGCCGATACTAACACTAGGAGATACCACCCTATGCCGACACTAACACTAGGAGATACCGCCCTTTACAAGGAAGGAACTGAGAATTAATACCTGCTCCCAGTTGTTCTGTGCCATACTGTACAACAAACACACTACAGCAAGTTGACATTTGATTTTCGGGCTGTGCAATCACATTTCCTTGTTTGCCAAGAGAGTTTCTAAGTAACAGGAGTTGTTTTGTATTGCTAAGCCAGACTTCATAAAAATGGCCCCACAAGATGGGTATGTCCATATTCTGCAGCTGAAGATTAACATCTTAAAGAATTTACAACTACATGAAACTACTTTTGCATAGTGTGTAGGACAGATAGTACTCTGCCATCTTATCGTTACTAGAAGTTGCAATTGGATAATGCAAAAGAAATGGGATTTGCATCTGTATCTGAAGGCATTTTAAAATCCTAAAGTATTAGCATAGTCTTAGAAGAAGAAAATTTTGCATATACTTAAGTTTTGACATAATTATTAAAGATTAAATTACAAAAGGAAATTACAGAGAAGTCCTTTAAGCATAAATGTTTCTCTTAGCTAAAACACATCAGGGCAAGGCAAAAAAGCGGAGAGGTTGCCAGTGAATGAAATCCCTTAGCTCTCAACACCTTATAATGATGCTAATCTGGACTGGCGACGGTTGTACCAGCACCACTCAGCTGCTACAGGCTTTATCTGAGCAGCAGCAACAGTTCTTGTCTTTAATTAAAAGAAAGCATCAAGATAAAAACTCTTGATAAGTATGGTCTTTTAGCTACCTGCAATGGTAAAGGCAGCTTTCTATCAGTGTGTTGGGTTTCTAAAGTGAATAAAATAACACTCTTCTCCCCCTTTTTGTGAATGGTGTACTTTCATTTAACTGGAGATGAATGGCAGCCTTATTTCCTTCCATATGACACTACTACTACTTTTTCTACTGATTCTTAAGTTTTTCATTCCCCAGCAAACTTTACGACATCAAATAATGAAAATTTAATCATGCCATCTGTAGTAAGTCACTCAGTGACTGCCACAGGATGCTTCTCTCCTTTCTGAAATACAATCTTTGCTCACATTTACAAAGAGACGTTGGATTTTTCGCATGTTTTTCACTAGCTGAGAAGAGTAATTTTGAATGGTTGTGATCTCTGTTGATCGTGCTGAGTGGCTTTTTCTAGTTTTAAAAAACATGTCAATTGTTCCACTTGCGTGTAAAGTGGTATGTCACTCCACTGATCAAAGAACCACCTGAGAGCTGGGAAGAGGAGGCTGATTCAGGAATTACTATTACTTTACTCCCAACTGTGACCAGTCTAAAGATTACCTGGAAGGACTGAGGAAGGTGACAAATCTCTGAGGCCGCCTGGCTTGCTCAGCACCCAGTTTCTGTAGCTAAGCTAGTTTCACCTCCCACTTCCAAATGTCAACAAACGTGAACCTGTCAGCAGAACCTCTCCTGGCAGAAATAAACTCTCTGAGCTCTGACTCAAGGCTGACAGTAACAGGAAACCAGTCTGAGTTCAAGCAGCCACTGTTACAACTTCTAAAATGTTTTAACAATTCAGCTAAATCTGAAAATGTTTTCTCAAACACCTAAATATCTCAGTTGGGTAGATCAGCCAGCCCGGTACTGCACACTCCTTGTAGCGATTTTAACTTGCAGTCCTGCAAAAGCCTAGGACTAACGTACCCCGCGGTTCGCTAGTGACAGCCAGCTTAGCTTTTATCCTGCCATTTAAGATACTGATCCTAAGTCATCTGGAAAACTATTTGCTTTGATTAGACATGTAATTTGACCATTTCTATTGCACTCACGAGTCAGCTCACACCTGGCAGGGACACCAAATGCCTTTCTTGGTTGCCCGGGAAATACCAAGCCCACTTTCGCCAAGGCCTGGCTACTGGGGCCGAAAGTTGAAGTACTGAGAGACAGCAAGGATTCGTTCCCCGGCACACCCCCATTCACAAAAATGCACAAAAGATGCTGAAAAGAGGGTTTAGACACGAGCCAGACACGGGAGAAGAAGCGCAGGAGCCTCCCCGCCGCCGGCAGCGCCACGCTCCTCTCGGAAAACAACAGCATGACGTCATGCCGGAGCAAAGTCTTACGTATACGGAGTGATGACAGCCGCTGCCGCGGTGCGGGCGCAGGGGCAGCGCGGGGGGCTACAGGAGCGGCGCCCGGCGCCCCGCACGTACGGTGCCCTCACCGCCGCCCCTTGCCGCGCATCCTCCCCACGCACCGCCGCGTCCCCAGCCTGCGCATCGCCCGCGCACCTTCCGCGCAGCGCCGCGCATCCCCCGCGCACCTTCCGCGCAGCGCCGCGTCCCCAGCGCGCCCTCCCCCCAGCGCCGCACACCCACCGCACACTGCGCGCAGTGCCGCGCACCCTCCCCGCCCCCCCCCTCCGCGCCCGCGCAGGCACTGACCCGTGCGGCAGGACGGGCGGGCGGGCAGCGGCTCCCGGTGCCCCATGGCTGCGGGCCGCCCCCTCCGCGGGCTCCGCAGCGTCGCGGGCGGTGGCGGTGGCGGCGGCTCCGCCCGCCCGGGCGCGGCCCGGCGCACCTGGGCGCGCCCCGCTCGCCCGCCCCGCGGCCCCCGGCCGGGCAGCTGGAGGTGGAGGTGGCATCCCCGCCGCGCCCCTGGGCGCGTCCTGGCGGGGAACGGGCACCCAGGACTCCAGGAGTGACCCCGAATGGGTTTTATGTTGTATACATCGTTGTAAAGTCCCAGTTCTCACCTGGGGACTTACGCGACCCCACCTGAACACTGAATCCAAAGAAAAGAGCTCTCTCCTGGGGTACCGGGGCAGTATTTGGGTCTACCGGAAATTTCTGTAGGTTTAATTTTCCTTCCCTTCACACCCGGGAGAGGAGGTGAGCAGTTTTAATGTGCAGCCACGTTAGGTGTGTGATGGGCTGCCTGCGCTGGCCTTGATCGCTGTCTCTGCGGGCAGGCGGGGGATCCCCCCGGCCACACTGTCCCAGCTTCGCGGAACAAGGGCAGCGCAGGGTGATACTTACCCTGAGATGACTCCCTGCGGTTGAACAGGCTCCAGGGTGTCATAAGAAACAATTATCTTAATTACCCAATCAATAGTTTCAAGGTAGAAGTCCAAGTCCTTGTTTTTAACATGGTTAAGTGAAATACATTTACAAAATGTAYGGCTTAATAAGCTATTACGTGCTAACGTAGGGTTACCCAGAAAACTTCCTGGGATAGTCTGAGGACCTTTAGCGTGCACAAGAGCTCCCCAAACTGGAGCCAAACTGAGCTATGAATGTAATACACACACCTCCACAGAACACCACAGGGACAGGCTGGCTTGAGTCTAGCAGAGTTGTAACCGTGCTTTGCAGCACAGCACCTAAATTAATCATCTTTGGTTTTGCAAAGTTTATTAGCTCTGGTGCAGACTGGTGAAATATGGTGATGGTGCCAGCAAAATAACTCGGTTTTCCCTGCCTTAGGCATCCTTGAGTTTGCAGTCCTGGGGTTAAAGCAAGAGAACAGTTTCAACGTCTTAGTTTCATTTTTTATTTCTGTATTTATTTTTCAATATAAACAGCGCTCTGTATGTTAGGAGAAAAGGAGCATTGCATTTGTTTTTGTGCATTTAATTACCTATCCACTTTATCTTTACAATATCTACATTATAAGAACTTCTATGGAAGGTGGCCTGAACCGAGTGCAGGCTGCCTTATAAAAAGAGTTTGACTACTCTGCTTTAACGTTTCTAACACACAGTTTACTGCTAAAAAAGAGCAATAATTTTAAATAGTGTTTAAAACCGTTAAATTAAAATCCTAAAGCACAATCTGAAAATTTGGGAGCAAACTTCCATTTTCTTGTCAACATAAGCACGCCCATAGGATAAAACCACATATATGGACAAATACATGTCTGCAGTCTGCTTCCAACTCCTATTTTTGTTCTGTGCGCCCTCAGATCTGTTTCTGTCAAAACCTCTGTTTCTGTCAAAATGTGTCCATTTTTCCAGCTCCCTGTGATTTGACTGAAGCACGTGAAGTGTCAATCTTGCAAGCGACTCAGTTGGCAGATCTGCAGAGAAGAAGGTAACATCTGGAAGAGCCCGCTGAAGCAGCGGAGAGGGTGAGCTGCCAAAGACCACTGCTTTCCCTGGCACAGCTCTTGCTGACATGCTGGTCAAGGCTTCACTGCGGTACGGTACCCAGAACAACGATACCAACAAACAATGCAGTTAACACTTCTGCAGATCTGCCTCTCCACAGGCCAACTCCTATAGCAGACCATGGACATCGAAGTGTTTTCAATTAATGAATAAAATATTTAATCTGGGATATGCTTACTTGTTTCGTGGTTGAAAATCTTCATACAGCTCATGCTTCATATTTTAAAATCTGCAATAAACTGTGAAAACACTATGGAACTCTTTTTTCTGAGAAAAAAATATGAAGTCACAAAAAACTTACAGCTAACAGTCCAAGTCAATGGATAGACATAAAGAATATGCAATCTATAATATAATTACAGAGGGAGCGGCTGTACTTCATGTGTGTGTAATTCATTGATGATCTATAGTACTTTGCATACTCAGCCAGTTTCAAAGAACTTTGAGACAATGCCAGGAAGAAATAAACTACATAAAAGTAACTTACCAACATTGATACATTTTTCCTTGTTTTGGATGACATGCAAAGTTCAAATGGGAAAGCAAATGAAGTCGATATACAATCTTATCATCTGACATAAAGAGGAAAAAGATGCTAGTTGACCATTCAAAATGGCACCTATGACTGATTTAGAGCAATGCCTGGATCATCAGCTAATGCAAATCAGCGCAGCTCTACTTACTTCAGCGAAGCTATGCCAGCTACGGCTAAGCACAGGTCAGCCCTTTTGTGTATGAAGTAACAATATGCGTGTACCAACAGTCAAAGCAATTTCGTGGCAGTTTGCATTTCTTCAAAAGAGAAATAAGGATGTTATGAAACCTTGCTATACCTTTCTGGGTCATTGTACTAATTTTTTCCATTAAATGTATAGAAAACGCAAGAGAGAAGTTATGTTAAAATTCTGTTACTTATGCAATGAACAAAAGATTTGCTGAAACTGACTGTTAAGCAAGCACTGACTTTAATTGTTGGTTTTCAATAAAAATGGAAGCACTGAGTATCTAGCCAACTTTATACTTTTACATTTATAAATAAAATAGTCATTGGAAACCTGATTTTTATGCCTTAATAAAACCTATATTGCCTCTGTGTTGGCCATGAATGGCTTAATTAAACAAAGTTTAACTGGCTTTGTCATAAATTCTTTAATTTTGTTGGGGATTTTTTTCTCATACATGTATACATAGATTTCCTTATGTGTGTTATTATGCAGTATTTAATTATATTATCGTAAATACTGAAGATGATGACAACGGGTTTCACCACAGTGAGAAAAATTGTTCTCTGTGCAGCTAGTCCAGGTGCAGACGTGAAGCAAGATCTATATAATTTTTTTTTTTTTTTAGGAAAGCTGCSTATGGCATTTTGAAGTCCTGTCATCATTGCTCAGCTTCTCTGTTCCACATTACTGTTCTCTGCCTGCAGTCACTGCTACCCGACAGGGTACAAACAATACGGTCAATATGGCAGCTGCAGACAGGCTCATTACCTGTCCTGGCACGCAGCCACGCAAAAATTACTGAGCTAGATTTGAGAGTGGAGCTCTGACCATGGGAACTTCACCTGCCCCAAATGATGGTGATTTAGTGTAGACTTTCAGGAGCAACATGTAAAGGAATTAACTTCAACTGAGACAAAAAATGGTGCCTCTAGAATGCAGTTCAATATGATTAGATTGCTGTAGTTGTTGTGAAGAGRTTACTCCTATACATGTTGCCTTAAAAATGCCCAGATAGAGCTGCCTTAACTACTACTTTATAATGAATGAAAGACAAGCAAGGCTAGATATACCAAATCTGTTTTAACTACAGTGCATTTTCTACCACTCGTACCAGTGACAATATCGTATATTGATGATTTTCTTTGAAATGGAATGAATCTCAGTGGAATCATCTTTGTCTGAGTAAATATTTTAGCATCATTATTATGTGCAACCAGCCCAGACTTCCCATGTTATTTTAGCTTGAAATAAAACTCTGCTAAACAGAAATCCTAACTGACTGTTTAGAGCTACTGGCGCTCCTGCAGGGTCACCACATCTATTCTTTATTGCACAGATACTACTGAATGAAGCTCTATTTTTTTTTTCTGAGGGTTTTCTGGTGGGCCTGCCCCTCTGTTCTTTGCAGGTTCCAGGCTGGGTGAAGAAGAGGCATCTCAAGCCACCTCAACCTGGGTGGCACAAGGAGAGCCTCATGGCATGTTCTGCTCAGGGCATACAAATAACTCTGCTGGGCACGGCCAGCCACAGCACTCATCAGGCCTGAGGATATTTCAGAAGTGCTAATCCCACCTCAGAGAAGTCATGCAAAAACTAGGGTCTGGACCTGGAGGATGCTGGTAAAAGGCTTTGACATAGTCTTTTAGCATGCTGTGTGGTGTTATGCTGTGTGCCTGTTGGCACTCATGTCCACAGAAGGCTTGCAGCCTGTCCAGTGCTTTCCAATTCCAGCCTCATCTCCACATGGGAATCTAACACATCAACACACATCTTAAATTGCTTCTACTTCTTCCCTCTCCATCAAGCACCCATCTAACTCTAAAGTAAAAACACAGTACCACCTACTGGTGGAGGTAGTTTGCACTGATGGTTTTCCAGTCCCCAGGCCTCGTTGGGGCTGATTGTGCTTCATGACACTGAATTCCTCATAACACCGGTCTACACAAAAGAGTATTAAATAAGCCAGAAGCCCTGGAGCCTTCTCAGCTAYAGCACTTCCAATATGACATTCATTGCTGAAATAGCATCAGCATTAGAAAAGACAGAACAGTATTTGCAGAAGATAAGCCTGCCAAAACTGTGGTCCCAATCCAGACACCCATCTGTGTACACAGCTACAACACAGTAAGCTGAAAGACAATGTTGTGCCATTAAAACCTACTTATTTATAAATAAATACATATGTATAATGTATGTAGTGTTTTGGTTATGAGTGTCTGAAACTAGAGGTAGCTTTAATAGGATTGAGAAGAATTACAGATGATGACAAAGCAAGATACAAAAATAGATTAAAGTTGGCCTACTAAAACAATAATCCATTAGTGAGGTCATTCTCCCATCAGTCAAGGTTACTTCACTGGAATACGGAACGATAAGAAAAATATCTGTGAAAAAATATTGAAGTTAAACTAATGTAATTGTCAGTTAAATCAATGACAACTATGTAATCGGCTTTTAAAGGAGGGCAGAATTGAGACCACTGTGTTGAGCTCACACAGAACTTGTCCTACAAACCTCTTTGCAGGTGAGGTCCTGTCCACTGTCAGACAAGGCACTGGTCTGGCCCAGTAGGACTCATCTTCCTCTGTTTGAGAACTTCTTTGAAAAACTCCGCGGTAAAACAGATAAGAAAATATATGTTAGAGTTGCTTTACAGGACTGCTTATTTTAAAAGAAAACTGACTGTTCACCAGAGTAAAAAGGTGTATCTCCTTTGTAGTTCATATTGACTTGAAAGACACAACATAGATTTGCCTGGCTTGGTTGGCCATCTAGAACTTTTGGACAAAGGTATGAACCAAATGCCGGAGTTCACAATTAGTTTGATGTTCATATGACACACAACAAGGCATATGTCCCAGACACTCGGTGCCACCACATATTCACAAAATCACTGCTCAGCATTGCACATCGAGATCTTTCAGACTGCAAACCAGGGAAAACCCCATGAGAATGACACAGGCAAAACAGATCCTGATTCAATACTAGCTGGATGCAGTGACCTTCCGAGATTCCTTTCATATCTGTGATTTTAGGATAGGAGTTGTATTTCAGCCCTTCAAAGACACGTGAAACATATGCCAGAACTTAGAAGATTATTGACTTCTTCGTCCACTTGTTATGCTGGATACCTTACTGTAGATTTGTATATCTGGCTTCCACTGGGCATAATGTTATGCATTTCCTTGTTGCCCATTACTGTTTTATTTAAAACATTTTTTTTTTCTTTAAATTTCAAACGCGTAGTCTCTTTCCTAGAAAACGGACTGACTGTCTTCAGGGTTGGAAAGACGTAGCAGCAGATGTGTCTAATTTGTTTCTCTGGTCAGGAGGCTGATCTGTGATGCTGAGCATCATTTTGGGTTTGTGATTAAATCTACAACGTGTCAATCCACTTATGAATGACCACTCAGTCACCTGGGCTGCAAGATTTAAGTTGGTTCATACAAATGCTAATGGCATTGCTTTCTGCTGCTCTTGGTTACAGAAACAAATGCGTCTAATCCTGGGATCCCAGGGGCTGGGCTGCTTTCCTGGATTCTGCTTGTTGTGAAGCAAAGTTAAAAAGTAGTTCAGTAACTTTAGCTATGTCTCAGTTGTGACAAAGATGCCATTTCAAATTTGAACATTCACTTCTTTTGCTGCCTAAAAGATTTTCTTCACTGGATTTCATGCTCAGCAATGCCTTTTTTTTTTCCAAAATGGGCCATGTAACACATGCCAGATTAAAAAAATCAATCACTCAAGCTCCTGAGAACTTAATTTTCCTCATTCACACAGTATCCAGCAGTGAAACGAGAAAGCTGAGGTATGCAAATACCTCAACCTCTTCTCTTTCAAAGTACACTAGGATCCTCTTGGGAGCTTTCTTGATTGTGTGGCCTCTACAGATGAACCCTTGCACATTTCTAGTGGAGGAGGACTGCAGCTACTTTACAAACCATTTTGCAAAGTCATAATCCATGCCAAACTCAAAGATTAGTTCAGTGTCTTAAAACTTCATGATCATGGCTTTTTCCACTAACTATATATCCATAATTTGTGGGCTTTTTAAAGCATCAAAATAGGAATGTAAAAGTTATGTTAGATTACTTAAGAACTTTCAGTAGTTTAAAATGGCATTTCCTATTATTCAGCAGTATGATAAACAAATTAAAATAAATAGAAAATTTCCATTTATGGTGTTTTATCTATTCTAGTAAAGACCTGTTACTACAGTAAAAAAGCATCCACAATATTAAGAAAACAGGCCAGCAGACAATACTGAATATACAGTCATTTACAACAATTTTTTTTTTTTTAGTTTCCAAACAGAGTACGCTCCGATATTTGTCTCTTCTTGTGCATGTTGATAGGGCTAGTAAGCTTCTGCTCAGGTGAGGGCTAATAGTGACGGCCACTGTCACTTTCATCTCTCTCTAAATCTCAAAATCCATCACTAGGTCAAGGAAATCCTCCTCTAATATCCATGTCCTTCCCTGGGAGTAATTCCGAGAACTGCACATGGGACTGGCTGGTTGAGAAATCGATCAATAAGGGATTTATGTATGAAATGTTGATTATATTTAGCTTTTCATGGTGGCTCTGCTTATGTAGTAAGGAAACGGGGCTGATTTAAAGGACCGAAATCGCTATTAGAAGCAGCAGATTACGTTCCCAAGGTAAGCATGCACACTGATGAAACTGCTTATTGCAGAATTGCTAAGGACTCTTTGCATGTTAGAAAAGAGAGATTTTGCTATAAGACACTGCAGATTTTAATGTTAATGAAGACTTTTTGCTGCTTTTTGTAAAGCAAAAAAAGTAGATCTTTATATGACACCAAATTCTGTTCCAGGATACCCTTACTCGAAGCATTTTCTCTCTGAAAATAATGACTATAGAAGTTAATATGGTGGGCCAGTAAGAAAGTGAGAAACAGGTAAAATAAAAGAGGAGAAGAAATGGAAGCTGGTCTTCCATTCACTACAATCCTGTAAAAGGATAACACTGCCTTAATTTTCTTTCAGTCCTAAAGATTCTGATGTAGAGTAATTAATATAATTAGTTTTTAGGTCATAATGTTTGAAAACCTAGTTGTTTATCATAGTAGTCACATTTAAAAATCAAAGATAGTAAAAGCAAACTATTTGTGATGATACAGTAAAAACAATATGGTAAAAATCTAAAATACCYCTAAAGCAAGCATTTATCTGTATTACCTTTCAAACTTACTACCTAAATATCATAATGTGAAAATGAGCATTGGACTATTAAAATAAAAGCAGTGTAACAATTTGTGACAATGTATTAGTTTAAGAAAAATGTGTGTGACTACAGAACAGGAAACGTGGGAGTGATACAATTGAGTAAAAAACATCTGAGATGTTGTTTGCAAAACCTCTATAATACAATAAAAAAAATGCATTAAGGTGAGTTCTGGACCCACTGAGTTTAATGAGACATTTTCTACTGTTCCCAGTGTTGGGGTTTTGTCACACAAATGCTGTAACGAGGTAACCATGGTCTCCAAACCAGGAGCAATTACTGTGTCTGTTCAACTTGCATGGGGCACATGCTGCATTAGCATTTCTGTGTCTTAGACTCAAGAATTTCAAAACTCCCCACAATTTGCTTTGAGACTAATGGAATCTGAAGATATTCTTGTGCTACATATCCTGACTGATTGACAAGGGAAACAACCTGGTGCAGTAGTCACCCAAGCCTGACATTCAGATTTAGTATTTTGAGACTACAGGGTGGTAAATACTTCCAATTTCTATGCCCACTTAATGCTTCCAGTGCCTCAGTAAGATGAAATCTCCAGTCCTGCCCCAAATGGCAGCTCCTCTTTCCCAGCAAGTCCTACGCACAGCTGCCACGGCACCTTCAGCAGAACACAAAGCACCCCACAGTGCTTCCACTTACAATAGACACTAAGAGAGCCAGAGGAATCTGTTTATTTGCAAAAATGCACATAAAATCCTCTTTACCTGAAGAAGAGGGAAATGTAGAGGAAACAGATTTTTCCCCAACCTCCAGGCTATGTACTTTGGATGGGTGTGGATTTTTGTACATATCCTATTTTACCACACTTATCATCATCTTTAACCTCTAGTACATCTGCAAATCAGTATGTCTGGATAGCACAAAGTCAAAGATCGTTTTTTTTGCTCTTGAAACTAAAGAAGACTTAAAGAGTAAAGATAAACATGAAAAATGAGTGCCTATGTAGAAATGCTGGTACTGGGAGTCCTAATGTGAGCTGACTGGTTTAGAGCCCACTCTGTTGGAGGAATGATTTCCCTTCAGATGAATACATTTGCATTTTCTGGTGCTGAGTGATTAGAAGTGGTTGGACACAGCTTCATTTTGCACCATTATTTGTGAGCTCTGTGGACTCCAGTGTGGCTCTGTGGAGGATATAGGTTAAATCAGGATGGAATTCTGTGTGCCAGCATTAGCAGAGCTTTCAGAGCATCTGTAAGCAGACATAAAGCTGCTTAATTTAACCTGGCGTACTTTCCATCTCCACACTTTCAAACACAATTTATCCTTGGAGTAAGTCAGCGGAAACCCTGTTACAGCTTTTAGGCTCCTGGTGAATCTAACCTAGTGTTTACTATGTCTTAGAAACTTAGAATCTTTTTATGTGACATCTTAGACCTGATCCTTGCTCTTAAGCATTCAAAGACTGACCAGCAATGTTGGAGTACATTTAGGAGGACTATTTGTGGAAGAATACATCTTAATCTTCAATCTGTATCTTTCTGTTTTGTAGAATGTTGTATATTGCTGTATTATTTTTTGCACCATGTGTCATTCATGTCTGATGACTGCTATAAACATGGGTTTCCTCTCCTATTTCGAATAGAGGAATATTTTTAGTTTGACTAATAAGGAAAGTCAGGTAAGTCTGGCAGTAATGTGGCAGCTGTATCATCCTGCTTCTCTTTTGCAGTGTGCTTGACTACAGAATGGAAGTACTTTCTTTAAGACTGATTCATCCTGTGGCATTTGATTTCACCTATCAGTGGTACAGCCACTCATTTGTCAGTTTGTGGCTTACAGACATCCCTATACTCTGATTTCACATGCACAGGGATATTGTTACTGCAGTGGATAGCATCTGTTTTATAATCCTATCTAAATGGCCCTRCCAAGAGCAGATCACACTTGTAGAGACACAATTCATGCCCAAAGAGTTGGTGGTCTCATTGATTGCGAGACATATCTCACAAAATTGTAAGAATAGTGGCAAAAATGGAGAGCAGAAGTTATGTACGCTATAACTTTTTCAATTTTTTTAATATTGAGATGAACAAAACAGACATTAACAGMCACTAACATTTTCATTTAAGTATTTGTGTCCGACTTGCTATATGAATAAGGAGACTCTACTGCATCAGTCTTTAAGTTCCTAGTTACAGAACCTACTCTTTGCTCTCAACAAAGTATAACTCTCAGATGTCAGACATACTGAAATTTCTTTGGACATCTGACCAATGGATGCTTCCTAGTCTGGTTTTCAGGATGTCATCTGTGCATGAATCTATTTATCTACACTGATACAATACATTATGAGCCTTTGGTTCAAAACCAAATGAAACAACAGTAGACATTTCAAACATAATTGTCTAAATATTTTCAAAGTATGTGATTAGGCTCAGGAGAAAGACCTAAATTAATGCTTCCTCTAAGAGAAAGATGTGTTGAACATTCTCTTTAGCAGCAGTTCCCTGGTCACCCAGCACACTGAAGCACCCACAGTGCCCCTTCTTGTCTGGTGGGAATATCATGGGAGAGAGAAAACTGGAAATACTATTGTTGGTTTTGGGGGAAGCAAGGATATAAAGGATTCATCTTTAGGGAAAAAAAAATTGCTCATTACTTCTGCTAGTTGTGAAATGACTTGATTCTTTTTTAAATCAGTCTTCCTCAATTACCCAAGGTAAGACAAACTTGACCATGAAGGTAGGAGTGATTGAGACCCATCACTCCCACACAATTGTTCCCAGTGTGGTAGTGCAAGACACCAGTGAGGACCCTGGACCGATGGACAAAGGGGAAAACAGGTATGTCAAATTTACCATTTTGTGTCTGTTTGGGGTTTTTTCTTTGATAATTTGGATGGGATTAACTAAGCACAGATACTTGCCATCATCTAATTTTCTTCATCCTCTATTAATAAATTTTTTAAGGTTGTGATATATTGCTTATTGTAAATATTTAGGAGATTAAACTCTGTGTTCTTTCAATTTCCTTAGATAACTTAGCCCATGATTAAAAGGGTGAGAAACAGTCCATGACAATTTAGATTAAACATTTTTCTGTATTTCAGCAGATATCATGTAACTCTGTTGTTTTGCTGTTCCCTAGGCAACGGTATCTACCTGGTGCATTTGCACGCTACAATATTAACAACAATAGTAATAAAGACGAGTAAGTATCTTTGCCATTTCATAAAATGAGAGTACTGCAATATCGGTTGTTTAAGCAGCAATGAAAAATAATGATACATATCTAATAATTTCTTTATAAACAGTTATGTCATTCAAGTAATCCCAAAAGAGACTGCACGTATATTTGAACTTCATGCACATCAATTATGATGATCATTCTCAATACCAAAGTTATTGGCATTATATCTATTAATTTAAAATAAAAGTAGTTCTATGTGACTACAAAAAGCAAAACAATTTTTGAAGGCCAAACACCTAAGTRTAATGTTATCCTTACCGAATTCAGATGATTCTAATAAATAAATGTGGAAGCAATGGATATGTGCATCCCATGAGCCTATCATATTTTTCTTTTCCTTAGAGAGGAGAAGAAAAAGAAAAAAGAAAAGAAGAGGTAAGACAAACAGTAATAATACTACTATTTCTAAGACCTTTAATTTCTGTCCAAATATGTTTTAACTTAGTCTGCAATAACTGAAAATGTACATCTATTTCTTAGCAAGTCAGAAAAAAAAAAGGATGGAGAAACACAAAAGAACAAGGAAAAAAAGGAGAAAAACAAAAATAAAGATAAGCCCAAGAACAAAGAAAATAAGGAAGAGTAAGTATTTTTCATTTAGGTCCTGCTATGTTAGTCCAATAAAATTGCTTTTCATGTAAAACTGAATCGATTCATGGACATCCTGTAAACAAGATTCACTYTAGTGAATGAGTGTACAGACTGCTGTTGTTCTCCCTAGAGCAGAGTTGTTCTGATTTAACTTCATATGTGGACAACAGAAGTATGCATGCGTGGAATTGATCTGAAAAAAATAATCAAGAAAAATCTCCTTTGGATTCTGATTATTCAATATTTTTTAGGTAACACCCTGCAGCAAAAGATGTGCCAGTGTAAAGCAATCTCTTCCGCACATAAGGGCACCTACAAGCAAGTAAACTCCTCCATGGTCTAAAAGTTCTTGCTTTACCTTTTGCTTGGTAAATTCATAATTTTCTGGCCAAGGAAGAGAAACTGAAAACAGTGCAGTAGGAACTTGTGTTGTATGATTTCACGTTCTTTGGTTTCTTTATGTAAACTATGCCAATGTTTCATCTTTCTCAGAGCTAGACTTTTCCCAGTGAGAAAGACATGATGTATCACACTTCTTTAAACATTAGTAGCCACATAATCATTTTATTTTTTGAAAGATGATCAAATCAATTATCAGACAAGACGGTTAATTGGGTAGGAAACAAATTAATTGAAAAAGGTTGAAATTATGTGTGCCACTATAAACTGAAGTGAGATTGCCAAGCTGATTTTTCTCAGCAAAGTTTAGATTCTAAAGTTTGCGTCCCAAGCCACACCTAACAAGCAGCTTCATGTTCTCCATGCATTCAAGCAAGAAGCTTAACTTTAATAAAGACCATTTATTTTACAATAACAATTTTTGGAATGCTTCATTCCTCAAAAATTATGATGTGTATTTTAAGTCTCTCATTAAATCTCCTTTTTTTTCCTGCCTATCACTTAGGAAGAAGAAAGATATTCTTATTATTGATCCAGCAGGAAATATGTATTACAACTGGTTGTTTTGCATCACAATGCCTGTCATGTACAACTGGACCATGATAATTGCTAGGTGATGTACTCCTTTAATGACTATACAAAACTTCTGGCAAATCATAATATCCCTAAATAGATGAAAAAATTATTTTACTCATCACTGATTCCATGCAAGTATTTAATTTTCATTTCATGGTAATTTACTGTTGTCTTTTCCTATTCAGAGCCTGTTTTGATGAGCTTCAGCACGACTACCTATCGGTATGGTTTATTATTGATTACATTTCTGATGCTATCTATGTTGCTGACATGTTTGTACGGACAAGAACAGGTAAGTATACTCAATGATTAATTATTCCTCTTCATATATTTGTGTCAGGTGGTTTAAAATATTCAGAATACTACTACTCTTATTATCTGCATACCCTTGATGAGGTGCAATAGTGAAAAAGACATCGAGATAGATCTCTGAAAGACTGTAGTCTGTGACCTGTAAAAATAGGAGAAACCCTGATGTGTTACTCAAAGAATACATAAAGCCTGAGGTAAGCTAGGCATGAGGAAAGCTAGATACCAGCTGTTCTGCCTGCAGCTGACTCACTCAACAAGACAAAATAAACATGTAATGCAGCCAAGTGAGGATCAGGGTTTCTGAAAAATTAGCACCTAAATCTGGATTTTGTATTTAAGGAGATTCAAGTATTTACTTGATTTTCAAAACCATTGAGCAAGCAAGACATCCAATTAACTTCAGCTGCGACTGTTCCTTTTAAAATTTTATCCTACATCCAGAGATATTGAGTAGATACACTCAATATGGAAATGAAATTCCCATGTTCAAATTCTTTCCCTCTTTAACCACCTTTTCTACAGCCTGTGGAGTTTTTTGGGGGTTTTGGGTTTTTTTCAGATGTTCACCATAGTGGAAAAGTGGAGGGAAAGAATCAGAGCTAGGAATGTTTAATTTTCAAAGCTGTATAGTTTAGCTCAAGCTGAACCATGTAGCACTTAAGTTGAATATTTGGAAATAAGAAATTGCTTATTAAAAAGTAAAAGAAGTTATGTACCATCTGGAATTTGCACCCAAAATATTTTTCAAAGTAGATTTGGATTGACATTAAACACAACACAGTTGAAGCTGTAACATTTTTTAATTTTTACAATTTGATTTTAGGTTACCTGGAGCAAGGTCTTCTGGTGAAAGAAGAACAAAAGCTTCGAGAGAAATATAAGACATCTTTTCAATTCAAATTAGATTTTCTGTCAATGATACCAACTGATCTCTTATACTTTAAGTTAGGACTGAATTACCCAGAATTAAGAATAAACAGACTACTCAGAGTAGCTCGGATGTTTGAATTCTTCCAGCGAACAGAAACAAGGACAAACTACCCAAATATCTTCAGGATCTCTAATCTTGTCATGTACATTGTGATTATTATTCACTGGAACGCCTGTGTGTACTACTCGATCTCGAAAGCCATTGGATTTGGAGCTGACACATGGGTCTACCCCAACACCTCCGATCCTGAATTTGCCCGTCTGACCAGAAAGTATGTCTACAGTCTATACTGGTCAACACTGACCCTGACTACTATCGGTGAAACACCCCCTCCTGTAAGAGATTCTGAGTATTTCTTCGTGGTCGTCGACTTCTTGGTTGGAGTATTGATTTTTGCCACCATTGTTGGTAATGTGGGCTCTATGATCTCCAACATGAATGCTGCCAGGGCAGAGTTTCAAGCAAGGATTGATGCTATCAAGCAGTATATGCACTTTCGGAATGTGAGTAAAGACATGGAAAAAAGAGTTATAAAGTGGTTTGATTACCTGTGGACAAACAAAAAGGCTGTGGATGAAAGGGAAGTCTTGAAGTATCTGCCAGATAAACTAAGAGCAGAGATTGCAATCAATGTTCACCTGGAAACACTAAAAAAAGTTCGGATTTTTGCAGACTGTGAAGCCGGTCTGTTGGTTGAACTGGTTTTGAAACTCCAGCCGCAAGTATACAGTCCTGGAGATTATATCTGCAGAAAAGGAGATATTGGACGAGAGATGTACATTATCAAAGAAGGCAAGCTGGCAGTAGTTGCTGATGATGGAATTACCCAATTTGTGGTCCTAAGCGATGGCAGCTATTTCGGAGAAATCAGCATTCTTAACATCAAAGGTAGCAAAGCTGGCAATCGAAGAACAGCCAATATTAGGAGTATTGGATACTCGGACTTGTTTTGTCTGTCTAAAGATGATCTCATGGAGGCTTTAACAGAGTATCCAGATGCAAAGGCTATGCTGGAAGAAAAAGGCAAGCAAATCCTAATGAAAGATGGGTTGCTGGACATTGAAGTTGCAAATTTAGGAAGTGATCCTAAAGATCTGGAAGAGAAGGTCACCTACATGGAAGGAATGATGGACAGATTACAAACAAAGTTTGCGAGGTTGTTGGCCGAGTATGAAGCTGCACAACAGAAACTGAAAATAAGACTTACACAAATCGAGAAAATATTGAAGCCAGTTATAGAGCAAGAATTCACAGACATAGAAGATGCAGATCCATCCACAGATAAACCTGGAGTGTCAAAAGCGGAATAAAACACTGGAGATTGCCAATAAGACTTAGAGTCAAATCCTGCATGGGGCTGAATACATTAATTTCTAATCTTTGTAGGACCTGACTATTAATTATGAAAAATTGTTTGTTGAGGTAATGTCACTAATTTCTTACAAGCAGCACATATTTTGCAGGTTTCAGAAAGAAAAAGAAGAATTGAAAATGAGGATGGAAGACAACACCTTGCTCTTGCACAAACAGGTGGTATTATCTGCTAATGTGTTATGTACTCTTTATGTAACACCGCTCTACAGCAAATGCATTCAATCTATATACAGTCATATACTGGCAAATATTGAAAGTTTTTCTGACTATTTTAAAATAATTTCTCTGTGTCTACTTATGGCAAGAAGGAAAGGTTGGTAACAATTGTATTAATTATTTGAAGTCAATATAGGCATAAACCGTGATATTAAATTTGTGTATAAACACATTTTAATCTCTACTGATTAATATAAGATAAATTAAGTATGGGATATTACATAAAGAATTAGATATATCTACAATGCAGACATGAGTACTGAAGGTTTAAGATTTGGAAAATATTATCACTTCATTGGGTCCACCTTGGCTGAATTCTTGAACTGTGAGTGGGCAGTTTTAAATGGTGCTTTTTTGGGGATGTTACATGCAAAGGGTGGAATAGGGAGGGTATAAAATCTGACCTTTTGTGAGCATCTGTATGACAAATATGGATGGCTCAAAATCTAGTTGTTCTTTCCATAATAATAACAAATACATAATATTGAAGACAGTTCTGTTCCATGTAATCATATGGCTGCTGAACATGGACTATCAAGTTTTTAAGATCTGTGCTTAAAAATTTTTATGTCCCTAATGTAACAGTTGCGGATGCTGGCAGAGTGCAAGGGGCAGACGTGACAGAAAGAGGCCAAATTCTCTCTACAGCATCTTCTGTAGCTGCTGTTGGGGAAAGAATACAATGACTAAACAGGTTATTTTTTTCACCGATAGGGTATTTCTTTCTTCTGTTCTTAACTACTACTAAGATAGTAAAATCTACTGTTTCATACATTAGATACGTTTTCAACTGCTTTAGGAAGCATTATCTCCTTTGATTTTTCCCCTAATTTATGTCTTTTTCCACTGGCAAAAATTGGTTTTATTAGTTGTGGTCTCAGCTCTGTATTTTCAGCTGGGTATTTTCAGTAGACTTTGATCATAGCCACGTAACGTTGGAAAAGTTTGATGACAGGAGTGAAGAAAGGGACTGCAATGAGAGTCCCTTACAGATAATTCTGTATTTAGGGCAATTTGATTATCCTGGGCAACTGGACTGCCACTCTCAAAAAATACATATGTAAATATTACTATCACTTGATAATATCTCTATATTTGCATTCTTCTCCTTAATAAGATGGAGATATTCTAAATTGGATCTTCTGTAAAGTGCATTCTTTTCTGGTTGTTTTATTTTTTGTAACGTTGATAGGTTTCCAGAATGCCAGAGATCCATAAATAACTCCTGATTTCATTGCAAGGATTAAATGTTATGAAATAATTAATGCATAGCATATATATGGAACAACAAGGATAAATGTAAATATAAAACGGCTGTTCATTCATTGTTGATCCCGCGCTTGAATGACATATGGCATAATGTGCTTGCGAAGGGAAAGAGCATGCCATCTTTTCATTAAAGACTATACCCACACACACAAGCGTTATTCTGTATTGTGAATGTTGGACTTTGCAATCAGCATTCTTCCAATTCAGGTCTTGAATATAATTTGCAATCTGTATGGCAGCAGCATCCTATAGGGCTGCATCATATTCCACTAAGCATTTAGGAAACACTTTTCTCCTTCGTTGAAGAGTTTAAGACTTTGTATTAGAGAAATGTGTGATACAATAATGAATTTTAATTAATAAAGGCAGAGATCTATTCACATTTTTTCTTTTATTGCTCCTTCAGTCTATGACAAGAGTTGCAGTCACTAGCTGCCTCTTTCTTGAGAATAAAAATTCTTCGATTTAAACCACTTCAAAATAAAACAGAAAAAGAGAATTGTCCTCCAATAGTTTACTTACTATYTTCAGACTCTTTATGATTGGAAATCTTGTATTATTTAACTTTTATAAGCATGCAGCTGCTGGGAAAAAACCCTGAATGCAGAGCCTCCTCCTGGCACAAGACAGAACATAAGTGCTATAAGGAAATGTCAATAAAATTAAAACTATTTCAACTCGCACTTATTTGTCAGAACTTTTCAGGAGGCACACAGGTTCCTAAATATGTATTTCTGTGCAGTAAAACCTTATGGATATACTTCAGTGAAGTTTCTAAACGTGCTTTGTGGCTGACTCTCATACTCTGAAGAGGAACTGTGAAGAAAATGCGCACAAGAGCCACAAGCTGCGGAAACGGCTGCCAGACATTTACTCTGGAGGAGGCTGAGGGGAGACCTTATCGCTCTCTACAGCTACCTGAAAGGAGGTTGTAGCGAGGTGGGTGTTGGTCTCTTCTCCCAAGTAACAAGCGATAGGACGAGAGGAAATGGCCTCAAGTTGCACCAGGGTAGATTTAGATTGGATATTAGGAAAAATTTCTTCACCAAAAGGGTTGTCAAGCATTGGAACAGGCTGCCCAGGAAACTGGTTGAGCCACCATCCCTGGAAGCATTTAAAGGATGTGTAGATGTGGCGCTTAGGGACACGGTATACRTTAAATTCAAGCATTAAGTAAGAAAGAGGCGCCAGCCTGGGTACTAGCAAACACTCTTCTGCGCCCCGGGCGCGGAGCGGGCGGCCCGCCGCCACCGCGGGCCCTCCCCACACCCGCCCTCAAGCCCCGGCCGGCCGAGCCCAGGCGGCCGCGTGGCGCCGCGGTGCACGCTGGGTGTTGGAGTCCCCCCTCGCGGCCACTTCCGCCCCGCCCGCGCGGGGAGCGCTGGGAGCTGTAGTCGCGCTGTGGCGGGAGCTCACCGGCGTCCCTGCCGCCTCCAGCGCCGCTTCCGGACGGAGGGGCCGGGCCGGGCCGGGCGGGGGAGCTCGCCTCGGGGCGGCTTCAGCCGGGCGTGTGAAAGAGGCCGGCCTCCCTTCGCCGTCCTTTGCCCAGTGGTGGGGGAGAAATGGAGGCGCCCTGGCGCCAGGGCGGCCGGGGCCGCGGCCGCACCAGGCCTGGGGACGGGCTCGCCGCCCGCGCGGGGGCAGCTGCCCGACCCCCGGCACCGAGGGCCCGCGGCGGTGCCTGYGTTGCGGCCGCGGGGACCAGCGGCGAGGGGGCCAGCGGTGAGTGTCGTGTCCTTCCCCCTCCCCGGTCCGGCTAGGGGCTGCGGGGTCCCGGGCTGGGGAGCCGGCTGCGGCCCGGAGCCCAGCCGGGCCTTGGGGAGCCCCTACAAATGCCCGAGCCGGGGCTCTCCCCGGCGTCGTGGGGAAGGGAGACGGGCGGGCTCGCGTGGCCGGCGGGCCCGGCCCCGCTCCCTCGCTGCTCGGCGGTAGCGAGCCGGCGTTTCGCCATGTGCCGTCTCCTGCCTGCAGGTACCTTGTGGGGGAAAACGCGGAGGCATCGGGCAGCGGCTGGGGGCTCGGGGGCTGTGTCCTCCCCAGGGTGCACAGTCAGTGCCCTTCGAGCAGAAGAGTAACTTAAGTAAAGGAGGAAGCAGCTGCTTTTCCGTGCGATGGGAAATACTCAGGAGAGCGGTGCCTGCTAGGGACAAACGCTCGGTGCTCTAGTCAGTGTGCCACATTGCCCCGCGCTGGGAAAGGTGCGGGCTTTCTAATGCACGGGGGTTCCTGTGAGTGCGAGTTAATACTCATGTAATGCTTCGCAGGCAGAGAAGTGCCAAATACTGAGCTCTTTTAAGTGGCAKCATAGTCTCTTAAGGAAAGCCCTAAAACTAAACTTGACGGAACCTCAGTAAATATATTGGGTGCAGTAGTCTTACATGGAAAATTAGGAGGTACTTAAGACCTGTGATCTGCCGAAGACCTTTATATCTCTGTGGTATGTTGCCTTAAAGGCACTTTGGTTTATTATGAACTCTGCCAAGTTATATAATTTTTTCTTCCATGTGAGAATCTTTCTGTATTTCACATGCAATAACTTCAAAAAAAAAAGCTTATATTAAAATACCCTGTCACTTCTCATATTGCCAGCAGTGAAATAGCATGAACCCACTATTGCAATAAAGACGTGCTGGATGGAGGGAGATCAATCATAGAATCATAGAATCATTAAGGTTGGAAAAGACCTCTAAGATCTTGTTGGTATTTAAAAAATACCAAATACTGGGAAAGGTACCTGTGGGGTATCAGGAAATTATAACAATTGCTCTTGTCAAGAATTGCCTGATTTTTTTTTCTCTTCCTCATGCTATGAAAGTTGTGTTTGTGTGCAGTGTGTGGGTTTTTTTTAAGTATCCTTTTCATAAAATAGCATTATAGATGCATATATTATAGTATGTTTGGTTGGATTTATCAGCAGTAATTGACAGATAATAATTCCTGCTGTGAATTTTATGGATAATGTGCAGTAAAGAAGAAAATACAATTTATCTCTTTTTGTGTGGTATTGAAAATGTAGCAACGTACTGCCCTTAAAAACAAAAAACCAGCAAGCTCTTTAAAGAAAAGGACAGTTGAAAGTATGTAGAACTGAATGTCGTGTTATGATTAACTATCATGGTATTAATCATCATTAATTTGTTCTCTTAATAGAATTATCTTCACAGAAGAAATTTGATGAAATTAAGAAGGCTAATCAGGCTGCAGCAAAAAAGCTGGTTGAAGACCAATTTAGCTCCTCATCTGAAGATGATGATGAAGATGCTGAAGTAAAACAAGGAAAGATTCTGGCCAAAACATTTACCATTTACACCAGTCAAACTGGTAAATTTTTTTCATTTATTGACTTTTATTTCCATATGAAAGCATAAACAATGCTGCATTATTGGCTGTGTATTAGAATTTTTCCATAAGTGGAAGGAGAGCACTTTATTCTGATGTCTTGTATTAAAAATATTTGTTCCCAGCAATGCATGCTGGCAGTACTTCTTGTCTTTTTTTGCAGAATCAATGGTATAGGTTTGAAACTGTCTTAAGTACTTCTAATAATGTGATTTTGTAATAATATATGACTGGCCTCTGTTCAGAGAAAAAAAATAATGCTTTTACAGCAGTCTCAACATGTACGGAATAGCAGATCAAACATTACTGATTGCTTTAAAAATCTTTATACATTAAAGATGGAGATGGAAGTGAACTGGAACGTACAAGACAGTACATGAATGAAGCTTTTCAGTCAGGGGCTATGACATGCCTGATCTGCATTGCTTCGGTTAAAAGGAACCAAGCTGTAAGTATTTCACAGTAGTCTTTTAGAATAAAACAAATATAACTGTCTGAATAACTTGTGTTTTAATTATATTACTAAGGTAATTCTTGGGATTGATGGCTTTAAAATGATAAAGTACTAAATGCAACATTGGGCATCTTTGAATTTTTTAAACACCTGACGAAATAAGTGCTTATATATACTTAGGTTATAATCAGAATATGTATTTTTTGACATATGTTTGTTATCATAATGTAAAATAGTTATTTCTAAATTTTAGAGAGTAGCAGATGAAAAAAAGTGCAGGAAGGCCAGTGCTTGCAATGAATTGAATTGCAATTCAATAAGCTATGTTGTAGCAAACACCAAAGCAAGAAATACTAGGAAGTTAGGAAATACTCTTGTTAGATTTATAGCAGGGGAGCTAAGATAAACTTTGCTGCTCCAAATGCTGATCAGGTGAAAGAGAAGGGTGGCATGTCTGAGAAAATTGTCTTACTTCATATAGGTACATTTTTCATGGGAGAGATTTCAGGACAAATCTTTTTCACTTTAATTGTTATGTATCAATTTCCCGGTGACATCGACATCAAATACATGTTTGCAATTGTATGTTTAACATTAAAAGAAAAAAAAGTGCAGGAAATCTTTAACTTCTTATGCTGGATGCACACGGACTACAAGTATCCACTGAAACTGTAGGCATTAACTCTTTTTTTAGAAAGAAATGCAATATGTTTTGTATGATTTCTTAACATATTTAATCCATATTTTTTCAGACCTTAATGTATATGTTTAGCTTGGTATTAAAATTCTGTGTCTCTTGATAGAGTTAATCTCATCTCAGCAGAAGTGAGATGATTTGGCAACTTGGAAGTCTTCTTTTATGTGGTTTGTTTGTTATCTTGAATCTGTAACGTTTCAGCCAAGTATGTTTGTTTACTTAATGTCTCCTGTTTAGTAACATGAAAGAGAATAATCAGCACAATACAAAAAAAATTAAAACAAAAGTGTAGAATGTATACAAGCAGCAAAATACACAGTCTATACATGAACTGACAGGAATTAAGAAAATACTTCTACAGGCGTGTTACTCCACAAGATGTACACTTCAGGGGTTCCTTGGCTTCCTTTCTGAAGCCACTTATCTCCCAATAAAGAACCAAGTTTTGGGAAGTTAGTTACTGTACTTTTAGTAACTTATGTCATTGACTTTGTCCTCTGTAAGTTAATGGGGAAATTCTCCTTGTTTTCACAGTATAATTTTATAACAATGTCATAAGTTATTAAAAAAAATTAAAACTTAAATTTTCTGCTGCATTTCTCTTACTAAATTGCTAACGTCACTCCAAGCTGACAATTTAAGACATCGATATGTGGAAAGTACCAAAGTTATAAAGCTGCATTTCTGTTATTTAAATTGCTTTTCGGCAGCAGGCTGATATTCTAAGCAAAGGATTGTGATTTCACTCCAGAACTGACAAAGAGAAGTACACTGGGAACAAAAACATAAAGGTTTAGTGATGGAGACAGGATACTGGGAAAATCGACTTTCTCTTAAACACATTTTCTTTTAATTCTGTTCTGTTTTATACTTCTCTTGCTCGTTGAGCAAAAGACGCTATGTTGAAAGCCACGCTTCTAATCAAATTTTTTTCTTACTAGCGTTATATGTAAATCCTAAAGTTTGAAAGGGGAAAAAATACTTTTGTTACTTTTACTACCAAGTTGTCTAGAGACCTAGAGTATGGGACAGGGAGAGCTGACCTTGTTTAGTCTAGCGGAGAAGAGGCTAAGGGTTGATATGATTGCAGCCTCTGTCTACTTGGAGTTGTGAGGGTGGCTAAAGCCAAAGTCATCTTTGTGGTGACAGGTGGTGTAATAAGGGGTAATGGCACGAACTGGGGCTTGGGAGGTGCAGATTGGGTACTAGGAAGGTAGTATGACACTTGGAGCAGGTTGCCCGGGATGGTTGTGGAGTCCCCATCCTTCAGGATTTTTCAACTTTGCTAGGCAAAGCTGTGACTGAACTGAGCTAAGTTGGCCATAGTCCTACTTTGGGCATGAGGTTATGCTACGTGACCTCCAACAGTGTGTTTAAATCAACATTTCTATGATTATATGAGTATTTTGGGCACCATAAGCCTTGGTGTAAACTTCTCACAGCAGCAGGAAAAAAGATTATAGGTATGAATCTGTAACAGTAAAACTGTCTATATTAATCTAACAATAGGTACAATCTATCTTTGGAAACCCATTTTTTTAAATGGAAAAATAGTAAGCTTGTATTTCTTTAGATATTACAGATGTTCATCAATGGAAACAGAAAGAAACCTAATAGAAAGCAATTGGCACTCATATCTGCTTTTTAGGTCTGGAGCTGTTGTGGATGCTTTTGTATATTTCACCTGGTGTGTATCCAAAAGTGGGCCAAGGACAGCCTTTTCCTCGTGTCTTCTCCTTTGACAGATGATGATTTTGGGAAGAAAGATTATCCCTGGCCATGGTGAGCTCTTCACGGTATATTTACAAAGATACTTTTATTGTGAAACATACGTGAACTGGAGTTACTTTAGAAAGGAATGGTACGTGCACACACACACACGAAAGTCTAGAAGACTGACTTTTCTATTGTTTTTCTGAATTATTTTTAAGTTTTCATTAACATGATTCAGGAATATTTCACAGTAATATTAAAAAGCTGCTGCATCAAATTTGTTTTAACTTCTGAGAAGGTAACTTATCTATCATGTGTCTCAGCTTCTACTATTTATTTCTGAATGGCTTTACATATTTGTCACTTTAAAAATTGGCACCATGAATTAAATACATTCAAAAAAACAGTTCTAAAATAGCAAGATTTAGGGATTTATTATTTTTTTTAGTCTCTGTATAACTCAAGCATTAAAGCCAGTCTTGCAGTTTTACATGGTATTGTATAAAGAAGAAGGTAGTATTGTGGCTGCATGAATAATGAAGCTTGCTTTTCAGTAGGTTTGTGTCTGAAAGTTCAGCCAAGGTTTCTCTGTGCATGTTTGTTCTATGCTTTATTTGCCCACCTACTTTTATGTGGAAACTTGTAGTAATGTATTTGAGATACAATCCTCTGTCAAATTTGGTTGAAAGTGCCTAGTGGATTCAAAAGCTCTATTAATGTGGGATCTCAGAGAGCAGGTTTGCTTAGGAAATAAGGTATAAAATTGTTGGCTTGCAGTGTCTCAAGTTGATAATGCCTATACTACAAACTGGTTTTGTGTTTAAGCATAATGTTTATAATGAAAAAATGTCAAGGCGAATGGTATTTTATTTAACGTTTAATCACATGATAAAATTGTGCAGTCACTATGGAGACATGGTTTATGGCCTGTAATGTATTATATAGGGGCAAGTTGACATTTTATTTGATAAAAATGAGTACATAGGTCTTTCAAAGCCTCTGTTCTCCTCTGAGGAGGAGCTCCTTGTCTGTTGTCTTTTCCCAGTGTAGCCAGAAATGGGAGCTGCTTTGTTTTTCCTTCCTTGTGTTGCCTCCCTCATCCATGGCTTGCACCTGAAAGCCTTTAGTGCCTGTGGCACTAGTAAGTTCCAGACCTTTGGTGCCTATCTACCTTTAGGAATTATGTATTTTTTAATATCTCACACCATCAAGGATAACAGATAAAGGTGTGTATCTTATAATATCTAAAATGCTGAACTGATACAATCTAAAATCTTTCAGATAAAACTATGCATAATAATTAAAATTTTAATAGCATTGCTGAATCTTGTTTTACATAGCTTATAAATTGCTACCGGTAAAAACCTGTTTTTTTAATCTTTTTTTTTTATTGGTTCTGTTTAAGTAGGTTAACTCTTTGTTGCATACATTCCTTTGGTATTACATAAAAATTGTTCTGTATGCTTGCTGCACTGAATTTTTTTGTATATATTCTTAGAGAAAAAAGATAGCAGTGATAGGACAATTCCTGAGACATTCTAATGAATGTATTGTAAAATATGACATATAGCAAGATCTTTATTGTATATTATAAATTTAATTATGTTGTTATTGGTTACAGTAGTTGTATAAATACTAATTGGTAGCCTGGTAACAATCTTGGGAAACTGAAATGATAAAAACTGCTTTTCTTTTTAAAAAATTCTTCAAAAAATTGCTTTTCTTTTCACTCCCTTTTTCCCTTGTTGTAGTCCAAAATGTAGGTTTGAATACAAACGGTCTGAAACTCCCAGTAGGTATTATTGTTACTGTGGAAAAGTGGAGAATCCAACACTGGACCCATGGCTGGTACCTCACTCCTGTGGTCAGATATGTGAGAGGGAATTCAAACCACCTTGTGGTCATAAATGTTTGCTGCTTTGTCATCCAGGTAAATCCATTGTGTCTCTTGGYTGTGTGATCCGTATTCATGTAGCTGTTACACAGTTTTACTTAAAATCTGCTAAGTATATTTAAAATTGTCAGAAGAAATCAGATGTAGTCAAGGCTGCGTTTGCTGAATGGCCATTAGCGAGGTATTCTTTTTCCTGTACTTAGGACCCTGTCCACCTTGCCCAAAGATGGTCACAACAACCTGTCACTGTAAGAAAGCTAAACCAGTGCCCCGAAGGTGCAGTGCCAAGGAATGGTCATGTCGCCTGCTGTGTGGACGAACATTGCTGTGTGGACAACACACTTGTGAGAATTCCTGTCATGCAGGTAGATCTGCCTTCTTAAACTTCAGAGGAGTGGTTGTTTTAATTGTTAAGATACATCATTCTCTTGCAATTCCTGTGCTCAATGTCACTTTGTGATTACATACAGGAGATTGTCAGCCTTGTCCACGAGTCAGTAAACAGCGGTGCATCTGTGGGAGAGAGACAGCAGAAAGACTTTGTGCAAGTCCTCAGTGGCAGTGTGATCAGGTATGTTAAAGCTGTCCTTTTAAGCTTGTTTCTCATCTTTATAAAACTTGATTACTCAGTGTATTAAGGATTGGAAAAATTCAGTAAGAAAATAATTTTATTTTTTAGGTTTTGAAAGTGCAATCAAAAATGTAAGCAGCAGTGTTTGAGAATGGATCTACTTGGTGGCCCAGTTTGTTTCTGACAGTAGTTAAAATATCATTGTTCTGGAATTGCGCTAGGGTTAAGCTAGCAGTGAATTTGACCTTGTATATTCTGTTTTCTTGTACTTGAGGTTGAAATTTCAGCTGCTATCTTCAAAAATAAGCACGAAACCACAGCTTAGTAGATAAGAGTTTCATGCTTATTTACTTCTAGTGACTGTAACAGAATGAGAGCTTTGTGATTCATTCTCTGAAGTATATTTGCAGCTCATTCTTAGGACCAAGGCTATGGATTGACAGACTGTAAAAAATAAAAATAATTAAAAAAATCAACTGGCAGGGGGAGGTTGCACCAGGAGGTACTTGGTCATTACAATCCCAGTAAGAAAGGCACTCAGTCTCTCTTAAGTATCAATTAAAATGTGATTTATTTCAGCAAACASTATAGAGAAAGGGAGTATAATATAAATAATAGTATGGCCCTTTAGATGCTGGGAACCCCAGGCTGTGCAGCATTGAATGGGCTTCTGATTCATGTGCAGCATGCAATGCAGACCCCATCTGTAGAAAGGGTTACCCCATTTTGGTCTCTGAAGCTGTTGTAGGATTTGTTACAAGAAAGCAACTCTGTTTAATCATTCCTACTGTCAGACAGAAAGGATGTTCAGATGAGAAGTTCTTGCTGCACTTTTAGATAAAGGCAAGGACACGCAGGTGGCATAATCACTGGTACCAAGTGGGAGCTGCTGCCAGTCTCCTCTGCTACAATAAGTTTATCCTGTGGCCAAAGGATAAGTGCAGCAAAACACAGGTCTGAAGGCCAAGCTGTGCGTGCAGCACAGCACAGGCCTGCGACTACTCAGGTTAACTGTTATGTGAACCACTAACTCCTCAGTATACAGTGGTCTTCCAGTCAGGATCACTGCAGGAGCGATCAGTTTTATTTGGCGAACTCAGCAAATACAAGATTTCTTAACAAAATTCAGAAGTTGTTAAATTCCATCCAGATGTCTCTCGTCCCTAGTTTTTCCCCTTGGGTTGCTTTATCTTGGTATGTAGTTCTGTTACATTACATTCACTTGGTTTCTCTGACTTTTCCAGGTGTGTGGGAAACCTTTGCCTTGTGGTAATCACACATGTGAACAAGTTTGTCATGCTGGTCCCTGTGGAGACTGTCCTCGTTCTGGGAAAAGGTCCTGTCCATGTGAAAAATCAAGTAAGCAGGTTTTTTTTGTTGTTGGGTTTTTTTTGTTGTTTTTTTGTTTTGTTTTGGTGGTTTTTATTTTTGGTTTTTTTTTTGTTTGTTTGTTTTTTAAAAGGATAAATTAAAAAAAAAGGAATCCAGTCTTTGACAGTCAGTAGTTCAGGTTAATTCTGCAGGGCAGGGCCCATAAAAGGTTCTTACAAACAGTGAACTGTGACAGCTTATATTAACTTTTTTGCTTAATTCTTTCAAAGCTTTATTTAGTACCACGGATTTAATTGGCATGTGAATAATTGAGTAATTCTAGAGAAGCTTTTAAAAAAATGAGAGAGAATTGGCATTTGCAGTCGTATTACAGTGCATTTTTTTTCTCAATTTTTTGGCTTTTTTTCCTAAATGTTTGCTTGTACTTCTCTCTCTACATCTAGAGTTTACGTTGCCTTGTACAGAAGATGTGCCCACCTGTGGCGATAGTTGTGACAAAGTTCTGGAATGTGGCATTCATAAATGTTCACAGCGCTGTCATCGAGGTCCCTGTGAAATATGCAGACAGGTTAGTCTTACTGTAGCAGGCTCACATTTTGTTAGGGTTTTTAAACAGTATATGCCTGGAACAATGCAAGTCTCCTAAGGAAAATGAAGTCATTTATATCACAAAATCTATGACATTCTGTTCATTAAAAGCAATGCATTTTTTCCCTATTTCCCGCCCATCCCCCCAACACAATTCTGCATTAATAGTTGAGCATTATGTATCTGAATTGAGGCATGGATGAGGGTTTTATTGTTTTGGGTTGGTTTTGTTTGTTTGTTTCTTTTAATTATGCCCTAAAAGACTCTTAATTTTTTCCCCAGCTCTTCTAGCTTCCTTGTTGCTTTGTCTTATTACGCTATTTCTTTATTAGCGAAATGGAAGATGCTGTAACATAACATTATTTCCTTGTTAGTAAGAAAATATTATTTTGTTCTGCTTTAAATATCTATGGAGCTTCTGTGGTCTGGCCTATAAAGCTGTTGCTCTGTCTGCTCTCAGTTGTCTCTTCCTGAGCCAGCTTTGGCTACAAAGTCTACGGTGAAAGTAGTTAGCGCATGATAGCTGGGATGATGGTCAGATAAACCTGCTCACCTACTTCTTAAATTATCTGTATACACGATGGATGAATCTAGTTTACTATGCAGGAGAGGTACTTTTTTGTATGAATTTGTTTTGCATTTACGCTTGACATCTTGCAGTACACACTTGAGTGGTTCCCTTGAAGTAGCTTCCCTCTTGGTGAGACCAAGGCTACAGTGAGGTGCCATCTAGAGCACAGTGTTTGCAATACCGACACAAGGTCCCCAAGTAGTTACTGCACAGATAGATAATCTGCTCCGAGCATGTGATAAACTTTCTGTAGTGATAAGAGTGTTGTAACGTTACTCTTCTATGAACTTCTCTTTACAGCTAGTAGTAGAACATTTTATTTTCCACTTTTTTTTTTTTTTTTTTTGGTATTAAAAATACCCTGCTTTTTTCACTATCTTGCTGCATAGGAAGTTGAAAAACAATGTCGCTGTGGAAAGCACACTAAACGCATGCCATGTCATAAGGCATATCTGTGTGAAACAAAGTGTACTAAAATTCGTGATTGCCAAAAGCACCAATGTAGGAGAAAGGTAAGTGTCCAAAGATGATCCTTCTCAAATGTATTGTTTAGATAACTTTTTTTAATTTAGATATAATATTTTATATTATGTATAAATTACATCAGTCTGTTGTTCTACCTCATGTTATTGTATAGAAGGAGGAGTTTTCTTCGATGTCATTCAAATTAGTTTGCAGTATACCAGTATTCTCTGAACAGCATGTCACTAATAAAAACTGAGTGGCCTTAAAAACTGGAAGGGGATTTTGACAACTTTCCAGTTCCAGCAGGCAGCTTTGCTTTGAGATACTGATGCTTTATGCATTCTGGAGTAGTTAAATCCATTTATTTCCTTACTTTGTAGGAAGAGCTGGGAATATCTCATAACTTTATAAGGGACTTTATAAGATATAACTCTTTATTTTTGACAACGCAGCATTCCACCCCACCTTCTAATGTGCATCACTGCAAAGAGCAGTGGTCTGACAATTGGGAATTTGAGTTTTGTTTCCCTTCTCATTTGAAGTCAAAGGAACGATTGATAGCTCAGACCTATCTTTTCAGTTTATTGATTCAAGAAGGCCTGAAAGTTGCCTGCTATGTGTGAATTAATACATTACGAAAGTTGGACTTTTTAACATAGAGGCATGAAAAATACAGTTTTATTCTTAGGTATTTTTGAGTATTATTATTATTACAGTGAATTTACTTTATGTGAAAAGATGGCAAAACAAGTAAATGCAATCCTGACATCTTTAATTTATGCTAAAAAAATCCAGGTTTCTTTTCCTAATTGCCATCCTTCTTTATACAGTTTGGAAGGAGGGTATGGGGTTCTCTCCTGACCTGGCATCCACCAATGTGGTGGTGTTGTGATGTGTTCTGATTCTTCCACATTACTACTTTATATAAGAACAGAAAAGTAGATAACTGATCTGAAAGTTATCTGACCTTTACTACAAAGGTAAAAGGTGTTTAAAACATTTTTGTGCCGAGGATGATGTAGTATAAAAGTGGAAGAAATTGCAGAGTAATGGGACAAACTGTTGGATATCCTACATGTAATCTTCTGAAATTATTTTGGATTAAAATATTATAAGAATTTGAACTTCTTAAATGTTCTTTTTGGAACATTCCAAAAAATTGGGCTTTTTTTGGAAGCCCTCTGCCTTTTCAGTGTGTTGCAATGAGGCTTTCAAATGTGTGTTTTCTTGTTATTTTATAATTTGAAATTTTTTAAAACAACTTTACAGATGACCTCTTTTCTATACCTGGCATGAATTTGACAAAATTTGACTAAATTGCATGAATTTTTTTTAAGAAGTATTGAAAAAATTACATCATAGAAGAGGGCAAATTTATACCAGAAATGTCTAAGTTTTCAGTTATATAGAGTATATATATATTTTTTTTTTAATAGTGCTGTTCTGGAAACTGTCCACCTTGTGATCAAGTCTGTGGGCGGACATTAGGCTGCAGAAATCACAAATGTCCTTCAGGCTGCCACAGAGGTAAGAATAGGTGAAGGATCTGCATAGTGATGGAATATTGTTTATTTTTGCCAAACTTTGTTCTTGTATGACTCTGTGTGGTGCGAAATGAATTCTCTGCCTTGTTGCATGTGGGCTTTTTGTGGGGGCAGTGTGTTTGAAAGGTTTTTAGTGCTGGTTAGAGCTTAAGAACTTACATAATGACAACCTGAGTTTTTACCTGGTAATTTTGTTTGGCATTGTTCCTCTGAAAATGCTCTGTCCCCTTTCCAGCTGCTCAATACAAAATCTGTAGCTTGACTTTTTTTCCTAAATAATTCTGTTCCCTGAATATGCATAACAAAGTCCAGCTACATATAGAAATGRCTGTGCTGGTTGAGTCTGGATGTTTTTTAAAAATCCTAAAATACAACGTGTGATACGAGTGGGCTTAAAATTAAAAAAAAAAGTTGATGGAATTTGAATGTAAATTGGTGTCCTACTAGTAAAAGAGAAAATAAGAACTTGTTACTGACTATGTGAAGGTTAACAAAAAAGTTTACTTCTGCATCCAGTGACCTTGGTTAAAAAGATGCTGAAAACAGCCAAAATTACCTGGCAGCTTTTATCCTGGCCAATTGCTTTGACATTCACTTGGTAGGGGATTAAATTGGAATGGCTGAAAAAGTGGCTGCCCTCTCAGCAATTTTCCCCACAGAAGCTGCTGCCCTGCTGAAACAGCAGCTGAGTAGCCTATGTAATTTCCCTTAGTATTCTGGAYTAAAAATTGCAACAGCTCAGGAAATAACTCACAACTTGTTCAGCCAATCTTGCTTTTGAGGCAGCGATTCTTCAGAGGACAGAACAGGTAAATGTGGTAGTTGTCCCAGTTAACCTGCTATTAAATCTGTCACCACAAACTAGTGGTTTGTTTTTTTCTGTTAACTGTGTCCCTTCTCCCCCTTCCTTTCTTCTCCCTCTCCTGTACCCCTCCAAAATCCTGGAATTACATAATTTTTTTTTTTTGCACTATCAGAAGAAAACTGGTAACATTGTTTTTCTGTATTAGCTTGGTTGATAACTAAATCATAGAATAAAATTCTAGTTGGAAAACTAGGGAGCTAATGCTGCATTATAGGGTAAACTTTTCCATGGAATAGCTGTTTATATTTGATACTGCTTGCATAGAATCATAGAATCATTAAGGTTGGAAAAGACCTCTAAGATCATCGTGTCCAACCATCAACCCAGTACCCATGCCCACTAAACCATGTCCCGAAGCGCCACATCCACACGTTTTTTGAACACCGCCTGGCTAAATTGACAGTGATTTCTAATAACTAACAGCAGTATAAAAAACAAATCGGTGCCTATAAGAAAACAAAAGTGATCTTGAGAATGTAAATATCAAATACATACACTTTAAAGTGTACATAATTTATCAAAATAGTACAATTGTCAATATTTAAGTGCTATCTCTTGCAGAAAGTTGCATCTAATGAAGCTAATAACTATGATATCAGATGATAAATTTAGAAAAGAAAATAACTTGTGTACTTTAACAAATTGCAATCTAGTACAATTTGTAATACCTTGTCAGAATGTTTGAAAATATTCCTAATAAAGGCAGTGATTTTTATTTCAAAATATTTATATTCATGTGTTTCTCCTTATACACCAATATTTTAATAGCTGCTGAAAGTTATGATTAATTATTTTATCTTCAGTATGTAATACTGGGTCAGGTTAATTTTGCAGTGAGCTGCCAGATCTGAGTGACCACTAATTTTAAAGGAAATAGTATGCCTCCTAGAAAATAACTTGCCAAAACAGGTCCTTTAAAAGGTACTGGATCTCAGAATTATCAGAGGTTGCTGATAATAAGCACTGGGCCTCTAGCAGGGGTTCCTGAAAAAAGGTAGCTTAATCTATTCTGTTTGTGGTTTGATTTTTACATATCTTTTTTTTTCTTAAGTATTTAGTCATGCTTGCTGAAATTTAGAATGTGTTGCCAGGGGATAGAAATGTTTTGTTTCCTACTGTAGTACATTGTAACACTTGATTTGAGAACAGTGTGCTCTCACCTTAACTTCAGGCTTATATGCGATCTCTGCCCTTTCATCTTTTGAGAATGTAGGCAGTTGTTGTTAATGGAATATTTCAGTAAATTGTACACATATTAGCCACTCTGGGCAGCATAGCTTTAAACCTTCGGTTTATTTTGTAAAAGTAACTATTTATGTGTGCTGGTAATATATTATAGTGTAATTTACTTTGCAATATAAAGTATACTGTATACTTCTATCCTTTTTCCTTCAGCAGCTTTTTGTCAGAGAGATCTACTTGAAGCATTGCTTCTCAGATCCTGCTAACAAGTCAGAATTGCTTAAAAAGTTATGCTGTTGATAATGCTTTCAGAGCATTGCTTTCTTAAAAGTTTCAGAATGCAACATGATTAGTAAGCGAAAATCCCACGTCTAAATTTGCTTTGTTTAGAAGATGCATATTCTTACTGTTAATTACTCAATAATAAAACTTAGCAGTTGGCACTTGAAGAAATAGTGTGGGAGAGCTATAAATTGAAACAGATATTTTACAGATCTCTTTTTTTAAAGATATCAGGTTAGTAGCATGAGTAGCTTTGTAAAGGAGGAGGATCTTTTCAAAAAAGCATTAATTATACATAGAGGATGAACATTTCTTTAATATCATACAAAATCTGCAAAACTTTATTGTACCAGTTTTTCAATGTCTCTATCTTTTGAATACAGATGAAAGATGACACGTCTTCATATGTATGTAAGACTGAAAGATAAATAGCAAATATTTAAGTGTTGTGTGATCCAAATGACTGGGCTTTAATAATGCTGCCTTCTTTTTAAAATGTGTGAGGGGGATTGTTTCTAACTTGATACCAGTTAACAACTGTAGAATAATCAAAATTATTGTTACTATTCTTTAAGAATGGTGAAATTCTCTTTCCCAAGAGGGAGTTGAAACTAAGCAGAAATAAAAAATTAACAGCCATCTATTATTTAGATGAAACAGGACAATTACACCATGTGCATATTTAGAGTTATGTTCATTACCATTTTTTATAATGAGTAGCTTATTCAGATTATCCTATTGTTAATATATTTATTTTTAGGTAGTTGTAATCCATGTCCAGAGACTGTAGATGTGAAATGTAATTGTGGAAAAACTGTCATTAAAGTGCCCTGTGGCAGAGAGCGCACCATCAAGCCTCCTAAATGCAAACAGCTGTGCAGGTCAGTATAGAAAGTGTGTGTGTTTCTAGTTCTTCAGTGGAGTTTAAGGTATCCTTAAAGAAAGTAGTAAAATATAACTTCAAAAGGCAAAAAATATTCCTTTAATATGATTACAGATATTACTTCTCAGTTTTCTGTATTCTTGACTATGCAGATGGAGGTTAGCAATAACCTTTCCTGTCAGACACCTCTTTGATGCTGTGTTTTCGTGAGCAGCTTGCTGCTGTCAAGGGGGAGGTTCTGTCCCACCGAGCACCTCTAATTCTGTAGTCCCACTCCCTTCTTCAAGTCATCTCTGGTACGTTTTGAAGTACCTCCGTGGGGCAGTTTAYCTAGAAAGCTTAACTAGCAAAAGGAAAAAGGAGAATATTTTCTGCTGGGGTGTAGCAAGACTACTTAGCACAGAGTAGAATTAGGATTGAACTAGCTGTTTGAATATACAAACCCAACTTTGATTTTAATTTAATTTAGAACTCCTGTATAATTTTACTGTAATACTAACCACTGCTGAAGGTGAGAAGTAAATTAATTAAAAAAAAAAAAAAACCTCATTCATCTCAATTCTTTGTATTTTGAGCATAATTGTCCAGTGACTGTAACTTCATATTTCTTGCTGTCATATTGATTCATTCTTGGATTTTACTTCAGTCGACCACCTACCTGTCACCACTCTACCCAGGAGAAACACTATTGTCACTTTGGTCGATGTCCTCCATGTCGTCAGTCCTGCCAGAAAACATTAATGTGTGGTCATTTGTGCCCTGTTCCCTGCCATGATGAAGCACTTGTGAAGCAAACTGGCTTAGTAAGTAAATAGTGAAAAATGGTGTGTTATTTGTGTTCTGAAGAATGAGCAACAGTTGTTTGACCTTAATCTTATGTTGGAGGCTTTTGGAGTTCAGAGTAAATAAATAATCAAGCACAGAGGTATGCATACTGCTTAACTGAGAAACTAAGTGGTTCTAGCTCCTTTGTTGCAATCTAATTAATTTTGTAATACATATAATTGAATGTGCAGTTTTCAGAAGTTATAATTACTCAAGAAATTATAAGAGTTTTGTTAGAGTTGTATTAAAAATGTTTAATTTCTAATGTAAGCAATTACTTTTAATATAAGAGCAAAAAATAAATTTTAACTCTGATATTTACTAAACCATCAAAATTTGCACAAGTTAGAAGTGAGAAATTGTTTGGCATCTTTAAACATGACACATGCATGCACTGCATGATGATAATTTCACTTGTTTAGTAATTGAAATATTATTATATTTTTACCTCTACTAAATGCTTAGAATTGTTTTGCTGTTTTTTTATTTGGCTTTGTGCTTGCTTTTTAGCAGTAGGGCCAACAGGCCTTCATTTTCCTATCCCTAACCATACTGAGGATGAAATTGTAATTTTTTTTGTGTAGGGGATGATGAGATTTCCATTAGTAAAAAGTTAGTTACTAGAATGTGAATTTGTTAGAACTGAGATCTCTTTAGATGATATGTTTATTTATGGTCAAGCAGATAGTTCCAGTTGTGTTTTGTAGTCAACTAGTGTTTTCTGCTCTCAGCATCAGTCTGCAGGACCTTGGGAACAGCCATCTGAGCCAGCTTTTATTCAAACTGCATTACCATGCCCTCCCTGTGAGGTTCCTATACCAGTGTAAGTATTAAAAAAGAAGACAATTAAAAGAAAGTTTTGGTATGGAAAGAGTTTTTTTCTTTTTTTACTGTTGTAGAGATGGACGTGAAAATAACCATATTTTCCTCTTCAGATGCAATGACTCTATGTGAACACCATTCTCATAAAACTGGGAGCATTGGTGGTTGTTTAATAGACATTTTTGTAGTGTGTGCTCACTGTATGAAAGGACTGATAGTGTTAGTAAAGATTGGTTGATTCTAATACATGTTGTGCGCAATGCTACCTTAAAAGCAAAATACGAAAATTGCAAAGACAGCTGTTGTAATTGATAGTCTTCAGTAACATACAACTTTTTCCATATAGTTTCTATCTTGTTTGGTTTATGGGATCGTAATTTTCTGCATAATGAATTGCTATTTTGTTTCTCAGTTGTTCAGTTATTCTGTGCTTCTGAATGGCAGCTGGATGCCCTTCATTCCATCTGCTTGTCTCCTTTCTATTTTTGATTTGTCTAGAAGGTTCTGCTCCTTGAGTAGACCTGAGTCAACTCTTTCTGTGATGATGCTGAGGATATAAGGGAAGATATGATGATGACTTTTTTCACCATTCTTTTTCAATTTGATAGAACTTCTGTTTACATTGTGGATTAAGGACTCAGAATTCAACATTTATCTGAAAAAGGAAATACTGGGGTTTTTGGCCTGGTTTTGTGTTGTAGTCTCCTACTGTTTTAAACCCTGCATACTTCACAGGCATTAATGGCTATTTGTTTTTTAAACATCTGTCCTTAATGAGGGAATATTATGTCCTCATTTTATGAAGTGAGAAATAGAGAAAGATGATCAAAAATACCCATTTAACTGCCTACGTATATATGTTTAGAACTTAATTTCTCAAGGATTGTACTTTTGTTCAAAGCTATGACTGCTCAGTACTTCTGATACTTGGGCTCAAAGTTCAAAGCCAGACTCCCAAAAGGTAAAAACTGTGTAGTTTTGAACAGTCTGGTTTTCAGTGTTTGGGTAGATGCCTGTAGAAACTGTCTCATGTAGGTATTCAGCAGAGGTCACTGTGTAACATCATACATTATGTAGGGCACATCTCCTAGTTCCTCTGAATTCCAACCTCAAAATCACCTCCTTTAGTCTGAAGACTCCTCTCCGGAGGCGATAAGTCTGCTAAGTGAGAGGGAAACCATACTGGAAAAGTTGTACTTAATTTTCTAACTAGAGGAAGCATCATTACATTTCATAGTACTTGGGGCAAATTAAGGTTCTATTAGCATCAGATCACATTAATTCTGGAATATCCTAACTCTCTTGATCGATCTTTGCAACTGTACTGTTCTTTTTTTCTTTTTTTTTTTTAAATGAAAATGATATGAGAGAAGTTTCCTGAATTAACAAAATAATAATAGTAAACAAAACCATAGATATAAAGTAGTGTGTTGCTACAAAGCAAAATATCTGACACCTTTTTAGATCATTAGCAGGGCTTTTAGAATCATCGCTAGAATAGTGGCATTTGAAAGAATATGATAATGAAGAATAGTTTAAATAATCCTATTCTGTATGGATGGATGTTAGTGGGGATTCCATCCTTCACCACTGAGGTTTTGCAATACTTTGATGTTTTTTCTAATAGTTTGGTATCTTTGAACGTTAGCAGTTAGAGATTTGGAATGGAATGTATTTGATATCTGTTTCTGTAAATAGTTAAGAGGGAGTTTCTGGAAAATGATTTGCTCTATTAATTTCGCAGAACCATTGAGACTGGAAGGTACCTTGGGGTGGGTCATCTAGTCCAGCCTCCTGCTAAAAGCAGGTCAACACTGAATTCAGACACATTTGCTCCAGCTGTGTCTAGCTGAACATTGAAAACCCCCAAGTACACTGATTCTGCAGCCTCTCTGGACAACCTCTTTCAGTGCTTGATTATATTATACGTCGGGGTTTTTTTAATTTTTTTCCTCCACTGTGTATCTAGTCAGAGCCTTCCTTGTTAGGAGTACGATTGTTGTCTCTTGCCTCCCTGCTATGAACTTTAGTAAGGAGCCTGGCTTCATCTTCTTGGTGACATCCCCTTAATGCTGAAAGATTACTATTACATCCCCAACCCGTCAGTCCCCAGCCCACAGTGTTGCTGGGATTTAGTCAGTCCCAGATGCAGGACTTGCTTTGTCTCTGCATCTCATGAATTTCCTCTCAGCCTATTCCTCCAATCTGTCTAGACCCTTCTGAGTGGCACCCCTGCCCTTGAATGTATTGATTGCACTGTCCTTTAGTGTTGTCTGCAAAATTGGTGCATTTTGTCTCTTTCAAGTTACTGGGAAAAAAATATTAAACAAGATAGGTCCCAGGCTGAAGAATTCCACATGCAACTGGTGTCCAAGTAGGATACGAACAACTAGACACTACCCTTTGAGCCCAGTGATCCTGTCAGTTTTTCGTGCATCTAGTAGTTCATCCATCACCATTACCTCTCAACTTGAATGCAAGGTTACTGTGGGGAACCTCTCATCCGCAGATTTAGTAGTTACAGGGCAGAAGGCAATCAGGCTGGTTAAGCAGTTTCCCCTTGCAGTGGAACAGAAGCAAGCTACAATGGAATGCAGAGGTCATAGAAGCCAAATTAACTGGTTATAGGAAGATTATCTTGGATATAAGATAACTGATCTGTAAAGAGCGAAGAACAGGCTCCTGTGCTACATCTGCTTCTTACTATACTAGGTGAAAGACTGATTGCTCTTGTTAATATCCTGCTGTCCTAAAGACCATCTGTAGCTATTGGTAGTTGCTTTGTGTTAGAGAAGTTATCAGGGATACTTTTTTTTTTTTAAATACTCTTCTAGAAATTTTTAGGAACTGATTTACAGTATTTTAGCTTGACTATTAATGATGTTTTCATTACTCTCCCTTATAAGGTTTCAGTAGAGAAATCAAAATAATACTTGGGAAGGAGATGACAGATATGAAATCAGAGGTAAAAAGAAAAAGATACTTTTCAAAATGAATTAAGCAAAAGATTGATTTAATTTTTAGGAGATCAGTGTTTGAATGAGTCACCATTTAATACCTTCACAATTCTGGTCAGTGTGCAGTTTTTCTTTCCTAGGGATGGTAGACCATTCTAAAAGGGATAGAATTGTAAACATAAGAGTAGATGAGATAGTTCTCTGAAATAACCGAAAAATATGAAGTGATATATTAGTAGAGCCAAAGAAGAAGATATTTGGAAGCAATTCAGGTAATTTTCTAAACAAATTTTCTAAAATAAAAATTATTAATTTTGTATACAACTATAATCTGCACATGAAACACTGATTTTTGGGATTGCTGTCATAAAATACAGCAATCCAAACAAACTGTTAAGAAAGAGAAGGCATTGGTCTGCATAGGTAGATGATTTTCTCTTAGTTTGCACTTTTTAAAAGTAGATTGCATTATTTTTGTGTGAAAAGCACTGTCACAGTTTTAATTCCCTTATTAAAGAAGTACATGTTTTCTAAATATCTGATTTTTCTCTCTTTAACAGGGAGTGTCTTGGGCAGCATGAGGTGAGTCATGGAAAGTGCCTTTTTAAGTGGAATATGAAGTATATCTCACTTTGTCAGTCTGCAAAAAAAAGTATTAAAGAGAAATATTATATGGCTTTTTTATATTGTAAAACTAGTGGAGTACCTTATCACAAGGGCTTACATATCAGAAGGTATTTTAGTTCCTTTTTGAAGAATATATAACTACTTGACTTTTTAGAATTCTTGGATAGAAATTTAAACTTATGATTTATGAAGCTATTTGTGTATTCTTGCAGTTGTTTAAAAAGTGTAAATTTTGGGGGGGTCTTTTTTCGTTATATACTTCTGTTGTTTTTTTTTTCCTCATTCTGTAGTTATTATTCTCTCCCTGTCACACACTTTCCATAGTTCTCCTAAAAACTGCTGTGTTTATTTATAAAAGGATAAGGAACATAGTGTCATACAGGAAAATTCTCATGTGACTTGGATCTAAGCATGCATGGATGAAATCAGACAATATAGTGGAAACTTCTTTAGTGTTACTTATTAGCTTTTCTTTTGGTGTGCAGCCTTCTCCAGTTTTGGATGAAGTCATTGTCTATTTTGGCTTACATGAGAAGAAAATCTAATTGATGCTTGAAGCTAAATAACTGTCATCATTATTCACAGTCATTTCTAAAAGTCATGAAATTTAAGATCAAATCATTTTTCTCAACTTTAGAATATGCTTGCTAAACTAATCTTTAAAAAAAAAATTGCTATTATAGCTTTGCCTAGGAATATCTCTACTAGTAAGTTTGGCATAAATTCACTATCGAAGTGCAGCTAACAATACTATAACAAACCTAGTTTCATTTAAAGCTAGTAAAAAATTCTAGAAAACAGTAAACACATAAAAATATTTAAAGACACCCCCCCCCCTTTTTTTTTCTTTGATCTTCTTTAATAATCTTTTGGTATGTTTTGTAATGGTGGCTTGATTATGTGGTGGCAACACCTACAAATGTTGTTAACAAAGTTTGTAGATCTGCAGTTGTTTGTGCAGCACATTTATTAATCCAACCAAGCTGTGAATACAGCTTCCGTAGAGCTACTTTGCAGCTTGTCGGTTGCTAAAAAAAAATGTGCTGTGAAAATGGATGAAAAGAACAACTGTGCCTATTTGTTTGTTGTTGAAATAACTGGGTTTTGTTTTTGTTTTCCACAGTAAAACTTGCAGGTGTATCAACCAATGTTTTATGAAGTCAATGACATGTTTTGTGATAGGACATATCGAATCTCACCCTAACTTTCATGAATTTATGTATAAATGAAATATAAACTATGGTAAATTGACCCAACATATAACTTGCTCTAGACAATGTTACTGGTTTTGGTACTGTTCAGATGTACATGGTTGTGAAGTTTATGTTCCTCCCCATAACAGAGGACAGTATGGCTCCTCTTATTAGAGAAAATGGTTCCAGTTACTACATATTTATAACTACTTGTTTCAGAATAATTAAAAAAAAAAAAATCCCTTCTCTGTTGTATACTAGTCTTAGCAGAATCAGTCAATGGCTTTGGGTCATGTTTTCTTTTTGGGTTAGTATAGAAAACAAGGAAAAATCCCAGGGAGTCTATACCTAACGTTAATTATTTAGATTTATTGATACTATATGATATTCTAGATTAAATGTTCCTTCTCTCAGCCAGCAGAGCGCAGTGCTTCCTTCCTGCTGAAGTTTAGCAGTTTCTGGAGTGGAATGAAATGTCCTAATCTTTGAGATTTTGATAGCAGTCAAGGAAAAGAATGGTTTGTTAATGTGTGTGTGTATGAGGGCGTGTTTACAATGTATTTTATGTGTATTTTACATTTTCATGTTGTTCTGAGACCTCTGAAGAGAAAAACAAAGATGTAATGTCTATTTAGTGTAGAGAAAAACAAAGATGTAATGTCTATTTAGTGTTTTACAGCCACATTGGCTCTTAAAAGTAATCTCACCTCAAACTACTTTACTTTTGTTAACAAGAGAAAACACTTGTGTGTATGTATGAACACTTCCCTCCTATAGTAGTTTCTAGCCCCTGAAGGGATTTTCACTTGGAAATATGAACTTTTCACAGGTGATGAAAGTAGCTATTTTCTCAAGCAAAGTTTTGCTGTGAAGAGCGGCTCATTGCTGTACTATGTTACTACTTATGTTGGACTGTTGTTATACCTCCTGTAATGGAGGAGGAATAAAAGAAACAAACTAGGAATGAAGCAAGTTATAAAGACTTCTCTGTATTTTACTGGGATGCCTGCAGACGATGAGTAGAAGAGGGAATGAAAATAAACAGGTTACGAGTTGTATAATAAGCAAATCTACTGTCTTTACATTTTTACTTGGACAGTAATTTTAATTTGTGTAGGTATTGGAGTTGGTTGTTTTGTGGGGTTTTTGTGTTTTGTTTTGTTGGAGTTTTTTATTTCACTTTGGCATTTAGTTTAAAAAGTATTTTTAAGGAATTGGTTTAGTTTGAGCTCTTCCATGTCTTTGGGTATTTAGAACAAGCAATTTATCACTTGAAACAACAGACTTAAAACTTCTTCTCAGATGCTATAATTGTATAAACTGTGTGTTCAGTGGAGGTATGATTACCGGTCTTGTTTAATATCTTTATCAATGATCTGGACGAGGGGGTTGAGTGCTCCCTCAGTAAGTTTGCAGATGACACCAAGCTGGGCGGGAGTGTTAATCTGCCTGAGGGTAGGAAGGCTCTGCAGAGGGGTCTGGACAGCCTGGATCGATGGGCCGAGGCCAATTGTATGAGGTTCAACAAGGCCAAGTGCCGGGTCCTGCACTTGGGTCACAACAACCCCAGGCAACGCTACGGGCTTGGGGAAAAGTGGCTGGAAAGCTGCCCGGCGGAAAAGAACCCAGGGGTGCTGGTCAACAGCCAGCTGAACATGAGCCGGCAGTGTGCCCAGGTGGCCAAGAAGGCCAATGRCATCCTGGCCTGTGTCAGAAACAGTGTGGCCAGCAGGAGTAGGGAGGTGATCGTGCCCCTGTACTYGGCACTGGTGAGGCCGCACGTCGAATACTGTGTTCAGTTTTGGGCCCCTCACTACAAGAAGGACATTGAGGTGCTGGAGCGTGTCCAGAGAAGGGCAATGAAGCTGTTGAAGGGTCTGGAGCACAGGTCTTATGAGGAGCGGCTGAGGGAGCTGGGGTTGTTTAGTCTGGAGAAGAGGAGGCTGAGGGGAGACCTTATCGCTCTCTACAACTACCTGAAAGGAGGCTGTAGAGAGGTGGGTGTTGGCCTCTTCTCCCAAGTAACAAGTGATAGGACGAGAGGAAATGGCCTCAAGTTGTGCCAGGGGAGGTTTAGATTGGACATGAGGAAAAATTTCTTCACTGAGAGGGTTGTCAGGCATTGGAACAGGCTGCCCAGGGAAGTGGTGGAGTCACCATCCCTGGAGGTGTTTAAAAAACACGTATATGTGGCGCTTTGGGATGTAGTTTAGTGGGCATGGTGGTGCTGGGTCAASGGTTGGACTTGATGATATTAGAGGTCTTTTCCAACCTTAATGATTCTGTTATTCTATGATTCTACATGATGTTTAACCTAAAATAAGACTTCTTTTAGCTACAGTGTACGGCCTTCTTTTAAATAATTTTACTCTGCAAGTTTTGGATGTTTTGGCATATATTTAGAAAAATTAATAACTCTTCATTCTTCGATTTGTAGGTGCTTAAAAATAGCTCTCAATTTTGTTTCGGGTTGTAGGTCAGAAAAATCGCCTATCATAAGCAGTTGCTGTCACCCCAAAGTGAAAACTTGATGTTTTACTTTTTCTTTGAACTGCTATAAGCATTGGCATGTCATAGCAGTAGCATACGTSTGCTCTTTTAAAATCAAATTATGAGAGCTACTGTTTATATTCAAAATCTGTTTTTATGGGAAAACATTAATTGAAGCCCATACAAGGTAAATGAGAACAAACAAGGAAATCTTAACTGGATATGTTATTAATTTATTTGCCGTATTTAATTCTCATGTAGTTGCTTCATTTCATTAAAAGTTCTGGGGGAAGGGAAATGTTCTGGTTTTGTTTCTGTAATGAGTATTTTGAATATCCTGTAATATCAGTCTTGCTGTTCTTGGGCAGATAGAACTCTCTCTTCTTGGGTTTTTTTTTCTTTTTTTTTTTGTAGGAATTTAATGCTATGTTTTATTATTCCAAGGTTTTTTTAGTGGTGGTTCATTTATAGGAGGAAGACCATTACTCTGCCTCTACGTAAAAGTTTACATAAAACTTGATGAGATTAATCTTTATGGCTAAATACCGTATGAATATTTCCAAATAAAAATTGATTTTTATTTTCATATTCCAATTGATGTATCTATTAATTGCTTTTATGCATTTGGGACATGTGCTGGAAAGCTTCTGAAAGTTGTCTTGTCCTTTTTTCCTTGCCTTCCTTTCCTTATTCTGTGGAAGACCTGGGATCTGAAAATGATGCCTCCTTATTTTCTTTCTTTTTCCATTCAGCTTCCATAAAATATTTCTGGTTCTCATCTGCATTCTTTATTCTTCAGCTCATCAGCCTCCTCGAGTTTGTGGCTTCTTTGATAGTCATCTTTGTAGCAAGAGTAGTGACCTTCATTTAGCTGTTTCAGAAATGCATTCCAACTATAGAAAGTAAAACTTTTCTCTGCTTTGTCCTTTGGATTTTTCACTAACATCCACAACAAATTGACTTGTCAAGAAATAGAAACAAAATTTGAAAATATAATGTAGGTTTAAATTAACTCAAATTCTTTTGCTTTTGGCTACAATGTCAATTGACTCCAGAAGACTCATATCTTTTATTGGACTTAAGATTTAGGAAAGTCAATGAGTGGGGCAAGCTGAAGCTATGCTGGATGCAGCCAGAGGGCTGGGATGTTCTCAGCAGTTGTCTGTCTGAAAGCTACTACTGTTGTCTACGGGCTTGTGTGTTTCCCTCTCCCACCTTCATTCAATGTTGCATCTCATCTGGTGTACTTGAGGGATGCTTCCAGAAGGGATGCTACACTTTGGCCTATATGCTTCTGCTAATTCTCTTTAACTGGAGCTAGTGTCTGTGTCCTTATCTGATGGAAGACTAACTCTTGGTAAAAGAAGTCTTATCATCATATTGAACTGTGCAGCCATAGTCTGCTATTACTGCCTTGATCTGCTGTAACTGCCTGAGCCGCAGCAGAACCAGTAGTCATAAAAAATTCAGTGGAAATGAGGGAGCGAGGAAAGGTAGAGAAGTGGGCAGTGGCAGATCTTAGTGTTTAGTACACCTTTTCATCCATTCTTTTACCTTCCAGCATCCTTTGACTACTTATGTTGCTACTGAAAGGAAGTTGTGACTCTGAGGGAGGAGGAGGAGAAGGGACAGGATATTCGGAACGATAAAAGCTTTGGTAATTGGTGTTTGTTTGCTGGATATAGTACTATTCTCCGCTTCAGACCCTCTTTTTATTAGGCCGGTTGCTGACTTTTGCTCATTTGGTCAGCAGAAACATAAGCCATCGGAGACTGAGTTGTAGGATGTTTGCAGAGCCGGGGAGTATGAACCAGGCATTCAGACTACTTGCTGTGGTTGCATTAGTGCTTTAGCCAGTGTAATGAGCTTCAGCTGTGACATAGGGATGGGAGAGTAGTTGGACATGATAGTCTCAAGGTTTTCTCCTGTGTATTCCATGCTTGATGTTCAGCGTGCCATGCAGACTCCTCCTGTTCACAGAGTCTTGGTGGGTCAGGATGAGGAGTTCAGAAGTCTTGTGAATGAATTGCATTTTGCAATGACTTGATGTGGAGTGCAGACTTTTTTTGGGTGGAACCCGGGAAATGTTTCTATAGGCAAGTGGATTCAAATCCTACTTTGTATATTTTTGCTTTAGGATTGAGGGAAATCAACATGGACAGTGCTGAAGGGAGACTGTCCCTCGCTCTGCCCTGTGGGGGACAATCCTCTCTTCCCTTGTTTCAGTTCCAGTGCTCACCTGGGTGTATGGCCAATCAACTTGCAAACCTAGCAAAAGACAAGGAACTTTTTTCTATTAATTCCTTTTCTTCTGTTTTGATTAGTTGAAAATCTTGATCTAAAGACAGATGCATGGTAGGACTTGTTCAAAGTAAGTGGTACGAGTGTGTAATTAAGATTGTAGAACTGGAAGAGAGAAAAGAAAGGGGTACAGTGCAAAGCTGTTCAGTCAACTTAAGCCGTAACACAAAATCACACCCTTAGTCTAGTCAAAGTGAGTTATGTCACATTAGCCTATTGTGTAATAACATCACAAATAGTTTCTGTTTTTCTCTCTGAAATGATCATGATATTAAGAAAATAAATCAATTTTTTTGACAGCATCACAGAAACTAATTTTTTTCATGTGAATATTATATAATGGTTGGAAAATGGGAACAGCGAGTTTCCTCTAATACTTGTGATAATGGAGGGACTTGTACTATTCAACTTTAGGAAAGTAACCTAGTTAACCAAGTTAGGAGTTTATGCTCCATTTCAGTACCAATGAAGGTTAAAGGCTTCCAAATAGATGCTCTGGATAGTACTACAAAGCTCTGTTAACTGGAGTGTTAACCTCAAATTGAAAAGTACAAATATATCACAAGACATTAAAATGCTAGTCCTGTCATAGAGCCATTTCTTCTTCCCTTTCCCACTCCTGGGAGTTATATTTGATATATTTGGGTTTTAGAATTTCTGGCTTGCAGGTTGTGTTCTGTTTGTAGAATTGTAAAATGTTTTGGGTTTATGATGACCATTAGACAATTAGTCCTGTGAAAGCAAACTGTAACTGTCTTCTGCAATAACTGTAAAGCAGTTTAGGAACCTCTGATGGAAGGCACAAGTGTAATTCAGAAAGAAGGATTAAATCACACTAAAAGATTTGAGACTGTAATAGCCTGCTTTAAAAAAAAAAAAAAGGAAACTAYGTTGCAAAAGTTAGACAGCTTGTTTAACTAATAAAGTGGGCTTTTTTACCTAGTATAATCARTGTAAAACAAATGTGTGTGGTTATGTTGGGATGGGAACCTGAAGTCTATTAAAAAGAAAAGTTCAAGTAGACATTGCACTGGTTTTCTTCTTTTAACAAAGATACTAAAAAACCAAAATTTCTCTGTAATAATGCTGTGCCTCTGTGTGTGTGTGTATATAGTGTGTGTATGTATATATGTATCACAGTACACATGTGCAATGTGCATATATATACACTACCTGCATATATATGTATTTATTTATTTTTAACTTTTAGGTTAGTCCATTACCATGTCACTCTGCAAATCCCTACTCATGTAAAAGATTTTGTGGGCGGCTTCTTGATTGTCAGAATCACACCTGTATGAAAGAATGTCATCACGTTACTAAACTGAACAGTAGTGCAGATGGAAAGAAGGTAGGTTGATTACCTTTTGTTTTTGTGTATTTTATACATTGTCTTCAGTTTTAACTGGAAGATAAAGAATTTGCAGCTGGAACGCACAGGATCTATTGCAGATTCCACTGGGAGACTTCCATGTGTTTTCCCATTGATGCTGTGACATTGAGGTAATCTGTACTACTTTAGACTATAAAACTGAGACAGTACTATATATTTGCAAATGCTACACTTTTTTGGCTTATATTAACATACATTACTTTGTTTTCATCAAAACTTATTTAACACTCTTGACTAAAGTCAGTTTTTGTAACTGTCAAGATCAAGTGAACTACTGATAATCCCTGTATACAAATGTACTTGCAATCTACTGGGGAAACTATTTTCTGAGGAGAGCTGTAAGTGGGTTGAGGAGGCTAGCAAATGTTTAGGAGAGAGCACTGGAAATGTTGCAGAATAGGTGAAGACTTCTTAAAGCACTGAGGTGATATATTCATGTTTATCAGTGTCTACTAGAAACTGTCATTTATGTGATTAAGAAGCTGTAGGTGTTGCTGAAGATAATATGAAACAAAAATAAAAGCAAGTACAAAGCTGAAAATTGTTCTAGTTTTGAGCAGTCAAAAGCACATAGCTTGTGGTTTGAGAGAGTCATGATTTGGAGGAAGACAGCTCTTTAAGTTTTTAAAGCATTACTTGGGAAAAAGTTGCCACAAAGTCTCCCTGGGCATTTAGAAAACTGAGCAAGCATTCAGTTGGGTACAAAACATAAATGTTATATTTTAACTTAACTTAAATAGGACTATTTCCCTGTGGATTCCAATCCTAGAGGTGGTGTTGTCATATAATAACCGTATATATTGCAGTTACTGTATTATTGTATCAATGATTGTGGAACTTTTGTCTGAGCAGTATGAGCTGTTAGTGGAACTTCTGGAACAATAACTTGCAGCAATAGAGTGACATCAGTAAATACCGAGAGTGACAGTTGTTTAGGCGTCTCCAGTTATGACTAGGTGTCTCCAGTTGTTTAGGCATCTCCAGTGTCTGCCTACTTCTTCAGTTAAACGAATTAAAGTGTGAATGGATCGGGATTATTCCTAGCTCCATTTTGAATGAGGCAATACATTCTCAGAAAACGGGAGTCTATGTATATGTGAAGTATGGGTAAATCTCATTTCTCAATTTTCTTTGAATTCTTATAAACTCAAGTTGGTTTTGACCTTTAGAGCTTTTGTTCTGTTGTTTTGATAGACTAAATTGCAGTCAGAAAAGGGCTGATTAAATTTCTTGCTTATATGTCTGAGTAGTGATTTTTTTTGTCTGGAATTTATGTTTGTTCTGCATGTTGTGTTAGAAAATGTTGCAGAAAGGCCAGCTGTTTGCTTTTACCTACTGTTAAATTTTATATCACAGTTTTCTAAATTATTTCAGTTGCTATTGTCTTTCTTAGATGTGAGGTTTTGGGGGTTAGGTTTTGTAAACGATCACTGTACAAAGGTTCCTTTCTAAACTTCAGCAAAAATTGTTCAACTGTAGAAGCAGAAGAAAAGGGGACTGGAAGAAAATGGGGGAGAACTGTATTAAAAACTTAAATTGTTATGTCCTTATTTTGAACAGCGTAAAGTGAAATGTTGGCATGGAATTAGTCCTTTTGGGGAAGCATTATGTAGCTTCATTCTTGGATAAATTGGTTTTACTTTGACTGACTTCTCTGAAACTGAGCATTTGAATGTGGTGGTGGGCCTTAAATACTGTGCCATGTAGCTTCAGTTGATAAATCATGTCAATCTATCGGTGTGTATTTGATTGCGGACTGGGGTTCTGGATGAGTTATTAAGATAAGAATATGAATAGAAATGGAGCTTAATTTACTGTGCTGACCTTCATCACATTGTGCTGATGTTGATTGTATCACCTGGAATGAGAATGACACCACAGCTCTTGTAGACTTTGTGTAGTGTATGGAGCGGAAGCAACGCCTTAGCAGCTCCCAACATATACCTAAGCTAATACTTTTTGGAGGAGTATACAAACTATAGTGCACATATGGAAATGGAATCACTTAAAGTTTGCTTCTTAAAATCAAGCAAACAAACCTCCCAGCGTATTACAGAGCAGTATGTCATGATTAAAGTATTACAATAACATGGTGGGTGGGAAAAGTTAGTTCTGAATATGAAATTACTTCTTTTTCTAATGGTTTTCCATAGAGAACTAACAGGCTTAATGGCAATTTTCCAAAGCATTACTATTAAGAGGTCCTTTTATGCCCAGGAAGCAAAATAGAACTCTCTCTTTGACCAACAACACTGGCATTTCTGCTTTTCTTTTAAAAGCATGTTTTAATAATTATTTTTGCTTGAGGGATCTTACTAAATAGCTGGATTCCCTTAGCAAAAACACCCCCACTCTTTCTTCTATATAAAAGCTTGTTAATAGCATCTAACAAACAAATGTTTGGCACTTTCCTTAGTACTTTGTTTTTGTTTTGTTAGGCAGGTCCAGAATGTTCACAGTGTGAAGAGGAGTGTACCAAGACCCGGCTATCTGGCTGTCCTCACCGATGTGTTTTGCCCTGTCATCCTGGAGATTGCCCATCATGTCTCCAGATGCTTAAAATAAAGTGTCACTGCAAACTATCAATACTGTATATTGAATGCTTGTAAGTGTCAGAATTGAACCCTACTTTTCATTTGAATGCTACTAACTGGAAACCATTTGAAATATCTGGGGATGGGAGCTACTCTTACAGCAAGTTATAGAATTTCTCTTGAAGGTTATAATTTGTAAGATAATGGTTTTTTTCTATTTAAAATTTGCCAGTGTTTTATTTGGTATTACTGCTAAAATTATTATAAATGCATGGAGTCTTGTAAGCGGAACTGGTTTTTATAATACAGTAATATTTTGAATTATGCAAATATATGGTAATCTGCATAATGTTTGATCTATATGTGGTTCTTCTACAGTATGTAAAGAAGAATTTTATAACAAGAATTAGAATTAATGTAGTTAGTGTAAAAGGTCTTTACAACTAATGTCCTTCAAACTCTGTTTTAGTTGGAAAACTTAGTAATCGTTTGTACTCCTTTTTAATCATTTGTGTGTGGATAGAGGGTAAGCTAGGCTTTACTAAATGTAAGATGGGACTTGTGGATTTAAACATTATCCTCTGTGTATTGCTCTGAAAATATTCATCCCACATACGTATGTTCTTCTTTGTGCATTTTCTTTAAAGTACCTCAGATCCTCTAACTATATGTTGTTTTGTCTGTAAAATGGTGTAGTTTATATTAGTCCCACAGGATGTGGACAAATGAGCCCACTTTTCTTTATAGTGAGATATGCTTAAAATATACCCGTAATTGATTGACTTTTGTTGTTTTCAATTTGGAATTTGTTACAAATATATCTTTTCTTTTACAGAAAACTAACATGTGCTGATTTGAAAGAAAAGGAGCTCCTTACTTCCTGCAAAAATCAGTGTCCAAAAGAGGTAAGCCATATTAACAGAGAAATACTTGATTTGATGGATGTATGGAATTTCGTGGATTTTACTTTTTTTTGTAAGGTTTTTGATACAGTTTCATAGGCCAAGCAAACTAGAGAAGCCTAGTCTAGATGAGAATATGCTAAATGATAGATGTAAGGGGGGTTAGTGAACTTTACTCAAAGGACAGTTATTAATGTCTTGCTGTCAAATTGGAAGGTTATATTGAAGGATCAGAGATTTGTCTCCAAGGCATAATGGCTTGAATGTTTAAGCATGCAGATGAGGTTGAATGTGGAAGAGTATGTCCTCTAACGTGGTTAAAAACTGGTCTTGAATTTATATCTCCAAAATAATGGGATGCTGTTTGATTAGGAAAAATACTGACAATTGTGCTTGCGATTGTTCTCGTCTAAGTGCAGGTCTAGTAATCCCTGTCTGTGCAACAATTCTGGGGTGGGGGGAGGAAAGGATTTTATGCTTAACAAGTGAGATGAGTTAAATAATGCCCTGCTGTGTTAGTGAAATATATGTTAAGTAGTGTGAAATAGAAGACAAGCCAGTTAATCTTTCTACTGTATCTGGGTATACATAAAGGGTTGCTGTAAAGAAGAGAAGAATAATACTGTTATTGCGTGATGCTTAGACTATGAACCAGTGTATATAGGCATCAGTAAGGAAGATTCATGTTCAGTACTGGTTTTGAGTAGTAAAGCTTGTGGAGCAGGGGAAGAATTGGTTGGAGAAGCTACCAACTTTTAATCAGTAACAGCTTAGACATGTATCAGGATTTGTCCAGTTGTGGATAGTACTGCTGTAAGACATGAGGGATGGGCCAAATGACTTCTTCCTTGTCCCTCCTAGTGCTGCTGTTATGTGCTGCTTGTGTGCTTTCAGAAACCCATGCGTTACTTATTATTGTATCTTTGTTCTTTATTTGTCATGAGTGGTGGGAGTGACAGCCCTTTCTTCGCTCCAATCCCCAATGTAGGGTTAGAAAATTTATGAAATGGAAAAACAGGAATAGTCAGGAAAATTTTGGAAAGTGTTTCCACTGCTAAACTCTCTAGAATTTCTGAGAAACTCTCCTTCCCTGCAATAAAATGCTTGTACTAAAGAAAGCATTTTATCCCATAATCACTTATTATTTTGTTGTTCTGGTTTGGCCTTTTACTGTGTAGCTGAGCCTCTTTGTCTCATGCAATATTTAGCTGGCACTCATAAATAATTTGATTCAACCCACTTTCCTTTCCTGATTCCACTCACTTCCCTTATGCTGGTTTACCTATGATGTCCTCTAGTCTGAGATTTCTGTCTTCTTACCTCATCTCTTGTAGTTCTGAATTCTGCCTCAACCTAGTAGACGTAGGTTCAAAACTTTTCTTTTGTTTCATTATCTTCCAGTGTCAGAAGCATCAAATTTAAATCCTTGCCTTTATTAGAAAGGTTTTTTTGGTTTTGAGTAAATGCAAAAATTCACAGGATTCCTGCTTGTTTCCCAACAGTCTCTGTTCCTCTGTTTTTCAGACAAGATTGTGTTAACCCCAATGGGAAGGCTATGCTCTGTGCCTGCTTGTATCTTCTGCATTTTGCCCTTGTAGATGCCTTTCTGATGTCTTTTCTTCTGTAAATGAATGTGCCTGTCACAATTTTCTCATCTGGATGTCTGAAAGCTCTCTTCCTGGCGGGGGAACACTTTTGGATATTATTTCATTGTCCACTTACCTCTTAATTTTGTCCTTTCATTTCCCTCTCTGTTACTTTGGTTTTTTTTGCTCCAAGACTTCCTCCTCTTTATTTTCAAGAGTGCTTATAATCTCTTAACGTGAACTATGTGTTCCTGTACTTCAGCTTCTCTTCAAAGATTTTTTTTTTTTTTCCGTATCTCGTCTTTGACTTTGATTAATGTAAGTGTTGTGATTTTTCAGGACATATTGCCAAGACTCAGTCTGGGATTTAAAATCCATCTAGTAGTGGTCCTGAATTCTAGCTTGCAGTTCAGAATTGCTCTGTTCCACAGATGATGTCTTTTTTACTTAATTCAGTGGGATGTGAAAGCAAGCTTAGGACAACAGAATCCACCTTAGTTTTATAAAGCTTTTATTTAACTCTAAAATTCTCATTCCTATAGATGCCTTGAAAAATAAGGTTTTATGCAGCTTCTGCTATCCAGAGAATCTTTTTAGTGTAATTGAGTATATAAAAATGCAGGCTTTTCCCTTCCTGTGATTCTAGCTCTAACTCTTACTGGCTTTCATGAAACATAAAACTATTAGTACAGTCCTGCTTCAGGTAGTTCGCATCTTTGTGTTACAGTTCATCCTACTTTCCTCAGATCCCATTTTGGTAACTTCTTATGTACTGTATGGGGTTTTTACCTTTTTTTTTTTTTTTTTTGTCTAAAAAGTTCGTTCCTGTTTCTCTGAATATTGAAGAGTGCTAGGGATATTTTGTCTGTTTTATAAGTATACAATATTTGTTTGCAACTTTGGGAAAATTAGCTAGCTGTATCATCATATAAATTGTACTGGTAGTTCTCTTTTAAAGGAAAGAGATAAACACAATTGATAAACACAATTTGAAGGAGCAGCCTTAACAGACATCACCCTGCCACTACTGCCACCGCCACCCCTCCCCAGCAAATATAGATCAAGCCCATTGAGGGCACCTCATGACAAGAACTTAAAACAACTTGACCAAAAGATAAGATGGATAAGACTACTGAATTTAGAACATTTAAAGTTTACAAATCAAATATGTCTGCTCAAAACTAAATTGGAGATGTTTTGTTTGTAGTCCTGACAGCCTCAAGTAAATTTCAAATTAGTGTTTTACGATCATTTTCTTACTTGATGTCAGAAGTTGACCTTGGCTCATTAGCAGAGCTCAGTGAAGTTTCTGTCTGCTAAAAATCAGTGTGCACTGTAACTCCACCAAGCTTAGCATAGTGCAACTTAGGTTCAAAGGAATACAATATTTTACTGAAGTCTTAGTTTTGAGATTTTTTTTCTTTTTGGTTAATGGAAATTGTGGTAGACAGTATACTACCATATTTGAATTACAGGTAGCATGGTACATTTGGAGACTATGAATACCAATTATATTGTCTGGTGCCTTGAAAAAATACAACAGGGACTTGAAAGTCTTGAAAGGTTTCGTGCTTTTGTTTTGGCAATGGCAGTATAAAACTAAAAATGACTTCTAGTATTATACAGTACAGGTCACATTTCCTTTCTGCTTTAGGGAGAAGCAAAGTCTTTGATATTGCCACAGCTGTTAGATGAGAAGCTTTAATTAAAACTTTTCTCTTGTTTGAGCAATAACAAAATATCCTGTTGAAGGAAATTTAACTTTTTTTTTAATCGGGTGATTAAATTCTTATGATCATGTTTGCAGATGTTTTGGGAGAATTCTTACATAGAAGTTTTAACAGTCCATCAATTTTCATTGTTTATGTGTTCGTATCAGTATTTGTGGATCTGTGTTTAACACTTTATTTTGACAAAATAACTGTACTTTGTACTTTTACTGTGCACTCTGCTACTGTCTTGATGTGGAATATGGGACCCCATTGTGATAAATTTATTTTAAAATGATAGTGCAGTAGAGACAATGTTGTAAATTTTAAGAGTATGCATATCTTTTTTTAATAAATGAAATAAATTTTAATTCCAGAATGATTAATTAAATTCTGTAAACACACCTTGAAAATGTATGTGGATTGCAAAAATTTAATTTTAAAAGGCAAATGCACAGCTTTGGTCCATAATGAAAAGATTTTCCTCAATGTCTGGCGTAAGCAGTGGAGGTTTTCAGAAGATCTATGGAAGCAGAGCTAGCCTTTAACCTTGAAGTGATAAACTTATCTTTTGTACTTAGCTTTTGGATTTGCTGCTCAAAAGTGCTGTTTGCTTTATTAACAAGTTATTTTCTTCATTATCAGGTGTGTATTAACAGGTTGTGTTTATTACATTCTGGTAGAGATCAATTAAGCCTCCATAACTATTGATGGGTTTTATCATCATCAGACTAAATGTGAAGATTTAAATTAATTGTCTGTGGGGAAAATAACTTGTAGGATTTTTTTGTGTGTTTGTTTTCTGTGTTTTCTGTTTTGAGCTGTGGATTAAATCCCTTTCTTTTAAAGGCCTTGCCATATCAAACATAAAGCCTGTTCATTTTGGCTTTCAGTCCACGAGCTACTGACAAGAGATCTTGTATCGTGAAAAAGATCTAAAGGGGCACACGCGTTCTACTTCAGTGCCAAGTAGCTCAGTGTGGACACTTAAAAACAAGCAAAAAAAATTCTTTCCCACTACATTACTTATCCAGCAGAAGCAGCAGTAGGATTGCTTTTGTTTTCTGAGATCATGGGGAAATGTTGTTTTGCCGCTCATTTCACTGCTCCTCTTGATTTTTTTTTTTAATATTGGTTTTGCAATGGAGGGAGTAAAAAGAAAGTTACACTGCCAGCTTCATTCTTGTCCTGCATCCCTGTGGATGTGAACTGTGTAGCTCTATGCAGAGAACTAAATGTGTAAATTTGGGTTTCTGCATTGGATTAAACATATTTCTGTGCTATGCAAATTTTGCTCTAATGGTGTGTAATGTAAGAATTTTATTGCAGTAGCACCTGGGGGTTGAGGTGAGGGCTACTGTCTTGAATTTGCAGCTCTGACATGTCACTTATAAGACTGTTTGTTTGGGATTTGACACTATTAAGGGAAATGTGCCTAGTTAGTATGGAAGAGTAAGCTGGAAGTAATAGTTCTAGCCATGGATTGTTCTGGCCAGCATGGGATGACTTGCAGGTGAGACTGGATCATGTTATTGTGTGTGATGCTCTTGGGTAGGGAGCCAAGAGAAGGGCTCTCTTACTGCACAGAGGTCTTGCAGTAGCAAATTGTTTTTGCAAAGATGGTGGTCACTAGTGAGCAGACTCAGCTGTTAGCCTCTGTGGTCTGGCTGGTAGTCTAACCTCAGTAGTGTACAAGGCTTAAAGACAAGTTTCTCCCCTCATCTTTTCAAAATGAGGCAAAATGCAAGATAGATTTGCTGATGATCAGTTGTGCCTGAACAAACCTAAATTCCTTCTTTGTTAAGATGACCAATTTCTATTTTTCTTCCCTCCAGATAAAGCAAATAGATTAGATCTGCTACACAAGGCTTCAGCGGAGCAATTGAGTCAATGCCACTTAGTGACTAGCTAGTTCAGATATGGAAGAGGGTTAATACAAGGATGAAGGTGGGCTTAAGGAAACAACTGCTTGTATTTAATTTTTTTTTAAAAAACAACCCCCAAAAAACCTAAATTAAAAGTTGGAGCAAGAGATGTTAACAATAAGAAAATTTTCCCAAGGACTGGATTGACGCCTGTCCTTGCATTGTTTTCAGTAATGACCTTGGCACCGAAAAACATTTTCTGATGAATTTTCTGATGAAAACATGTGGAGTGTTGTCAGTACATGACAATTGAGGAAATGCATCTGCAGAACACATGTATTTGAGGCATGTTATTAGATACAGAAAAAAAGTAAGACCATGCATGTCAAGGCTAATAATAAGCTCCCAGGAAACAGCAGAAATTCTTATTGTCACAGCATGATTAGCTGGAGAGAAATGCAAATGAGAGCTGACGATGTATTGGGGAAGATACTCTATTAAGAGTAAGGTGCAATTAAGACATTGTACAAAGTCCTTCCTGCTGAGATGTTATTTGGAATATTACATGCAGTTCTGGCTACTGTATTCAAGAAACAATGATTTAAGCTGGTTGAAATTCAACGAAGGGAATACTATGGGAATAAARAGCCTTTTATGAAAGGACAGTAGAGAAATATTTCAGTATGAGGATAAGAACTAAGGGGTTTAGACTGCCTGGAACAGATCTAGCAAAGTCAAAAAAAGCTCTTACATCTTGTAGTGAGCTCCTGGAACAGCCTCCTTAAGGAAACAGTAGAGAGGGGGCAGAATGGGGGACTGTTTTCATGGTAAGGCTTCATCCAGTCCTAGAGGGATCATAGGAGGTGCCTGCCTTTAGGAGGACTGGGCTTTAGGGCTGAACATGATGACCTAGAGGTTCCTTCTAGTCCTGTGTGAAATGTGCTGAAACGGTGACTAAAAAAACCGAGCCTAAATCGCAAAGTATCTATCAGTGTAATAATAGTTTGTGACTGGCATGGACATGAAAATATGTATGTCTGTTCGTGATTTGTAGTTGGAAAGTTTTGCATTCTGTTTAGGTAGGTGTTTCATGATACTAGCTCAGATGTTGAGCCAGTTGCAATAGACTTCTGAGAATCTAAATTTACTCATCAACAAGAAGTGTATACACCTGGGTTTTAGAATTATCTTATGTAGTATTCTCTTTCGTGTGGATGAAGTGATGTAATATGTATACAATTTTCAATTTTTAATAAGTGTGAAAAAATGTATCTCAAAATTGTATGTGTTACAGCATTTTCCAAGTTGTGTTAATCCCTTGATGACGGTGAAGAGGTGTAATTTCACTTTTAATAAAGAACACTATCCAATGCCATTTTAAATAGTTTGGGGATTTAAAGCTACCTCTGTAAGTAAATCGATTGGATGTCTTATGTGAGATTCCGTCTTCAGTTACTAACACTATTGGGTTATGTAACTGAAAATGAAAAATCATTATTGTGAAGATTTCTTACAGGTATGTGTATGAGCAAGGTATATTTGCAGTCAACTTCTTAACAGAAGGTGAAAAAATTTGCTTGCTTTCTTGTCGTTTTTATCTAATATAATGCTGGGAGCACTGCTACATTCCTAACAGTCAGGTAATTGAATGGTAATTGAATACCATTGAATGGTAATATTTTCATTATGAATGTTAAAAATTGCACTGGCAGTAAAAAAAAATCTCTATCTCACAGATGCCAGAAATGGGATAATCTGCCAAATGCAGAAATTTAGGATTTGTGAAATTATTTTGGACATGATAAGAATATTGGTGACCTGTATTTGACTTTTGCATAGTTCAGAAGATTCTTGCATGCCATTTTCTTTTGTGGTATTTTTGCTTCTGATTCTCCCCTCTTTCTTCTGTTGACTCTGATCTACAAGTTGCTACAGTACACCTAATTTCAGTTTTCAGTTTCTTTTTACCTCATCTACTCATATTCCCCCAAAATACAAATAGCTAGGGTAATCGTTGTATAAATTACTGTGGAGATGACTATTCTTGAAACATTCGAAAGGAGAAACTGGTTTTTAATCAGGCTGTGCCAGTAAAAGATAAATTGTTCTACAGGAACTGAAATACAGTAAATAACAAGCAAACATTTGCTAAAAAAAAAAAAAAAAAAAAAAAAANAAAAAAAAAGAAAAATCAACTTTCCATTTCACAAGCGGAAAAACTGATAAGCTGAATGAGTTTTCTGTTAAGCTGCTGTGTCTGAAATAAAACCAGTTCATAGATTCTCTGTAATTTTACAATCATTTATTGGTGTGGGGGTTTTGTTTGTATTTTTTGTTGTTTATAGTTGCCCTGTGGTCACCGGTGTAAAGAGATGTGCCATTCAGGTAGCTGTCCTCTGAACTGCAGCCAGAAGGTTAAACTCCGATGTGTCTGTAAGAGACTGAAAAAGGTAAATTTCTAAGTTACAATTTTGAGAACGATGTATTTTCTTTGCATGTTCCTAGACTTGTATGGATGGATTGTCTCTGGTGCAGATTAGAATAGGTCCAGTTACTCTACTCGAGTAGAGTAACTACCAGCTACTCGTTCACATCAGGGGAGGATCTGGGCTGCAATATTAAAAGATTCACTGGAGAATAGAAAATCCTGTTACTTCTAAAATATGTTAGCTGCCTGACTTACAATAGCTTTATCTTCAAGCACACTTGAATTTTTGTAGTTCCATTGGGAGAATAGTCAGATGACCTGGAGTGATTTGAGAAGAAAAAATACATTTTTCTGATGATATTTGGAAAGTGTATAAGTACATAAGTTGGAACAAGCACAGATGTTGTGAATCCCTAACTAATATAATCAGTTAAGGTTCTCTGCAAACCTAAAAGTAAGTACAGGCATCAGCATCCTTAGCTTCTAACAATGATAAGGGACAAAGTAATGTAACAAGTTTATTATAGCTATATGGTGTTATGAGGGCAAGAACAGAAATTGATATGAAGTCTTGGCAAATAGTAATGACTTAATGAAAAAATCATTATCTGGCTTAATTAAAAGGTGCTTAAATTATTTTTCTGGACCCAGTTAACTTCTGAGCCTTCCAAACAGACTGCAGTTCCCTAGAGTTCTCAGCTTCTCCAAGAAATGTCTTGTGCAACCAGAAGTCTTGCAGGGGGGTGTTCAGCAGGAGAAAGGATGACGTGTACAGAACAAGTGCTTCAAATTGAACAGTCTCTGCTTACAGATAACTACCTTTTTTTTTTCTTCAATATTAGGGGGAGGGGAGGAAGCGTGAGTGAGAATTATTTTTTTGCCCTATGACCAGACCTTGCCCTGTAATCTCAGCCAGTTAAGAGAATGTATATGAAATTACTGAGACTCTGAATGCTAGCTCTTTCTGCCAGAGTTCAGAAGGTTATCTTACTTTGTCTTAGGCAAACAAGTGAGAAAAGAGAAGAGAGGAGAAATTAAACTGGACTATTTGATTTATTCTTGCTTTCAGCTTAGCTTATCAGAAAGAAGAAAAAGAGAAAAGGACAATGTAATACAGAATTACAGGTTCAAATAATGTTTAATCATTAGCTTTGTTTTCTGTGTAACCAATGTTTTACTAAATAAGAATGGTTTATAATTATTTTCATAAAGAAATGGACATTATAACTAAAATTTTATACAGGGAAATGATTATAAAAGACTCAAATTATACTTAACAGGAAATACAGTGCAGCAAGATACAAGAAGGCCAAGTTTCACTGGAATGCGATGCATTATGCAAGGAAATGAAACGGAAAGCATCTGAGGTAATGTATCCGTTGTAGCTATAATTTCTTCTCAGTGCTTCAAGAAAAGTAGGAAAAAATGAACACAGAATTATTTTTCAAGGCAATACCAGCAAAAAATACAATATAAGTACATGTGCTGTTTAATAGCAACTACTTTTTCAGACTTGCATTTGGCTTAGTGGGGAGAATTACAGCGTTTGTAGACAGTGTTAATTAACTCATGCTAAAACAACATTCTGTTATTTTCCCCCCCTTTTTTTTTCCTTAATTTGTTAGAATTGGTTCTTTCCTATTCCGCTGAGAACAAGTGATGATCAGTGATGATAAAATCATCATTGCTGATGATTAGTGCTGTAGGATTAGGGCCAGGCCACTTCAGAGAGCCTTGTTAGATCTGCTCTTTCCTGTGAAAGTTTTGCAGCCATTGAATGCTCAACTTGTCCAGCATGAAGAGTGTAATCCTGTCACATTGCGTTAGTTACCCTGTACCAGAAGAATGGGGAGTTTTCAGCAACTGCAGTATGCTTTTTAGCCTGCTGTAAACGTGATTTCTCCCTAGTTCTGCTGTTTTATGAAGTAAATAAATTGCTGCATGCTGTCACCCAGAGAGACGGAATATCAACCTTGCTCTTATAAGCCTTTTATAAAAATATAAACAAATAGAATTGTTGCATAACATAAATGTACATAAATGTACAAACTCAATGGGCAAAGCTGACTTTTGTCAACTTCTGCTCAGACTTTCAGGATTGATTGGCAAGTTCTAACAAGTACCACATAGACCAAATCCTGCAAGTTTGCAAGCAGGTCAAATGCGAAGACTCTTGAGATATGCCTTTAGAAAATCCCAACCATAACAGACAGTTCCAGTAAGAGTGTGAAGATAAGTTCATAGGACATGGCGTGCACTAAAGCAAGGTGAATTCGCAAGAGACTGCACGAGCTGGGACACAGCAGCATGTCTCAGTGTGGCACAGTGCAATGTCAGCTGCTGTTTTAACTTCAGCAGGTACGAGTTCCTATTTCTTGCCCCTGACATTGTAATCCACGGGGAGGAATGGTCTAATGCAATGAGCAAATGACTACAAGTTTCTACTATAAGCAATGCCACAGACACACTGTGTGACATAACCTGGCTATGTGTACCTTCCTCGCAGAAGAACATGGATTTATTTGGTTTGGGTTTTTTATATGAAGTTATAAAGTTCTATTTAAATTCTTACTAGGCACCTTTTTGTAGCCTGTGTTGACTTGTAAATGACATACTAGAATGATCTCCTATTATATGCGCTTGACAAAAGTAGTTTATTGTGTCAATTACTGTTTAACATAACAGACTTTTTCCAGTCTTGACAAAAACTGCAGATGTTTACAACGATAATTTTGTTTGCACAGTTGCAAAACGACCGTCAATTTCCAAAAACGAAGTGTGTTAACTCTTAATAAAACTCTTCATGTATAGCACCTAGTGAGTATGCACTTCTGAGGAATTGAATGCGTCTTTTACTGTACATTTTATCAAAGAAATAGTTCTAGAAATGTTTTTCCATACTGTGATTACTGGCTAAGCTTCCCTCTACCGATGTATTTTATMCCTATGTATCTTATACAAATATGACCACACCAGGGTAAAAAGAAGCTCTTCTGTTGCTTTTTTGCACAGTTGTGGGTCACTTTTTCTTTTGGAGCTGAAGTTCTGCCATTAGATGGCAGTGAAATATCAGGAGGCTAGTTGTGCAGTTTTTTCCACACCAGACTGCGATTTCAGATGTGCATGGCTGAAAAGGTCTTTAATACACTTTTCTAAAGAGAGACTTTGCCATTGTGTCTAGATTAATGAAATTCTCAATAACGGTTTTATTTGCCATATGGTTTAGCAATTTAAAAAATTGTCTGAAAACCTGCAAATAGGACTGTTCTATTGACGCTGTCCTCAGTGCACACTGTCGGAGCTACGGTGTGCTAAAGCACGGGCTGATGTGCTTTCTCCTCAGTTGTCAAGAGCTCTTGAATTGCAAATTGTTTGGAACAAATTCCACCTGCACAAACCATATTTAGTAAATTATTGTCACTGTTAGTATGCAAATCATCCAGTTATTAGGATCAAGACTGTTTTTCATTTCAAGTTATTAGTCAGATTTCTGCATCTAACTTTTCTAAGTTAGTGATTCAGTGGCCGCAATGCTAAAGGTCCAAGAAATGTATACAAGAAGGCAGACGCATATACTTCCCCAGTACACTCTTCCTGTTACTACTATTACTGTAGCGATCTCTGGCTATGGGAATTTTAGAGATTGAGCTGGTGTCTTTCTGTTTAATGGTCTTTGTTGGATTTATCTCCTGTTAGCATGCCTAATTGTTTTTCAGTCGACATAAACTTTTGGCATCTATAAACATCCTGTAGCACTGAAGTCCTAGATTTAGCCAAATACTATGTGGGAGTAAAATACTTCCCTCTGTTATGAACCAGCCTTCTGGTAATTTCATTTTATGCCTTTGCTTTTGTATTATGAAAAATAATTATTGATGTTTTATCCCTATTGGGCATCTTCCCACTCTTTAGGATTTTGTGCCCTGTTAGTCATCTGATGAATCCTAGTTATGCATCTCTTTAGATGGAAGCCACTCCATCCTGTTGTCTTTTGTATATGTTCAGGCTTTACATTATTTCGTTATTGCAGGACCAAAACTGAATGCAGTTCATCATGTGTTTACGCATTAACATTTTTTCTGTACCATTCTTTTCTTAATAATTTCTAGCATTTAGTTTGCTTTCTTGAATACTAAAAACACTTCTATAGAATTATCAGTTGTAAATCCCATGACTTCTTTTCATATGACTTTCTGATAGTGGAGCATTTTTAATTACGTTTGGTTTGCATTACACCAAGAGCTTTAAAGCAGTTTGTTTATGCATTATCCAATACATGTTGTATTTGGTACAAACATAGAGGTTTCCTTTTGCTCTAGTAGTCAGGAAATATTTAAAGTACTTGAAATTAAATATGTGTGTGTAAATTATATACATATATAGGAATTATCTGTATGTGTAAAGTGTGCTGAATTGAGGATAAAGTTGCTGAAAACTTAGAATAACTGTCTTTACGGGTTTTCCTGGTTGTTAGTGAACAAACTATTCTTTTTAGGTTTTATATTTGTCGGTTGAGCTTGTCAAGTTGAAGTCAGAAGTTCAATTTATAACCTTGTAGCATCCATTATATATTCCACATTTTTCAAACGTGAGATGATGCAGCTTTTTCCAAGAATATTTTGTAATCTGAATAAGTTAAGAGCTCATTTGGTGGAGGTTTTGCTCACTTTTGCTGAGAACCATTCTATACGAGTAACTATGACTCTTAGCTGCTGCTTACAACAGTTGCTTATCACTTTGTATGTCTGGACAGATAAAAGAGGCAGAAGCCAAAGCTGCTATTGAAGAAGAGAAACGAAGACAACAGGTATCAACCTTTCTTCTTCCTCACTCACTTCCTCCCCCACCTTGTTCTTGTTAGTAAATCATTTAATTTACATGCAACTGAAGATGTATAGTTTGTAATGTGATATGCACAGTCATTCCTGTCAGCTGTTACCTTCCTCTAAGATGTCTGCTGTGAATGATTTACAATGGTTAAGAGCTCACATTTTCCCAAACAATTTTCATAATTTTATGCAAAATGATAATTAATCAGTCAATTTAATCTTGCATTACTATAACTGTGTATAGTATAGTTTATTTTTAAAATACTAAGTACTCTTGATTTTAATCAAACACTTTATAATGCATAAACCCCACAGAATTGCTGAATAGCCTCCATAGAGATTTAAATATTGGGTGAAGCTTCCCTCCTTCCTCCTGCCATGAAAGAATGAGGAAGCCTAAATGAGTCTTTGTCCTTCAAGGTCTCTGAGGGGGGGAAAAAACGTGTATTTACTGTAGTTGCTGTGGTTGGTGAGCGTATGTTGTCGGCATTGTAATCCAAGAAGCTTCTGTGCCTGGAGACACTAATACTAATCCTATTTCAGGCAAATAACTSTAAGTTTGGTTGGTGGTGATGGCTAGGTCAGGTTTGTCATCTGGAAGCTACAGCCTTAATGCACTCTTCCAACCAGTTCATGCATGTATGTATGCCTATGCCTGAGCATTTGACACCAAATCTAAGAGCTTTCTGACTCTTCCTTTACTGAATTATCACAACAGTTATGTATTAGGTTATACTTGTTTTTTCATCTGGGTGTCACACACTGTTTTTATCGCAGTGCACTGGCTCACTCCCTGCTTGAAAGGGGGCGCGCGGAGGCTTACTCACAGACCTGATCCTCTTGTACCATTCTCCCAATCTCATTAGGGTAGACAGTTTCTCTGTGGGTCACAACTTCTGTTATGCATACTTTGATTAATTGCCTAGAGACTTTATTAAAGCGTCGTGTCTACCAACCAATGCTCTAGCAAGGCCTGCTTTTGTTTTTCAAAGGGTGGTGTACCTACTCATCGTGCAGGAAAAGCATGCAGTTATGTACCTGTTGTCCAGGGGAGCAGGCACCGTTTTATGATCATCTTGTAAAGTTTATTGTTACATTCATGCCTCAACTGTCTACAATATTGATCACGTATCTCATACAACTCATAGACAGTTCATCTAATTCTTCTTGTTCTCTAAGTTGACTTTGGAAATGTTAGTTCTGGGACATAGGTCAGGAAGTGTAGCTTGCATACAGATGTCAGGAAGTGTAGCTTGCATACAGATGTCTGAAACACTTTGTTAGGCAGAGGTGATCTATAACTGATGGTTCTGCAAGCTAAGTACTGAAGTGTACTAATGGACATTTACACAAGTAAAGAACATGCTTACAATTCTAGAGCTAGAAATTCAAAGTTGCTGGTGTTTGTATTGCACCAATTGCGTTTTCATGCATTCCAGAAGGCATCCCAGTTATTAATGATTTCTGCCTCAAAATCCCTTTAACTTATAGTCCCTCTAGTAAAGTCTCAGTAATGAGGCTCCTCTGAAACTAGCAGATTCACTCCACCAGCATAGTGTGTGACATTATTTTTGTCTTGATTCTTCATCAGTGATTGTTTCTCTCTGCAGTCACACCGTCGTTGCTTTCTACTTGTCCATTCACTGAAGTCTCACAGTTACAGTCCAGCTCGTGCAATATAGGGCGACTGCTTCTGTGTATGTGTTTTGTGATGGATGCAGCTTCAGGGATAGAAGACTTCACCTATACATAATCAAGCCTATCAAAAGGTTAATTAAGAGTGGCCAGTTATATAACACAATAGCAAACAGTAAGACAACAGCAGTAAAAAAAATAGGACAAAACCAATTAAAAAATAGGACAACAGTAACTAATAAATAGGCTCTAGAATTGCACACAAGTACTAACCTCAGCTACTGCAGTCTTCTATCTAAAATTGATTCCCTTCCATCTCATAATCTGCCATCTGGTGAGGCAAATTGGAGGACATCACTATCATAGGGTGTTGGTCACATTAGGAGTATATATTTATTGAGTATACTCCCTTCTGACAAAAGTTTGCATCTTGTACCACCTTCCTGATCTCATTAGCACGTTTTTATATAGACAGTCCATCTGTTAGTCACAGCTTCTTGAGACCTGTTTTGATTAATACTTTATTAAATCCTTCATATACAAGCTAGTTAGTGCTCTGGTAAGTCTATACATTTATATTTTGGTATTTGCTATATTTGGTAGCAGCTTCTGCTAATATAATTTACAGATGGAATCACTTGTTTCTTAGTGGAAGGGAGGCAGCTTGGTTAGGCTTCTCGTCATGGGCCTAGCAGCCAAACTTTCCCTCTGCTTCTAATTCAGAGGCACCGTGTGAGGCCAGGGTTTTCACAATTGCTAGAGGTGGAAGAAAGATCAGTGCTTTGATTATTTAACAATTCAGACCAAGCTCTCTCTCTGTCCCACTCTAGTGTAAAAGATTTGGTTAAATTTTCGAGCTAACTGGAAATAGTCAAGAGTTTCAATCTGAAAGTTGAGGTCTCAAACCTAAATTCTAATTTAATGAGTTGTATGGAAGATTTTGTTTCCTTTTTTTCTTAGAAAAATGTTTTAACAGCTCCTTAGAAGTTACAAAAGTCAAGCGCCCCCCTCCCCTCCATCCCCCCCTCCAAAATACAAGACCTGCAAATTCAGGATATATGCTTTGTGTCTGTATAGTCACTGTTATTTGCATTCATTTAGCTACATTTTCCCGTGGGGCTGCTACTCCTTCCAGTGTAGGAAGAATATAGAGAATAACACATGAAGGAGCAAAATCCAGTACCTGAGTAACACTAAATTAGACATTATCTGACATCAAATTGTTTTGAGTATACAGTTCAAATAAATGCATTTCATTTCACTTTTAATATGTCTATACACAAAGAAGTTAGGTTCTTACTCTAAATAAAAAGCTTGAGCTTGTTTAGCTTGAAAAATTAAGGTAGTTTGAAGACTGGGCACAACCATTACTTTATTGTTCAGAGATCATTGAGGTGACACTTTAGGAACAATGACAGTTATATAAAATCCGTAGGTAGCTTTTCGAGGATAGTGATGGCTTCTTTCTCATATTCTGTGCCCACGAACCTTTTTTTCATTCTGTGTTTTGTTTTTTATAATGTATTTATTTTTAGCTGGGTTTTTATAAAGATCACTAGGAAAGCAATTCAGTACCTGTTATATAATTGTTCGAGCCCTATATTTTAATTCAGATTACTGCAATTCATGAAGCACTCTGCTTTTAAAACTTACAGATTGCAAGTATATAGTAACTATAGAAGCCCCAAATTTTATTTAGTGTCTGTGTAAAATGAAATACTGCCATATTATCTATAAAAGCTTCAGAACTCTGCACTTGCCTCCAGATTTTGGGTTTTGAAAAACTGTTTCATTAAAATACTTTGCTTTTCTAAAGGAGGATTAGCTACTTGAAAGTAATCTTGTTTCAAAAAGCAGGCTGTGTAACTTTGTCTGAACTTTTCTCCCATATTGTCACGGAAGTGCCAACAATTTCTGCCTTTATTAGGTACAAAGGAATAGACATCAAAATGGGTCCCTTTCTCCTGCTAACAGTGGTATCTGGCGCGAGGAGGGAAGTAAGATCCTCTTTGTGAAACTCTGATAGATATTTGCTGTCAGTAGAGGAAGACCAGACATCAGGCAGTCTTGAGTTCCAACGGCAAATTATATTTACTGGACTACTCCTCTGCCCATTTCCCAAAACAGTCTTATTCTTGTTTCTTTAATGCACCTATGTTATTGTCTTAGTCCCTCTCTTCCTGGCAGCACTGCAGTAGTAGTCATGTAGATTTATTTCCTCTCATGGCCAGGCTTTGTCTCTGTTCACTGTCCATGTTTCCTCTGCTTTAGCTCAATCCTGCACCTTTTGCCCAGCCAGTCCYGGCTTGCTGCGCTCTGCTGCTCCCATCTCTCTTCTCTCTTTCAGTTCATCTAGTCTCTCTGTTCCCCAGCTCCTTGTCTCAGGCTTTCTCTAGTAGTTGACAACCCAAAAATCCAGATAATCGTCGGACCTTTTCTGTTTTAGTCTGTGTCAACTCTCCTTTAGAGCATCTTTTCTGATTTTCCTAGCAATTAGATGGCTCCTCATTGGAGTCTCATCCCAGTCTTAAAGGATGTGGAGAGTGATGAGGAACAGGCATCAGAGGATCCTACTGTTCATTTCTGGCATCACCCTGAAACTGCTGTTCTGGATGGAAGCTTGGCATTCTTCTTATTTTTCCAGTTGCTTTGCTTCATTTTTGGGCCTAAGGGCATGTGCTTTCTTTTGAAGGATGCTATGTACCTACTACAGTCATATATGAGTGACTAAATGTTAAGTTATAACTCTTAACAAATAGAATCTTTTTGTGCATGTCTAAGGTTGTAGCTATTAATCTAAATTTTATCTAACTTGCAAAATATATAATCTCTCCCCCAATTCTTAATTTTTTATTATTTATATTTTTATTAATTTATTTTTAGCAGAGAGCGGATCCTTATTACGGAGGGAGGTCTTTGAAGATTTCAGCCTATGCTCTTTTATACGTTATTGTGATAGCTTTAATACTTGAGTGCTTTTCTTTAATAGGAAAAATAATGTATTTTTAACATATTTCATGGAAATAACAATCTCATTTTAACTTAACATATTCAGCCTGAGCTAAAAATCTAATGTAAAACTTTGGTTGGTTGCATTTTTGGCAATGTTTTTTATAGGAAACGAAACAATGGTTTAATACTTGGAAGTGAAGTGCTGTGTAACTGTGGGATATAGTGCTACCATCTCATCTGTAAAAGATGTATAACTTCCATTGGCTGCCAGCTATTTTTACAGAATGTTTTTTGGGAATGTTATTTAAAATGTATACATTTCCTTGTTTTTAATTCTGACACAAATGTCAACTACTTCTGGTTTTCATCTAGGCTGAACTGGAAGCTTTTGAAAACAGATTAAAAGGGCGAAGAAAGAATAAGAGAAGGAAGGATGAAGTAGAAGTTGAACAATCATCATGGCAAAAATACAAGAACCTCATTATGCTGCCAGTGTTCGGAGTTGCTGTTGTGATGGTTGCATGGCTCATGGTCTACAATGACTGAAACAACTCAATATTTAATATACCTCAGTTGGGCTTTAGGTAGCTATTATTCCTAGAATGTTAGTCTGTGTGTAACAGAACTTAATATGCATAGATTATGTACATATACTGTTTGCCAAGAAAAGTGCAGAGGAGGGAAGAAATGTCACCTTTTCTGTTATTACATTCACAGCAGAAAACTAAATTCAGACACTGCAAGTAATAGTAGATTTTAGTCTACACTGAAGTGCTGATGTAATTCGTCTGACTGAGATCCGTTAACATCTCTTCTGTTAATATATTGTTAATATATATTACTTTTCCTTGTCTCCATTTCATAATATTAAAATATTAAAAATAGCTTAGTATAAAATGCTTTATTGAATATTTGTTTCCTGTAAAATCAATGTAGTGGTTTATTGAAGATTAGTATTCTTATGCTAGTCTTTATGTTGTATCACACAATAATTTCATGTCAGTTTTAATTATAACAACTAACAGGGAACTTCAGATCACTTAGGCTTGAATATTATGGGGCCTCATGTCAGAACTTGTTCAGAGAAGGGAAATGTGAACTGTCTTTCAAGTCAACTGAATCACAAGCAATAAAATAGGCCCCCTTAGAGACTGGGGTTTGTTTTTTGGTTGTGTCGTCGTCCATGTCTCCCCCGCCCCCCCCCCCCCCCCCCCCAGGTTTCCTCAAAGTCAAACCAACTGAAAACTTCATTTATTGGACAGATGCATAAGCTGAACATGGATGTGAGGTAGTTTCAGGGTACAGGGATGTGTTTTCATCACTGCCCTCATTGCCAACACCAGAAAAGCAGTTTGAAATTGAACTTAGAGCATCACTTGACTATTTGTATAGATAAATGTCACATTGAATATTTGCATAGATGTGCAAAAATGTAATTGAATAGCGTAACAATACAATTATGTGCCATTCTGAAGCCATCTGGATGGTGCTTGCTAATCATGTATAAACTATCTAGCTAATCTTTTAAATGTTTAAAGATTTTCTTACAGTTTAGAATACCTTGCTTTTGGGATATCAGTGTTGGTTGGTAGAACTGAAAGGTTTACACAGCTTCAAGATTATTAGAGAAGCTACATTGTCTCAGTGGAGGGGCTGCAAGTTAAATTCAGGGGCGGGGGAAATCAGAAAACTGCTTTTTTTTAAACCTGTGCTGGAAATCTTATGCTGATACTTGAGCACTGTGGATAACTGAATAGTACTTACAAGATTCTGTGAAAGATGAGGTACAACGCCAAAGGGCATTAGGTTGCCCTTGTAATTCAGGCACATAATTTCATCATAAATCCTGCAAAAGCAGTGGGACCGTTTGTGTGAATTAGTAGAGAAGATGGCAGTTTGAAAACACTTTCAGTTGATTTTGGCCCACTTGTAAAGGGACCCAGTATTAATTTGAGCTGATATCTAATTGTAATTATGGTTCAGCAGCAGAAAAAAATAGAAAAKCTGCAAAAGGCAGTAGCTTTTAGATTGCACAGATTGACAAAATGGGGAGAAAATCACTTTCTTTTCAAATTTTCACCTGAGTTTGGAGAAAGAGAAGAGAGCTAAGRAAAACTTGGCAAGATTTAGCATGGATGGGTGCTATTTGATAGTATTTTGGGGGTTTTTTTAATTGATTTTTAGAAATGTGTACTACTTCTGTCATGGTGTGTCAGGCCATTAGTATGTAAAGTTGTAGATTAATTGAAATTACACTAGGCAATCATAGTTGCATCTCTGTTGAATTATCTTATTTTCTAGTATAAGGAATAAACTGCTTTCCATATTGTTACTTTAACTCTTTTCTATAATAGTAATGCCTGGAAGATAATATAAGTGTTGTTTCTTTAACCAAGTGAGGTGATGCTATTATGTGGCTGCTTATGCCAGTAACTCTCCTGTCACTGAGAGAAGAGAGATTTTTGTTCAGCTGAAGTAAAAGGTGATGTCTTGTCCAAAAATACAAAAAGATACCTTTATAGCTAAAATATGCAGATCAACATGAATGAGACYATTGTGGAAACAGCTTTTATCTTACATGACTATAACTCATTTTTCTATTTACTGCTAGCTTTTTATTTAAAATAAGTACAACGYAAAGCTTCTCCTTGCCTCTACAGCAACAAGAAGAAATCTCTCTCTACAGAGCTATAAAAATGAACTGCACTTGAGTTATATGTTTGATGTAGTTCTCAGTGTTCTTTTCCACATATTTTGCAGTATTTGTGTGAAATGTTGGAGAGGAAAAGACTTGCTTCTCATTGATCATCTTTATTATAATAAGAAAGCACACCAATCTTTAAAAATTCATTCCATTCATACAAATGTGTGTATGAGTAGGCATATTCCCTTTCTTAAAGGATTTGTATCTCTCCTGAACCTTGCTTATGTGAGACATACCTATTTTGAAATTTTATTCAAAATAGTTCTGTATGTCTTATCCAGCCATCTGAGTCATTTGCACTCTGTTGGTCTGCCTGCTGAACCAGATATTATGCCTGAACCAGGCATAAAAAAAGTGTGGGGATTCGAGCGATCTGCAGTTTAATAATCATTGGTTTCTATTTGTTTTTTTAAATTATTTTTACAGTTCATTTTTCACCTTTTTTTGGTTGGMGCTGCATGGTGCATGCATGACAACTGTTGCAGTAAAAGGTACAGATACAATCACCTGTTATTCAGTATAGATGAAAGGTGGTAATTCTAGAAAGGAAATATTGAACTGAAGGTGTGGGGGCGTAGCAATGTGGATGTGATGTACTGTTACATAATGTAATGAGCAAATATTTTGAATGTTAACAGATTACAAAAAATGCATATTGATAAGTATATATTAAAACAAATTATATAATCTGACCTGTTGTTGAAGGGAAATTATAGAGAGAGAAGCCTGATGATGAGAATACTTAACATGCAGAATATTTAGCTGTGTGTAAAATGAAAAAACTTGGGGGGGCTTTTCCCAATTCTGAATGCATTCTGGTGAGCATTCATCTTTCTGTTGAACCAAGGTGCTTACAAGTTGTCAGTATTTTGGATTGGAAACTCCTTGGACAAGTTTGTTCCCTGTAACAATAACAAAGCCATTGTGTGTGTTAATTTAATGTAAAAACCAAGTCAGACAATAAACGCATCAAAAACAACTTGAAAACTTGTTTGTTCTCAAAGACTAGTGTAGTAAACCAGCAAACTCCTCCTGGGTAACGGTGAGTTGAAGTACCGCAGCGGAAGTTTTAGGTGTGCTTTTTGTGCCCTTCTCTGGCAGTGATAGCTCTTACTGCTCAGATTAATGCTGRAATTACGTAACCACGGTCTTTTATGTTATTGCTCTGACAAAATTGCAAGAATGGGTTGGGGAAGTAGATTGAGATGAACCAAATGGGAATGGACTTAGTGGATGATTTTTTGGCCTCATCTGAGGAAATATGTCTGATTTATTAGATATTTGTCCTGACATTAACTACTAGAGAAGGAAATGTTACTATGCAGATAGCACCAAAATTTGTTCATAAAAGCTTCTATGCTTGATTCCACTTGCTTCAGTGTCTTCAAAGCACTGAACTCCGAGTTTATACATAATCTCAGTAGTTCTGGCTCCAAAGCATATCTGCTATATGCCAGCTCTTCGGAGAGTGATGAGCCTGTGTGTTGTGGGGTTAGAGCACAGAGATGCTTGGTCTGAAGGATGTTCCTGTGCCAGGCAGCGGAAGTTTGATGTGTGTGGTAGCTGCTCTCTGGTGCGTGCTTTAGGGAGGAGTATGCTTGTGTGGACAGTCCATGGGCAACCCTGTCCTCAGTTTCATTTAGTTCAGATATCCCTCTTCTGCTTTGATTTCCTCCCATTGCCGGTTGTTATCTATGGGCATTTAAGTCGCTCCCTTTTCTTGCTTCATGAATGTAAATTTGTATTTGTGTCTGCCCTTATCACTCAATTAAATCAATCAMTCACTCTCAAGAATTATAAAATGAAGATACTGTAATGATCTGTATTTACTAGGAAGGGAAATGCAAGGTAAAAATTAGAGAAAGAACAAATGAAGTCAAATAAGTTATAATGAGACATGCTTGCTTCTTTCCACTAATGGTTACATGTTAATGAATTATTTGGGCTCTGCATTAAAATGTTTATATGCCATGCTACCAGAAAACAAGTTTCTGGTATGGATAGTGTATCAATATGAGCTCTGTGATATATCAAAGTCAGTCATAAGGTAGACTAAATGCCAGCTGTCTAGAAATAAGCCATACTCTGAGGGAACTGTGGCTTAGTTCAACCAAGTATTATTTAATCTAAATAATTGTTTCTCATGCAGTGATTTCCATAAAATTGCCAACAAAACTAGAACTCGGCTTAGGCTTTCTCTGTGTACTGTACACTGTGGCTGAATCTTGTAGTTGTGAAACTGCAATTTGAATGGCTTCCCCGCTTGAGGAAATTAGTATGAGATTAGGAGTCAAGATTGGTTTGGGGTTTGGAATTCACAGTTCTACTGCTGAAGAGAAGCTGCACGCTTCCCGCACTGCCACACCGATCCGCATGCAACCGAAATGGCACAGCAGCGGGTCTTACAAGTTTGTAAATACAGCAGTATGCTTCAATAGTATCATTGCTCCACTTGATTTAAAATGCAGAATCCTTGGACACATTTAATGGCAGACCAAGCTGGCTTTGCAGTCTGAGCCATGTACTCCACCTCTTAGATTTCAGTTTTCAGTTGTTCTTATTGCAATTTTTGACAGGSCTAACTAATCTCTGTAAAATACTGTAATAAGTAATGAATTATGGTTTGATTCCTCTTTTTATCAGCATTACAGCACAAAATATTTTTTATTTTATATTAAGCAATTTGAAGATTTTGCATAAATGCTCTTGCTTCTGTCTCTCTTCTTGCTTTTCCTGTTACTTGTGCAATTGTTTTAAAAACAAAACCACTGCTTTCCTCCAGAGGGGACTTTGCTTGGTTGGGTAAAAAAATGCAGGGCTGAATTACCATGAGTAGGAGTTACTTAGGTACAATGACACTCCAGAAACACAGAGCCACCCAGACTCTGGTCCATAAAGTCTGCACACAAACAGAAAGTGGTATGGAAATAAAGGTATCTAGAAAAGAAACTGGGAAAAAAATCTAGGAAGAAGTGTTCATCTTAGACATATAATAAACAAACTCTATATACAAGGAGTATCATCCTCACTGATAGCCAAGAGTGTGACCAGGGATAGAAGCCATATGCGTGTTGAGGTGGTTCCCATTTTTTGGGTGCTTTCTGACTCACATTTTGAATTACAACATTTCAGAAGCACCAGAACATGCACAGTAAAAACTGGAAGCCTTTCTGTTTTACAAATGTCATTGCAGAACCCAGTCGTGGTGCCAGTGACAGCTCTCTGGCTCCTGGATGGGTCTGGTAATGCCCACTTCTGCCTGTCAACCATGCTTGTTCTCCTGTTGACTTTATCATTCTTGGATAGTGCTTGCGAGCTCCGTTACGTACACAAACCCAGGCTTCAGTCAGACTCGACATCTTTGGATGCGGGTGCAGGGAAGAGGGGACAAATGCATCAAAATGCAAGTCTTAAAAGCCGATGTCTCATGAGGGTGGGGCATTTGCTCTGTCATTTGCAGCTTCAGGCGGCACTTGTCTCTTGGCGTGAGAGCTTTCCTTCGAGAGGTTTGCCACAAACGCCGCACCCCTCCCGCTCTCAGGTCGTTGGGGTCGGTCAGGCCCGGGACCGGCGGAGGGGCAGGTGCAGCGTCCCCGGCCGCCGCTGTCCTCCCGCGCAGCGCTTCCTCGCGCGGGAGGGACGGGCCACGACGGGCTTGCGTGGCCCCCGGAGGTGCTGGGGCCGGAGCCTCACTGTGGGGAAGGAGCTGGAGAAACCCGTCGCCGGCTCCGGGAGAGCTTCCTCCCGCCGGAGCCCCTTCCCCTCCGCTTCTGCTGTGCCGGCGGGAGCGCCCGGCGCCGCTTTCAGCCCTCTCTTGGAGATGAGGAGGATCGGTTGGGGAAAGGCAAGCCACTGTGCTACGGAGGAAAGCGCTGCAGTCCCTGTAGGCGCGAAACTTCCTATCCCTGGGGTGAAATGAAAGCCTTTGCGTGACCGTAACGTAAAATAAAGAGCATCCAGAAGGCAGTCGGGTCCTCTGGCTCYCGGAGGAGTTCTGCGCCCGGGAAACGCGGATGGACGGACCCGGGAGCCCCGCCCGGGCTCGCCATCCCCCGCTCTGAACTCCGCGCTTCAACTCGGTGGGCCGGGAGCGCCGGTAGGTCCGTGCCCCGGGGTGGCTTCGGGTCGCTTCAGCCGCAAGTGCGCATCCGGGCGGCCCAGGGGCTCGCTGGCAGCCCCAGGGCGCTGCGGAGACAGCCCCGGCGCCTCGCCCGCGGCAGAACCCCAGAGACCGAGACCCCCAGCGAGCCAAGGTAAGGGGTGCGAGGGGTGAGCTCCGCGCCTGTCTGCCCCGCACATCGTCCCTGGCTCAGGCTTGTTTTGCCACCTGAAGCCCTTCGCGGCGTGACGAGACGTCCTTTCTCGGGTGGGGGCAAAGGCTGTGCCCACCTCATCCGCTCTCCCTGCGGGAATGGCTTTAGGGCGAAATTAGCAAGTGGGCTGTCTYTCAGCTTGTCCCCGAGGGGTAGAGCCATGTGTGCAAAAGGGGTGGGGATGTGGCGGCTTTCTCGCGGAGGTTTATTATTATTGGGTGGAGGAGGGGGGAGGGGGAGCCTGCCGAGCAGACAAAATGCGGAGCCCCCCCGCCCCGCAAGTGTGTATGTGCGGGGGGCGGGCGGCCGCGGCTGGTCGGAGACCGAGGTAGAGAAGGGTGAGGGGGCGGCCGAAGTGGAGAGGGTTCAGCAGCAGCCAGAGCATGCTCTCCATGCAACAGTTCTCTGCCCTGCCTGCGCAGGAGGAGCGCTACCGACAGGTCCTCTCCGCCAACCGGGTAAGGCGAGCTCGAGGGCGCTCCCCTCCGCGCGTGGAGCCGCCCGGGGGCTACGGGGCCGGGGGCTTGCGAGGGCGGCTGGCTCCACCGCTCGGCGACCCCCGGGGTGCGGGCGGGGGGCAGCACACTCAGGGGGACACCCCCGGCCGCCGCCGGGTGCCGGGGATGGCTGAAGGGAGAAGGGGGGCGCGGCCGGCGGTCCGGCGGGGAATCCCCGCGCACAGCCTGCGCTGCCGCCGCTGGGCCGGGCGGCAGGTTGCTCGGGCAAGCGGAGAAGGGGAGAGCCCTGTTCCGAGCCCCGCGATCTGCCGTGGCGGGAGCGGACTCGTGGCTCGCAGGCAGGGACGGTGCCGCGTCCCCGGGAGGCGCGGCCTGGGGGGCGGCCGGGGGCGAGTGACCGCCCGCGGCCAACCTGCCGCGGCGGAGCCGTCCCAGGGCGCTCCTGTGGCGAAGCTCCCGCTTGCGCGGCTGTGCGGGAGAAGCGCGGGGACGGCCGAGTTCAGGGCGCAGGATGTAGGTGAGTCGCGGTTAACCACCGGCCGTTATTAGCGTTTCACGGAGAGCTTAGCGGCCCTCCCTTCCCGGTTCTCTCACAAAGGCAGCAGGGAAGATCAGCGGGGCTGATGTGCCTGTTAATTGCTCTGGAAGGAGCGGGGACGAGTTGCGCCGAGCCCGACGGCAACAGGTCCGGCCAGGATTTGCAAGACCAAAGTTTGGGCTTGACCTCCGGCAGGACGGCCCTGGCAGCTCCACCGACGGCCGCGCTCCCGGGGAGCCGATGCACCGTGACCTCGTCCCCGGCGCGGTAGCTGCCTCCCGGCAGCAGCGAGGGCTGGCTTCTCCCTGGGGTCGGATGYACCCTGGAGTCGGGTAGAGGGTAGTCCTTCCCCCTCCCCTCCTCCCACGGCTGTCCGGCGGGATGGTACCGCTGGTCGCCACCACCCACGGGAGGTGGTCATCCCGTGGAGGGTCACAGAGGGGGACAGTTAATCGTTGCAGGGAGAAACAGAACACCCGGGCAGTTGCAACTGTCCGAAGGGGATAGCGCGCGTGTTCCCAGTCTCCCAGCACACCCCCTGGGAGGAGGGATGAGGCGGGTGGAGGAGCATGCTTTGCCTGCCCTTATGGGAGAGGCTGCACGGGAGGGGGGGCTTGTACACGCTAGTGCGAGCCTGCAGGGTCAGCCCCCTCGTCTGCCCTTCCCTCCTCTAGCCGGGGAGCAGGTAGGTGTCTCCTGCTGTCCCCGCTGCGGCTGGCGCAGTCGGAGGGGGAGGCACGGCGGGGGCCGCAGGTGAACAGCAGGGCCGGGGGGCAGCGCTCCGTGTCGCGGTGCCGGTGCGGAGCCCCGCGGCGAGCGAGCGGGAGCGCCCGCCGGGAGAGCCGGCTCCTCGCCTCTCCTCTCCCCGCCGGGTTGAGCCGGCTCCTCGCCTGTCCTCTCCCCGCCGGGAAGGCCAGCTCCTCTCCTCTCCCCGCCCGCCGGGAGGACCGGCGAGGTGGCGCGCGGGAGTGCTGAGCTTGGTGCGGTAGCACCTAAAGGGAGGGTGGCGGGGCTTCCCGCGCTGCCACACCGATCCGCATGCGGCCGAAATGGCACAGCAGCGGGTCTCACAAGTTTGTAAATACGGCAGTATGCTTCAGTAATATCGTTGGTCCACTTGATTTAAAATGCAGAATCCTTGGACGCATTTGATGGCAGACGATTAATTAATTAACCTTTACTTTAAATTAATAGCAGTCTGACTGAGATGGTGAAACTCTTAAGTGAAATCAAATATCTAGAGCTTTTAATGCATTCACGGGGTCTCTTGGGAAGGTTTAGCTTTCAGCAGTAAAAATACGGGAATGGATTTTTCCATATGGCCACTTACACCCTTCCTGTGTTCCTCAAAGATGGACCAGTCAGCAGGACTAAATTGTAGTTAGTTTTGTTTTTGTAATGGATGCCTTAGTTGGAGATCTCTGTTATAAGATTCTCAGGTACTGTGACACAGACAGCGTTGGATTAGTGTATCACTGAGGTAATCCAAACAACTATGAAGGAATAATACAAGGAATTATAGAACCACTCTGATTATGTGTCTCTGTAAAAGCTGACATCTCCTGAGGGTCGTGGACATCAAGGTTCTCCAGAGGACAGGGTAATCCCGAACAATGTCCAAACCTTCTTTAGAAAGGAAATACTTGTGACTTTTTTTCCCTCCTCCATCAGCCATTTATGGGGTACGCTGACAGCCGTGTTTTTCTGCCCATGGGGAAGCCCGGCCCTTCAACCTTGCATATAATAGTCACTCAGCATGCATTTTTAAGGAAGCCATCAGTACTCATTTTCCTGAGAAGGCACTTGGGGTGGTGAGCCAGGCAGCACAGCTTTCTTGCCCAGATTAGAGGAATCTGCTTGTGCTCTGTTAGTATCTGATGGGACCATCAGGACAAAACATTGTTTTTCCTCAGTCTTTTGGAGCTGGGACTATAAAATACTGAAGAGAGCATTCACTTCCTCTCCAGAAATCTTTGCTGGCACTCGACTGTGTGCCTGTGGTAGATAACTTGAGTATGCAGTGAATCAAAAGTATAAGACGGTTTGAAATGTGTCATGATTGGAGGTGTTCTATAAAATGTGCAATACACACAGGGCAATTTAATATATCTGTATTATTGTTTAGCTCTTAATTATATATTAGATGGTGTCTGCAGATACAAATGAAAGCCAGGACTGTTAACAGTGCCAGTAATTATTTAAAAATGCAGGCTTACTTGAATGTAGGAGCTTTTTTTTTTTCTTTTTTTTTGCTAAGCTGATATACATGTTTAGGTCTTAGCACTCTGCTCCCTCGAGGAACATTACAGGAATATTACTGTCCTGCCATTATACTAAGTCCATATATTGCCAGACACATAATTTCTTGTCATTACTTCCATGGCCAAGCGAGGTGTGCGTGCAGAGGCTGAGGTGGATAAGCACCCAGACAGAAATCTCATTTACCAGAAGGGGAATGGCCCTTCCAAGAGAAGACTGAACAGGCAAGGGAATGTTCGGATGGTTACACCCACTGAAGAAACCCAGCAGCTTCTGCTCTCACCACTACTCAACTGCTCTAACCAACAGATGCTGAACTCTAAATAAGCCCTTTGTACACAAGCGGGAAGACAGTGCTTCCATYGGTGCGGCCAAGTGGCTGTTTGTGAGTCTTTGTGGCTACCGCTACATTGTGTGGGAAGAGTCGAATCCTGTCAGCGTGTCAGGTGTCCTCGGCAAGCACTTACAAGGCCAGATGAATGCCTTGTTTCTGGGTGCCAGCCAGGGTTTTGCAGGGGTGGGTGTCAGGCCCTTGGCAGCAGGGCAGTTCTAGGCTTGCACATGCAGCCTAGGCCCTTCCAAGTGTGACAGCCAGACACCCGATTTTTAAATGCCTTCAGGACGAAGCAGCCAAGCAGCAGGGCTTGAGGGGGGCAGTCTGATTACAGTTTGAAATACTGATGATTCTACTCTGTCCCAGTTTCTTTCTCTACCGAAAAGGAATGGATCTCGTAAATGGCAGGCTGGGTAAGTACAGTTCTCCAGCGCCAGGGGAGAAGGGTGGATGATATCCCCTTGTGAAGTGACGAATTGTCACAGTAGGACAAGGAAAGCTTAAATCCTCCTTGAAAAGGTCTTCACACAGAGAACAACCTCTGAAGACAGTGGCCAGACAGGCTCCAGCCTGACCACGCCCATTGCCTCTGTATTTTTAATTCCTAGTGACCCTCCACAGTGGGTTTTTGTCATGGGAGGGTGTGCAGTTTCGTCTGCAACTGTCCCGAGCCTCAGTCTGGATGCCAGGGCATAGGAGTCCCCCTCCACTTGCTGGGATCTGTAACTGGGGGAGTTAATAGATGTGTGAGGTGGGTCCTCGCTTCCTGAGAGGCTGTGTGAGGAAAAATGGGGGGAAAAGAGGGAAGGAAGAGCGCCTGGGCCTTGCCTAGGTGGCTTGCCTCCTTGGCTCACGTCGCAGCCTCTGTGTCCTCTGGCCAGCCTGAGCGGAGGCGCAGGGCTGGCTGGCAAGCGCAGGTCAAGCTGGGCGCTTAGGGTTTCCYCGCCACAGCCGCCTTGCCCGGCTGTGCTGAGGGTCAGGGACAGGGGGGCTCGTTCGTGGGTGCCTCTCCCAGTCCGCAGCTCCAGAACATAAGGATATGATGCCAATCGCATCCCTTCCCTCTGTCCTCCGCCCCTCTATAAATAACTCTTGCTGGGCTGACTGTCAAGATTCCCCCGGCAGAGTGGATCCCCTGACCTGGGCCGCCTGCAGTGGAAAGTCTGAATGCAAAAGATACCATAGTAAAAATAGAGCAGCCGGGTAGCCCCCCCGGCAGGTCCTAGCGCCGGGGCCCAGTGGCTCTCGGTGCCGCACCGGCCCTGGCGCTGCCCCCTGCCCTCAGGCTAACGGCTCCCTTCGCCTCACGCTGGCTCGCGCGTGCCCGGCTGCCCCTCCCGCCGGCGCTGAGGCCCGGGCGGCAGGCCGGCCTGCGCCGCCTCGGCGCTGCGCGGCATTGAGCGCTTCCCCCCGGCATCCAGATCGATGTGCGCTTTAATACCCTAATGGTGAATTCTTTAATCCTTTTCTAACTGTCAGATGGAAGCATAATTCATTTCTGCTATTCTGCTGTGGAACAGATAGTTCCCTTCCAAGTAGCGTTTTTAATTTCAGCTTGTCTTTCTAATCAGCAAACATGAAAGAAATAGGGATAATGGTTTAATAGCCTACATGTAAAAATAATAATGAGACAACAATCAAGCAAGAGCTTGCCGTTTCAAAAAGAGGTGAGAATCTTGCTACCTCTGAAATCCGAATTAGATTTCATCCTGTGCCTAGCTTGGGCAGAAGACTGCTCCCTGAAGGGATAGATTCTCCTCAGCTGTGCTTTCAAGCCACTATAATTTAAAGCAATGCTTGTAATTATTTATTTATTCATATGCTGTTATTTCTGTTGTTTTACCTGTGAAATCTGAGTATCTGGAGGTTAAAGCCAGCGATAGATACCAGAAGGTGTTGTCTGATTGCTGCTATGCCTTCTCCTGGTGCATCCATGTTGCAGCTCCTGGCCCTCGGTGCCTGCTGGAGCATGACCTACTCTGGGTGTGCTGGTGGGGTGGCCTCGGCTCGCAGCCAAGCACCCGCACAGCCGCTCGCTCACCCCCACTCTGTCCTGCGGGACAAGAGAGAAGATGGGAAGAACGAGAGTGAGAAAGCGCGTGGGTCAAGATACAGGCTGGGAGAATGGCTTACCAATTACTCTTGTGGGCAAAACAGACTTGACTGGAGGAAATGAGTTTATTGCTGATCCACATAAATATTTACTTACTGATTCAAACAAAAACAAAAAAAGAAGCAAGCATTAAAACACTTGGGAAGAACACCTCTCTCCCACCATTCCCAGGCTCAGCTTCGCTCCAGACTCCTCTCTTCCCGCCTTGTTAKCGCTGCAAGTGGCACTCAGTCCCTTCAGTGAGGCAACGAGCGGTACAGGGGAGGGCTGTGGTTCTCTGCTGCTCCTTCCTTCTCAGTCTTCCTCTGCTCCACTGTAGATCCTCCATGGGCTGCAGTCCTTTTGTGAGTATCTGCTCCGCCATGGAACACCTACTTCTCCTTTCACCTTGGTGTTTGCATTGCTGTTTCTCACTCTTTTTCTACTTCTCTGCCCGTGTGGTGTTTTTTGCCCTTTCTTAAGTATGTTTTCACAGAGGCACCACCAACTTGGCTGATGGGCTCAGCTGTGTCCTGTGGGGCGGAGCCAGCTGGAACTGGCCTTGTCCAGCACGGGACAGCCCCTGGTCTCTTCTCATGGAGGCCACCCCTGCAGTCCCCCCACTGCCAGCAGCTTGCCACCTACACCCAGTACAGATGTCCATGTAATCAGGGGCAGAATTATCTAGAAGTGGTGGCCACCTCATCATAGCATCAGCTTGGGAAAGTATCTTTGCTCACAACTAACCAAAGTGGCAGTGTTACCTCTGTGGTTGTCTGCTCCCCTGTCCCTCTTCCCCGATCCCCAAATCATGAAGGGATGAAATGAATCCAGCCATCCTTCAGTTCCTTTTCACCATCTCTGTCATCAGAGTGGAACCCCTGCAGCATCTGCTTCTTTGGGTGCCATACAGTTTATAATTCTCTATTTTTGTTAGTGTTGTTGCCAGCATAAGGTAGCTTTTAGCATGTTACCCTGTAGAAAGTGAAAAGAGGCTGAAAATCAGATACTGCCAGAGCTGCTTTGGAATTTTATGCAGTTTATGCATTGATGATTCAAGGCCTGCCCCTCATTGCAAAGCATGTTTTCCACAACAGTATGCATTCTGTGGGACCCCAGCCTTTGCATATGTGCTAAATCAATACATATTGCTTTTTTTTTCAGAGAGCACATAGAAACTGAGGCAGTTAAAAACTTTTCCTCGTAGAATAATCCATGGGGGACAGCTCCTGTAAACCTGTGGGAAAGAAGATGTCAGGTTGCATCATTGCAGGTATTCCTGTAAGCTACTGCTCCTCCTGAATTCCAAGGCTCGCTTTTTCTTGCAGAAGAAGCATTTTCTATATTGAACATTTAAGTCACCTTCACCCAGTCCTTAGGGGAAAGGAAGTGAAGGTAGACATGAGTTTCCTTCTTCGGGACTGCATCAGACTGCATCTATTCCAATTCATGTGTCATAGTTCAGAGAGAGTTCAGGATCAATGCTCAGTGGCTGGTGCTTGTGGTTTGGGACCGACTGGTCAGTGATTGTCAAAGTCTGTCTTTCCCTTCTTCTCTTCCTAAAACCTGTAACACTCGGTTCTGCCATATACAGAACCTAGTGTTTTAAAAACTAATGTGCTAGGATCTTCCACGTCTGATCTGTTTGATACCAGAGAGATTTAATTTAACAGTGATTTAACAGTAATAGTAATTGCCCAGAGCAATTGCCATTGCTTGTCACCTCAAAGAGCTCCTAGTTTCAAAATAGCCTATACTGTCACTCCAATATTACTGAAAGTTACCTGAGAGCATCTCAGACTCAGGAAGCATTTCCTAGGAAAAGAGATTCTCATTTTTCCCCCTTGCTGCCTCTGAATGAAGCAGTAAGAAATCACTTACGTGCTCCTTGCATTGTTCATCTCAGTAGATTTTGGAAAGCAGTCAGGGCATTCTCTTGGAAATAAAATGAGTGGTAACAYTGAGGAGCTTTCCATCCCAGGCCTCTCAGACCTGCAGCTCTGCATTCATGTAATAATAAAGCATGTATCTGTAATATACAGTTATGCCTGCTCTGGACTTCCATGGGCGAGTGGTGCGACACGGAGATTTCTTCCACTGCTCCTGCTTCCCATGTCAAAGCTTTTGCTGGGTGGATTATTTTGCCTATGTTAAAGTTGTCCCGGAACCAGTAGGACCTGGAGATTATAGAAGCAGAGCATGCTACAGTTGTCAGGCTTTCCCCAACCCCCTGCATTTTTGCATCTCCAGGAAGAAACACAGACAGCTGAGCCCACCTTGCCTTAACAGCCTGTGCATTTTTGCCATCACATAGTGTTGAGGGACAGACATTGCTGAGAGACAGCTTATTGTTTGAAATATGCTAGCTCTGTGCACGTACGAATATTGTCCAAATGGATAATATATCTGAAAGAATATCAGGAACGGTAGAGTAAGTAGCTTCTTTTTTTTTTTCCTTGCTATTTGATTTGTAGCAACCATGTAACAAAAGAATTAAGTAGTAAATGCCTTTTTTACACTTCAGTTTGTCCCTGCTCAGCCATTTTAAAGGTGTAAGTTTAAATAATTTGTAGTGCGTATAGACAAGGCTGGAAAGGAAGTCTGAAATGACAATTGAATGTGTTTAGAAGTTATTAACAATTGTCCTTTTCTCTATAAAGTTGGAGTATATATGGAATAGTGTTGATAGTGGTCTGGAAGGGCTAAGAACCCAGATGGTTTCCATTTGCTTTTTCCTCATCATAGATAAGATTATGTGACTTGAGATTTCCAAAGAAAATGTGAATGGGAGGAAAGCTGGCATCTGTTTTAGGGATGACAACTAAATTAAATAGTCCTAGCCATAAATACAGTAGGATTCTTCTTTGAAAAAATAATTCACCAGATATTGTTATTGTTTCAGTGACTTAGATGGAAGTTTCTATCCTACAAATCCTTATGTGATCCATAAACCTTTGATACTATATCGAAGTCATAGTCAAACGYGTACACCAATCTAAGTGCCTTGTTAACCCACTTAATCTTGAGTTTTCTGTATCAGCTCGTTGTTTCATAACTTCAACAATAATGAATAGGTTTAATCCCTAGTCACCTCTTCAGTTATTTCTGTCAAGATGTCCTGGTGGTTTAAAAAAATATCCTTCTCTTTCTTTATTTTCCCCTACTGAAGCAAAATGTTCAAAGATGACATGTTTCTGAACAAAGTGATATCCTACTGAAAAATGAATGAGTCACCTCTAAATTTTACAGGCAGTAGGTTATCGACCTGTGAGACATTGTGTAAGTCCATTTTCATCTTTGGGAAGAGGACAAATAAATATCCAGCTGTGCTTAACAGATGAAGCTTTGCTTTGACTCTAAACCAAGTCCTTTCCTTTGATTAATATTGCTGCTGCTCTTATCCTTGGTCCAAGGGTTAGTATCAGAAAAAAGTCAGTAGTGTAAAGTTAACATTACACATTCAAATCCAAAATCTTTCATTTCTTCTAGGCAGATGTTTATAGTGTAAGAATAATTATACATTTTAGAGAAAAAAGAATAAGAAATGCATGAAACATAAGGAGACAAATGCTTCTAAGAAGATTCCTGCCATTTGTTTAGCTTGCATTCCAGTTTAGCATCCAATTCATGTCATTGAAAGCTTCTGATTTTAAATAGGTATAATCAGCAATGCGCACGGCACATATATGATGTACTGGTCACCTTCAAGTTCAGAAGGCTAAGCCTGCTGATCAGACATTAATAGGAAAAGCCGAATGTCCCATTATGAGGTCTGGTTGCCTTGTGTGAGATGGGGCTTCTGGTGGGATTTCTACACAGGCAGTGATTGATACACTGAATGGGAGCCACAGGGCAGGCAGGATTTCTTTTTGTCCCTTCTAGTTTTCCAGGCTTGAAAGCTGCTCTTAAGAGGAGGTTTCCCTCTAACTGTATCCCTCCACCCGCTCAAAATGTTTTTTCAAAATCTTTTTATTGTCACAAATTAGGCTGCTAAGATTTTTTTTTAGTTTTTTTATGGTTTCCAATTTTGCTTTCTGGTGCTAATGGCTCTTGTGCAGGCCTCTGCTTATTGAATTCCCAGCAAAGCAGGAACCTGAAGCGAGTACTGTGTTACTCCCCTGGCCTGTTGAATTGTGATTCTCAGCAATATATAGCCAGAGACTTGCCATTGTTGCTCTACTTGCTTAGCAAACCTCAATGCAGTGAACGTCTGGGTAGTCAGGAAGGCATTAGAGTGGTCTCTGGGTGTGTTCAGAAAAACAGCATGGCATTATTGAAACTTTCATGAGTAATTTTTGCAAGCCCTAGAAACTTAAAAAGAAAACTAATAACCACCAAAGTGTAAATTCTGCACTAATTAAAGATTAATTTCCCCAGAACAATTTCCCACTGCCTGCTGAGGTAGGCTGAATGTTCATGTTCTGGTATTGAGAAATATCAGATAATGCTAACCATAGTCTAGTTCTTAACATGAATGTCTTCCCTGAACACTTCAGTTTTTGAAAAAATTTTGATATCTTCCATATGTTTACTAAATCTTGCTCAGCTTATGAGGCATGGCAACATCACACATCTTTGCCACCAGCTGTTAGTAATAAAGAAGAGAGAGCTTAGAATTGTAGTAAAAGTTTGCCATCAGCTGAACTATTTCTTAATCTGAATGCTCCTGAAAATTCTACAAAGTTCCATTGTAAATACAGGAAGCACCCATTGTTGTAGTTGCAAGTTTACATCAATGAAATCATAAATAATTGGAAATATATACAATATATAAGTAAGTATGTAAACAATTAACATTTATACCAAAGCAGAATCATTATTCAGCAGCACTTCTTTTGAAAAAGGAAGAGATTCAAACATATTGCTATTGAAGAGGTGATACTACTGTTCTCTAGTAGTGATAAATATCCTTTTTTTCCCTCTCTTCTAATTCAAATTTTGAAGAGTGATCAGTACTGACCTTATATGATGGCTAAATGGTGTGTCTAATTCTCATTTTGAATGAGGTGAAGAGCAGTTACTGGTATTACACCAGATACACGGAATCCAAGAAAATCCTTTCTTTTCCACTTCTGCCCCTTTCCATGAGATGTTAAGCACAGATCACATGTAATGGAGAACCAAGGTCAATCATTTGCGTGTGAATAACTTTCTGATTTCTAAATCAAATCTTCTCAGGGAGACCAATTATTACATTATTTATTTAAATTTATTTCAGTATCAAATAAATGCTTTTCAAAGTGCCTTTATAATCACTACATTGCCAAGATAAAACACTGGAGCCTTTCCCAAAAGAACTAGATGAAATGAGAATAAACTCCTCAGAGTTCCAAATCTTCTGGCTGTAGTGCTTATGTCTGAGTGACCAACTTACTTCCACCTCCCTCAAAGCCAAAGGGAAGAATGAATTGTGAAAAAGATGTTGCACCAGGAGCTAGCTCTCTTAAACTGAGCATGCGCTGTAAGACAATAACTTGGACACTGGTAACACCACTGGCAGCACAGCATTCATCTGTCATCCCGCATAAAAACAGATTTGGAACTCAGTGTGTCAGTGGCTCTGATAGCTGATAGTACCTCAACTAGAAAGTTCAAAGCGAGGGTGGGTTATGTGTGAGAGGTCTGCAGTCACGCTGTTTGGACAGCACTGTAGGCATACTCCAAAGGAGATCTAGCTTGGCAGGCAGCAGTGCAGGGTCTCAAACACACGGATAACTGGAACACCATGGTTGTGTTTGGGTTTTGTCTCAGCAAACTTACCGCTGGCTCTGTCTCAAACTGAAGCTGGGGCARCATCAGAACTGTGTTGTGACAGAGCTGGGTGAGGCATACCTGAATGTCACTTTGTCTCTTCTGAGCTTCTCATGCGTATCTCCGCAATTTCTCAGTTCCAAAGTTGTCGCAGTTGGCACACAAAGTGCTGAAATTATTTGTCAGGAGTTAAGAACCCCAAATTTGTGTGACAGAAATGAAGGAAAGAATACCACATCAACATTCATTAGTCTGTATTGGTGACTTCTGATGAYGCCTGGTTTGGATTTTTACTACACTGTGTGTCATACTGGATTAATAACAGCTTGAAAGGTCACCTGAACAGAATAAGTGGCCAGTGGGTCTCTATGGAAATCTGAAAGGCAAAAAATCACCTTACTTTACACACTGTGTCTTCTGTACACAGAAGAAACATCACTGTCACAGTTACACTCTACTTACTTTAAGTGAAGATGTAAATCAGGAAGGTTAAATGTTTTTCAGGTTTCTGCTTCAGCCAAAAGAATCTGGCTGGACATGGCATCTAGCACCAACCCAGTATTTCTTTTGGAAAGATGTGCCCATCTTTATATGAAATCTCCCTTACTGGGTTACTCTGTATTTCAGATTGGTATGATGACTCAATATGTTTCTATTTCAGTGGTTAAAATAGGGGTAAATCAGAGTATTTTATTTCATGGATGGGAAAGGAGGTCTGGTCATCAAAATGAACTTCGAACAAATTATGTCAGCAATTTGTAATTTGTCTGAGGATATGGAAATTCCTGGGAGAAGTTACAGGATTACAGTGAACTTGAACTGTCAGGAAAACTAGTGCATTTCATTGTGCAAATAACAGTTCCTGTGATAATAACATGCTTCTCATGTTTGCTGCTTTGCTGTATGAAAAGTTTGGGTTTTTTTGCTGCCTTGCTGTATGAAAAGTTTTTTTTCCTAAATCACACTATTTCCTTTCAGAATAACTATGGCACTGTTGTTCTTAAATTCATGTACACTGGAATTTGTGTATTACTTGTATTTGCAGACAAAAGCTGCTTAGTATCCAATTTCTTATGCTGCCTTAACATTCATTCTTCAGTTGGTCAATTTAATTTTGGCTCTCTGATTCCTGGAACACTGAAAATGAAAGATTATGCAAAACCTTGTTTCCAGTGACTTTTTCCCTGTTCCTGTATTTAGTATGTGACTTTGCCTGTACTTTTGGAGGATTTGTCTTACACTTTCTACTTGTTACAATGACTATTAAAGCATGGTGTTATATTTTTTTGGATGATAAAGTAGTCAAATAGAAGTGCATTGCTGACTCCCAAATTTTCATGTGAACAGGACAGAACTGATAAAAAATGTAGAACATTTGCAGCTTCTGTTACTCTCTCCCAGGCATTTGAATATTGTGAGTTGGTCAAAAGAGGCTGTAAGAATGAGTATGTTTAAATTTCTTTATATATGCTGTTGTGTGTTTAAACAATGACACTTCATATGTTCAGTTTTTGCTCTGTAGCCATAGAACTGGGAACCATCTTCCCTTACAGGGAAAGGAAAGCTGTAATGGCTGGTATGGTCATGTGAATCCAAAATCTAGAGCTTTAAGAACAGCATCATGAGAGTTGATAAAATCACAGGAGCTGACAACAGACCACTGCTTCAACATTAGAAGAGGAACAATATCAAGATTATGGAAAGAACTGCAGATAGTTTYCATAATCTAACATATGAACTATTGCTTGGCTGGGTAGCAAATTCCTCAATGGCATTATGAGGACTTCTACAAGGCCACCTGTTTACTGCCACCTAATGACAGTCTTTCTGCATTTCATGGTAGTACTACTTTCCACTTCTTTCCARCATAAACATGATGTAGTACTTTGCTGTATGGCTTGCTCAAGATATTTTGATGCTTCTGATCCAACAGTTGTCTTCTACATTTCTCTGTAGAGACCCATCATGCATAGAAGATACTGACAGTAGGCTGTTAGCCCTAATGATATTTCTTTATTGGGAGAACATCTGTTTGTGGTGGCAACAGCAGGAGATATTTTTGTGAAGTGCTTATACCATGATTCAGGCTGTTTTACGGACTAGTAACTTAGACACTTTTTGTGTCTAAAAGGAAAATTGCATGCTACCATAGGCATTTCACTGATAAATCTTAATGTAATCTGTCATTTCTCTACTTTAATATGACAGGCATGTTATTGAAATGACACCCATGAGATCAAATTCTCCCCACATCTTGCAAAAGATAAGCTGTGAATTTTGGTCCAATGAATTTTTAGTCTTTCTGTAGTCAGATGGGACTGTATTTTTTCTTCCGTCTTACTTTTTTCTGCTTCTGTGGTTTCAGAAAATCAACGGTGAGCAGCCTGATCAAGCAGTCCTAGATAAACCTAGGATTTTTAAAAAATCTGTGCTGAAATTAGCTCAGAGTTACTTCATGGTGTATTTCCTTTATTGCAGTCATTACTGAAAGAATAGCACTCAGGTAAATAGTGGTTAATGGCATTTCATTAAGGACAGAATTTTTTTGCTGTCAGAAGAAATTATCTGATGTTTTTAAGCATCGTGTATTTTGACTGTAGTCTTGTTTAATACAAAACCTGATTGTATCAAAAGCAAATGACTTTTTGCCTTAAAAACCAAACACTGACATTTCCTAACTACGATGCACGAAGTATTTAGTTCAAAAAAGTCATTCTTGAATCGAGTTTTCTAACAACAGTGGTAGGAAGGGAACTTGCACTAGTATTCTTCAAGTATTGAGAGTATGTTTTGGTCCAGTGCTGTGCTAAATCTATTTTATGCCAAAATCTCCAGCATTTAGGGTTGGTTTCTTTCAGTCTACCCTCAAGGATTGTGCTTCTAAGTCTTCTTGCCCTTCCCTTGGAAAGGGAGATAAACGTGTATCTACAAAGTACCTCAGTCTTACAGACTTGAAGAATGATTCAGAGAAACTATTGACTACAGAGAGAGTTGAGACTGGTTTCTTATCTTGGCCGCTAATATGGAAGCTCGAAGTGAGGCAAGTGAATAAGCATGTAGCACCCCTCTTTCCTTCTACAGGCCCATTTTTCTCTGAAGATTCCATTATTTATGCCTTTAGACCACTATTTATGCCTCTATTGCATTATTTAGTAGAATTGAGAGGACAGAGCATGTCTGAAGTTTATGGAGATACCATTGGTATACTAGAGCACTTAAAACTGGTGCATATATTCTTTGTGTATTGCAATATTTGGTGGCAAGAGGGAAAGAAACAGTATCAGGGAATACATGAAGAGTAGGTATAATGCATTTATGTTTATCTGTGGGACACTTTATTAAATTCTCATTGATGATATAGGAACCATTAGAACTATCTCTAGTTTTATTTTATATTTACCATAGAAATTGATGGAAAAAACTTAAGTAGGTGTTCAAGTGATGGAAAACTGACAAAATTGGAAAACTGGAAAAATTAAGTTTATACTTGCTGAATCACCGATGATGATTTTAAATAGGTTTAGTGTTTTTCCTGAGGTCTTTTCCTGTACAAGGGAAAAATACAACATGCTGTTTAGTTGCCTATAAATATTTACCTAGCTATTATACAAAACTAGCAATTCGTGGTGTTTAGAGAAGCATGTCTTTCACAATCCAACATTCTTTTCTTGAGCAGTCACTGAAAGCAAATTTGGATACAACAGTCCCTTTTAAAATCTGTGGTAGTAAGTTGTCAGTGCAAAGATTAAGGTTTACTGTTGCTTTCAGGAGTTGACAGGAAAGAAAATGTTTGACGTTCTTTAGTATGAACATTTGCCTGAAGTAGCTAGTATCYACAATGCCAATAGACTTTAGAAAAAATTTCTCACAGAAACAGGAACATAAGAAGCTCACTGTTCTCATTGGCACACATTTAATGTTTCTCCTAGGTTAACTCCGAGGCATCTGTACAACAGTGGTGGTAACTCTGCTCTCAGTTACACACTTGTGCTTGGGATGATTAAGATCTCATGTACCTCCGAAATATTCAATATCACCTCCTCCTCACAAGAAGGGTCAAAAACATTGATGATGAATACTATTTCTGTGTGTTTTCTCAATTCTTTGAGAATACAATTTTGTTGTTTCTTGATAACATAAGTTTTTTACTCCTAAGACAAACTCATTGTGGAGTCATGGGTCAGCATTTACCTTGTATTATGCTGGGTAGAGTTGGGCACTTTTGCCTGGGATTTTCAAGAAGTGCATCTTGATTGGGAGTCATTCCTTTAGGAAAACGAGCTGGATCTTATGTTTGTTTGTCTTGAAGAAACTTAAGAGTCAGCTCCCGAGTGCCCTAATCACTGGGCTGTGTAGTGATGGTCCTGTTCCCTATTATCTGGCCCAGCAGAACTGTGTTCTTTTTTACAGAATATTGTGACTTCAAGTGATAGTGTGCTCTGATTCAGGAGGAGTCTATGTTCAGGTGGTTGTGATACTCCACTGAGTTGTAGATCTAATTTTTAACTGCTTCAGGCTGAAGAGGGAATTAAACTCAACAGTCCCATTTCCTGTGGGAGCACTATAACCACTGCACTGTTAGAAATGGCAATTTTATGCCATTTTTCTCTTTTTTTTTTTTTTTTTTGGCTGTGCTGTCAGAAGAAGTTATGGCAGCTGTGTTTTGGAGATCTGTATTCATAACTGAGCTGCGTTATTCCTCTGTTACCTGTGCTCAGACCTCACAGGGGGGCCTAATATAGGCTGTGCAAACCAAGGTTATGGAATTCAGGGAAGCCTGCTATATTCCAGCATGGCCAGAAGCAAAACTTCAGGCAGACTTTAAAGACTTTAATATGAAAATGTAGGCAAGTGTGGACTGCAGGAAGTTACATAGTCAAGCAGGGATTGTCTAAATGTCACTTGAATTTAGGTTCCTAATAGTCACCTAAATCCTTATCTTTACCTGTGCCTGGATATTTGAAGTGATACTTTTGGGTAAGGGCAGTAATTTAGCTGAGATATCCCTTGGATATCCCTTGGATATGCTTGGATTGCAGCATTTGCAACTTCTGAATAAGCTGTTGATTAAGAAGAACACTTCTGACAACCAATTAACTCTCTCCAACATCCTTTATATTTCTCGTGTTGATGKGAAATGGTGATGATCAGTTGACAAGGTCAACTCACCCAGCCTGTACTTTTTCAATAGACAGAGCTACCACTTTTATTATTCTCACCCTGAGCTGGCTGTTTCAGACGTTTAGATAACTCCACCATCTTTATGTTGGCCATCAACTTACATTCTGCTTGCTAGATAAGCCCAGTAGTAGGACGGTGTTGAGACTGAATCACTGGAATGGGAAGGTTATCAAGCGAGATACTGCTAGCACCTCACACGTATGCGTTTTCAGTGTTACCTTGTCTTTACTTTGAACAGTGGAAGTAGCAAAAAAGGTCATATGGGACACTGCACTGGGTGGATCTCAAGGAGGTCAGATAACATGTGATGCTTAGCAGTATCAGAAAAGGTACCTACAACTGCACAAATGCAGTTTTCTTAATTTCTGCTGTCTGTACAGTGTCTGCAGTGTATCAGAAACAGATGATAATTCTAATATTATCAGCAAGGAAAGTTTCCTTACAACTAGTCTTAGTGCCATTCTGGAACAGGAGACATTGCAGAATGATGGAAAATTATGCTGTAAATCCCACTTATGCCTACAGTCTTCTCGGTCGAGGCAGTAAAACAGGCAGTGAGGTGGGGGGGGGTATAAATCTAGTCTCTGTGCAGCAATTCTTAAGAAATAGTTCAACTTCCATTTGTACCAGTCAGTCTGGTAACCTCTTCTTCACAGAAAGGCACTTACAGCAGAGCCAGCCAAAGGGATAACCCACAGAGATTGGCGTTTACAAGACTAATAATGTATATGTTGTAGACCTCAGTCTCTTGAGGTTGTAATGGGGACAGGCTGTCAGGGTAATTGGTGCATTTACACTCTTGTGTCCTGTCATGACCAACTTCAATGTGATTGATCTTCCTGACAAAGAAGGTAAACTACTAGTCATCCTTTGGGAAGACATTGTCTGGAGTTAATCCTGTTTTTCAATTTCACCTTATCATAGGGAAAATTGTAATTATTTTTATAATATATAAAGATGTATTAACTTCATAACAACAGTTTCAATCTCGCTATTAAATATTAATCTGGAATTTTGTTTTCGTTTCTGTTTAAAGAGTATGATGTTTTTCCAGTATATGAGATCATCGTCTTAATGGAGTTATGTTTAAAAATATATATTAAATACATGTTTAGGCTTTTGCAAAGGTTTGAATTTTTGTACTTTGTGCAGCTCAATTGAATTCAGAAAATATTTTTTCTCTATTCTTCTATATTCCATTTATAGAACAGAAAATATTAGTTGCAAACTCTACAGAATACTGTGATAAGTTATAATTTTGTAAAGTACTTAAAAAATGAGACAGCATTATTGTGCATAATAAGTGGAACAGTCCTTATCACTTCTATTGTCACTTAAAACAAAGATTATAATAGTTGCTTGTTTCCTTAATAAAAGAAACTTAAGAACATGGAGCTCTTGAATAATTAGTAATGGATTATTTTTAATTATAAAATAAGCTGTATTTAGCTCTATTGCTTAAATTTATTATGTACTTTACATTTTTTTCAAATGAAATGCCTATCCAACTTCTAGTTCATCAGAAATGTTTAGAAATTTCAATGAAGCTGTAAGCCTGTGGGTGTTGGGTGAACTAAACTAAATTATATGGATTACACTAGACTGTCCACCAAAAAGAAAGTTTGCATGCAACTTTTCAGTAAGAATCTAAAAGCCATTTATAGCATATATTTAAATCATAGCTGTTCTGTGTMATGGGGAGGGCTGTTACTGAAAACATAGGAGTTACTAATTGATACCAGAATGATAAAACTGTGCTCTTTCGTTTTCTAGGTCTTAGGAACAGATGAGGATAATATGGGGAATGGTTGCTCTCAGAAACTGGCTTCTGCCAAGTTCCTTCGACTTTTGCTCCTAATACTCATTCCATGCATCTGTGCCCTTATCCTTTTGTTGGTGATCCTGCTTACCTTTGTAGGTGAGTGCTAATGGAGTAAATTGACACATTTTTAATTAAGGAGACTAAAACTGAGACTGCATTCTCAAGTGTTAATGTAATTGTGGACATTAAAGATGTATCTTAGCACATCTGCCTAACAAACTAATCTACCTAGTGACTTAATGTTTGTTGCAGAGAAATAAATATGCTATTTAGATTTATATATTTAAAACTTATTTAAGGTATTAAAGAGGAAACCTTTTCTGAATTTCTCAAAGTAGATTTTTGAGGAGGACACTACCTTAAGCATGTAGATGTAGTCGTTTTACAAGTACAGAAAGATATTTATGTTAGAAATTTAGATCACTGTCAGTGGAATGGAATATTTATCCCTTTATGTCACATATTGATGTGCAAATCTAATTTTTATTTTCAGACGAAARTTAGTTTATAAATAGCCACAAATCTTTCTGAACAGCCTACAAAATATTGCTGTTTAACTGAGGAAAAATATGCTCATTTCTTCTAAATATGAAATATGTATCAATGCAGAACCCCAAGTATGTTTTGTGGAAACTTGTTCCAGGTATATTAGATTTCACAATGGCTTAGTCCGTTAACTAACTCTATGTCTGTTGCAGAATTAAAAGATAATAATTTATTAGCAAATTTTTTTTAAAAAGCCTTCCCTTTGTTACCTTTAGAGAAGCTGACATATCATTAAATTGYTTCAACTACAACATGACAAAGACAGTAACGGTAGGTTAAAGCATTACTTTTTCAGGAAAAAAAGGTAAAAAAATCATCTGTTTTCAGTGCTGAGGGTTTCTGTGACTTTTCTTTTTTTTTTGTTAATGAGAATATTTTCTAGTTGAGCTTCCTTAATTACTTCAGAAGCACATCTGTAACAAGTGGGGTAATGTGTGAGGTATATAGATATAAATCTATTTTCCTATTTTAAACCCCCAACTTCAATACACATCATACAATCAAACAGTTAGCAAGYACAGGAAGAAACTAAACATGTCTCAATAGCACATTCAGCCCTGTCAAAATCAAGACAACTTAAATCTGTTTTCTCAGTTCAGTCTGTAAAGGATTTGCAACAAGACATCGTAGGCCTGTTCTTTTCATTTAGCTTAAGTTAGGGAAGTAAAAAAAAACAAAGCTAGTGAATGTTATGATTGACAAGTAAGTCTTGGGATGTATCTTTAAAATAAGAACAGTCTGAAGTGGATTAAGATCAAGCAATTAGGAAATATGATGCCATTCAATTTACTTCCCTTATGTTTAGCATTCCATTTGTATCCTTCATATCCTCTGCCCTAGATTTTCATTCTTTGGTGAGAAAGCAGACAGGTGTATTTATGTCAGCTCTACTCAATCTCCTCCTCTGAGGCATGTATCGACATAACACTCATTAAAATGTATTAAATCCTCTGGGGAAATGGGACCTGTTCCGATCCTACTTATGTAGTAAAAATCAGGACTATCTCCTCTTAAGTCAATGTAATTACTGTAGGGTGAAGAATAAGGCTAGGTGTTATTAMCCAAGTCTAAAACTGGCAAAGCTCCCTTCAGCATCTTTTGAATTAGCATGATTGTAATTTAGAGTTCTTCTCTCTCAGTTAGCAGCTTTCATTTTAGGTGCATTGATAGCCTAGAAACAAATATATCTGATGACTGGAATTAAATGAACAAATTCTGTGGGCATCTTTAAGGTGTGTGTAATATAATATAGTCTGTTCTATTTATTGAGAATACCCTGTATCCAGAATAGTAGTTCATATTCACTGCAGATCAATAACTGAATTCTGTTACAGTCTAATATTGGTATGATGACTTACAATGTAAGAAATGAGTTGATAGTCCTGACTGGCTAACACAAATTATTCCATATATAGGAAATTCTGTTCTTATTTTTCATGAAATGGAGGAGTTAAATTCTGTGGTTGTCATTCTAGTATCTTTCACTGATGCTTAAAAAATAAATAGAGCGCTCCAGTATATCATTTAGAACCTTATGAACTTTTTTGATTTGACTTCTTTGGCAACGAACTCATCAGAAAATTAGGCCTTTTACATTTTGCAAGAAAATATTTTGTTTCCTGTGGTAAATTTGTAGTTAATTATTCTTTTCCTTCTGTAATATTTTTTAATTAAATGAGGCATATACACATGAAAAAGTGTGCATGCACCTCAGAACTTTCCCATTTACTTTTGTTACATCTGTTTTGTTGCCTGCACATTATTGCAAGCTTTGATGTTGAAGAAACTGAGAAGTTGGTATGGGTGGAAGGAGACAGGTAGAGCGGTACAGTTATGTTGTAGTAATAGGGAATATCCTACTCGAGGTGTGTCATGGGGGCCAGTTTTCAGAATATGTCATTAATCAACCTTTCAAAAATTATTTACCATCAAAGTACTCAAGATGCAAAGCCCTTGAAAAAGTTATTTTATTAGAACTGTGTACAAAGAAAGGACAAAGTGAATTATCAGTAAAGATACACATTGTTTTGACTAAAGATACAAGAGACTTTTATGGTCCATAGAAGGAAATATCAAGCTGAGTTGCTTAGTTTTGATTTCTCTTAGAGTACTTACACTCTGGCTCTGCATACTCTTCTGTCTCTCACCAGGAGTATAGCATGCTTGTCAACCTGTAGAAGAAAACTTTGTAATGAATGAATGTTGTTTCACTCATTGAAGTAGAGGCAGTAGCAGTTGCTATGAAAGGAGTCTAGCCTTTAGACCATGGCCATAATAATTTGTTGATTGCCTGAGTTACATCAGAGGACAGGAGGGCTTAGGAATGGTGCTAGCTTTGGACTGTTGAAAGATGCAAGACCTTGACCATGAAGACCTAACTCAGCAATATAATTTTGAATGGGGGAGAAAAGGCTAGATTATACATGACTAAAATTACTGATACCTTACAATTTCATCTGACCCCTATAGACATCAGGCATTATAGTTAGTAAATAGTAAATTTTCATTACTTTCCAGAGAAACAAACAATAACTGAATCCATGGTTTGAATAGCTAAATCTTTCTTTAAAATGGAGAGATGGAAGATCACCTTCAACTTGTCTTAGAATCTGTAGTCTATGTCCCATTTTGCTTACGCTGGAAAAAAATCCTTAAGTAATGAATAATATGCAAACATTACAAAGGTGAAAATTAGCATTGTAAGAATGAAGAACCTCTGGCATTTTCATTCKTTTCCTTGCAGAGAGGAAGTGTTTTAAACCACTTGAAACATTGTTTTTAAAAAGTCCTTCACAGCTGGTGAGCATTATACCAAATTAAAATTTTTTTTGATTGTACCATAATTGCTTACCATTGCAGTTATTTATCTGGAAAAACAAAATGCCTTATACTTACAGTTCCATAAAGGAAAATCAATTATATTTATTTTATAGTGATAAATGCATTCCATGGTAGATGTCCCATTCCTCTCATTCCTTCACATCAGTATCCTCAACTCATACTTATGTGGTCTTCTACCACCTCCTGTTAACAGCAGTCCACAACTAATGCTTTATCTACTGTTTTCTGTAGAATCCAGAATGTGTGATTTTTGGGCATATGATCACACTGCAGGACCACATCAAATAAGCCTGCCTTTCAGGCAAGCAGCATACCCTCGTATCTATGCACAATGTTAGGCATTCATGCATTTTGCAAAACAGTATTTTAAAAATCTGTTGGTCCGTCAACACTGGTGGGAATGAGAATTACAATTAAAGTAAGATGCACTGTTGACTATGGATATGCAAATAATTGAGGTTTTGGTTCTCTCACCATCCTTACATTACCAGCATACAGTGTTTATATTTTGGCTCTGACGTATATTTTGAGATTAATTTTGGTTCTCAGTGAGAATTATTACAAGTGTTATGTGTGATGTGTTGTATTTAGCATTTTCATTTTACTCTCCTTAAAACCATAGCTCACTCTAATAGCTGCATTTTTATTATCCTTATATAAGTATGAACCAGCCTGAGCAGTTCTCAAATCATTCTGTTGTTTGGGAAATCTGTAGCAAGATTCTGTCCAGCTGAGAGATGCTGTCAATATTCTTGCATGTCACTGGTTGAATAATGATCATTACTATTATATTATCTGTGAGACCTGTCTTCTCCTTTCCCTTCCCCTCCTGAGAACACTGAAGGAGCTGTGTCTCTTTCACAGAATAAACATCAGGAGAAGTACATTATGGTAAAACTGCTAGGCTTAGCTTTGTGGCTGTTGGATCTTCAACACTGATTAGGTAACATGCATATGTCAAGACTCCTGTAGCAATTTGGGAACCCAACTGTATTGGCCCATAAGGAACTTCTTGCCATACAGAGGAAGTTAAAGTTGCAGGGAGTTATAGTTATACTCCAGAGTAAAAGGATCTTGATCCCTGAATCATTTGGAGATGCTGGTAGTTCTCCAAGTGATGTTGAGCCTCGAGGCATATGATACCTCCTCAAAATCTAAAGCGACTAGCAACATGGACATCCAAAAGTTATAATTGTGAAAGCAACATGAAATATAAACAACTTTGGTTGTCAATCAATGGCAATATTTGCTGTAAGACAGGTGTCTAAATTTAGGAGTTTAACACTAACATATAAATAAACCATTTGGTCCTGGGAGTTTTTCTGATGGAAGATGGTAATAATCAGCTAAATGATCTGCTGGTTCTTTAATTTGATTTTGCTAACACAGCTGTATTACAGGGAATGTCCAAAGGAGTGTATCCCAGAGCAGCCTGTATTTCACCCATCTAGAAGAACTAATTTAGTCTGTCAAGCCTTCTTTACTGATACACCTGGAATGTTGGAAAAAAAAAGATGCTCTGAATACAGCTCCAGGTCAGAATGTCTGCTGTGAGACATCACTGAGGCCAGCATGGAATTGTTCTTGTGATCTAAAGACTAATAATGAAAGTCTGGCAGTCCACCCAGCACAGGTGGACAGAAGGTCACAGTGACTGAAGTAAGGATTCTGGTGTGGCGTAACTGATCCCCAAGGAGCCCATGGAGCTTTATTCATTACCCAGTGCAGAGTGAGTGTTTAACACAGGCACAGAGTTCAGTATTGATTTCTGAATTGCAATAGAGCCATTATGTGTATATTACATTTCATTTCTTAGGTTAAGAAAACCTTTATAAATAAAAATTTCTAGTTACATGACACATCATGCTCAAGAGACAGGAAAAAAGAAAGACACCAGATAAGTTTTTTTGTTAGACCACAGTGTTATGACTGTAACTGGGAACTTTCAGGCAACAACAGCTGTTAATATGAAAGGTAGCTACTGTCTTCCTCTCCAGACCTTTAGTACGATCCCGATATTTTTGCTAAGACTTCATTGCCTGAAAGCCAGAAGTTGATGAAAGGGAAAATCTCTCCTTTCTGCACAGGACCTTAGGAGAGGAGCCCAGCTTCGTTCTGTAGCTTCTTTAAAAAACGCCTTCCACAAAGTCTCCTTTGAGTTCCGTTTTATCTGGGAACTGATCCATTATTTGCATATCACCTGTTAATTTGCAAAAAAAAAAAAAAAAAAAAAAAAAAGGCAACTGACCTTTTTGGCCCCTTGGGCAGCTGGTAAGCAGTTTAAGGTAATGTCTTTACTTGACAGGAGGAGCAGGATAAAATCTATTACTGCAGCTCAACTGATGTGCAATGGTTTGGTATGCTATGGGACCTCCATATTACCAGGGGTGTGCCCATTTCTTCAAAGTGCAGAGTCATAGGGACAGACTCTGCAGAAGAAATCTCAGTGGGTATGTGCTGGCTAGTTCTTGTAGTGAACCAGCGTTTTATTCCCTGTGTATCTGCCTCATCCATTACACATATTTTGGTAGGCTGCTTTGCTCTGTTTCATTAGCTTTTTAAACAAACTTGGTCTTTTTGAGATTTCCTGCTGTGAACTGCTAGAAATCACCCACAGTATACACTGCCAAAATCTCAATTTAATAGCTTGAACAGTGTGACTACTTCTTAGATCTCATAAYTGTCCATTTCAGATCTTTAAATAAAACATTAATTCCCCAATAGTGAACAGCAACTGGAAAATGATCAGTAAAACTGTTGGCAAAGCATCGCTTTGAACTGAATGAGCCTGGTGCCAGTTCCTTGGTTTTGTACCAAACATAATGAAGGCCAGCATGCTGTAGATTTCTGTCATCTGGACATGTCCAGCTGTAGCTGGAGACACAAATCCAAAATGGTTACAGCTATTTCTCAACTAATTAACTGTCTGGCTTATGATTTACTGTCTACAGCTCTATGATTTACTGTCCATAGCTCTGTATGAACTCACATCTGAAGAATAGTTGGATATAGTGTGGATGTATACATGAATAAAATGCATGTTCTGCGTGTGTTGTATGGCTGTTAGCAGGCATTGATAGAGTAATTAAGTTCTCGTTACTGAAGAGATTAAAAAAGAATTGATTGTTCTAAAGCATCACACTGTTTTCTTAGGCATCTTAAAATTTAAATAGTTCCTTTAGGGCTTTTGATGCTATGAAAAATCTCCAGTAAGCTTAATTTAAGGTTGAAGAGATATACAGTAGTATTTTTAGGGGGGAAAGGGATGAGAATCAAAGCAAATGGGACCCTAACTCAGAGAGTGGACTCTATAGCCTAGAATTAAGTGCTTGAATTCCCTACCATGCATTGGGAAGATGAGAAGATAGGAGAAAACGTGGGGGGAGAACAAGGTGACTCAGGAAGGTGATCCAAAACCCTCACATACTAAGTGGAAACAGAGTTGTCATCTAGAGCTAGCCAGTGGGGAATGCCAAACGGAGGTCTATGCCTGCCTCTCTCGAGGGCATATGCACCAGAGCCCGGGCTCATGTTATTTTGTGGGAAAAAATACTGTTAAAAAGAATTTTAGTACACTCATTGTCAGCTGAGATGATACAATTGGGAAGGCCTTTTGTGTAGAAGAGGTTCATTGTGTGGTACACCTGTCGGGAAGAGAAGGGGAGTTCCTATTTCACATAGGAAACTGTGAAAATAGAACAAAAAATGCTATTGTTGAAAGATGGGTTGAAGAAGCAAACAAGCATTTGAGGATCTCAGTGAAAGAAGTAAGTGACCTTATGGGTAGTGATAGACGTAGCTATTATTTGTAGTTCAGAAAAAGAATGAAATAAGGCTGAGTGAGGAGATGATAGAATCCAGTGGGTAACTTCAATATTTTCCTTAACAGTTTTGATTGGTCCACTGTATTAAACCAAAAGGTTTTTTTAAACTTCTTTCAAGAGTTTACCTGTCTTGTAATGTATTGCTTGCTATTCTGCTGAGTGATATATAAATAGCTAATCATTTATACTTTAATTTTAAATCATTATTCATAGCTCTTTGGGACGAATGTTTTCCAGGCTTTTTCTATTTTTGTGTTGAGTGGAGGAGAAGAGACCAGCCTAGGGAGGAGGAGAGAGAATGTGAGAAAAATCCCCTCAGCTATTCTTGTCTTATGGAAAAAAATTATGCACTTTTCCAAAGGAGGAAAAAAAGCTCATTTTAACTTTTTGAAACTACTGAAGTTTGAAACTTGAAACAAAGTAGGCTTCTGAATCATAGATATTCAAAGCCTTATTTGGAATCAAAGCATCCAAATAAAGCTACATATGAGTAAGCACAATTTCTGAGCATGACCAGTCACAATTCCATAGATTTTAGCAAATTGTATTACTGCTGGTCCCTATTTGTGAAACCAGAGCACATTCATTCTCCCCGTTTGGCCTGACTAGAGGAGTCAAGCAAAAAAAAGTGCTGCTGAAATAATTTGCAGGTGGGAGATTTTTAGTTGCTTCTGTAAAATACACATAGTAAATTCCTCGAAATCCCAATGAATTACGAACATTTGCTGGTGGAAAAACAGAAACCTTAACATGTATATATATAAAGTTCCCCTGGGTTCTTCCAGTAGAAGTTAGACAAAAAGATTTACTCACAGTTGGTGACACTGGAACCACAACTACCCAGGCTGGATAAACGAGGCTATGGTAAATCTCAAACGGTAACTGTTTCATTGAAGCCCATTATATTTCAGGAATCTTTCAAGTTTTTCTTGCTGGTTCTAATTGCTATAGTTAAAGGTTACTCAATGAAAAAGAAAATGCTAAGATTGCCCCTTCTCAGCTATTCTAGTTCTCTTTTCTTCTTACCTATAAAGCTTTCCAACCCAAAGTCACTTCAGACTGTAACTGGAAGTCGGGTTCTTCTGGCATTGTTAGTTATTTGTAGCTGTGATTAATAAAGATTTCCTCCTGCCCAGTCCTTGGATTTCAGACCAGTCAGTTGACGGATCTGAAATTCATGCACAGTGCATGAAGGGGTAAGAAGAGGAATTCAGTAACAGCAGTGGGAAGGGGCTCAGAATACCTGAGTGGGTACGGGCTGCGTGTGGTGCCTAGAGTTGGCAGAGCGGTGGGTTTGGCTGGGGAGAGAGCCTGGAGTGGTGGCAGGTGAACGATGCCTGGCTGAGAGGCGATCATGTGACTAGCCATTTTGGTAAATACAATAACCAAACTGAAGATAAAGTTCAGGAGAGATGGTGGTGGGTGTTGTGTGGACTGAACATGAGCCGGCAGTGTGCCCAGATAGCCAAGAAGGCCAATGGCATCCTGGCCTGTGTCAGRAAYAGTGTGGCCAGCAGGAGTAGGGAGGTGATCGTGCCCCTGTACTCGGCACTGGTGAGGCCGCACCTCGAATACTGTGTTCAGTTTTGGGCCCCTCACTACAAGAAGGACATTGAGGTGCTGGAGCATGTCCAGAGAAGGGTGACGAAGCTGGTGAAGGGTCTGGAGCACAAGTCTTATGAGAAGCGGCTGAGGGAGTTGAGGTTGTTTGGCTTGGAGRAGAGGMGGCTGARGGGAGACCTTATTGCTCTCTACAACTACCTGAAAGKAGGCTGTAGCGAGGTGGGTGTTGGCCTCTTCTCCCATGTAACTAGCGATAGGACGAGAGGAAATGGCCTCAAGTTGTGCCAGGGGAGGTTTAGATTGGATATTAGGAAAAATTTCTTCACCGAAKGGGTTGTGAAGCATTGGAACAGGCTGCCCAGGGAAGTGGTGGAGTCACCATCCCTGGAGGTATTTAAAAGATGTGTAGATGTGGCGCTTCAGGATGTGGTTTAGTGGGCATGGTGGTGTTAGGTTGATGGTTGGACTTGATCTGAGAGGTCCTTTCCAACCTTAATGATTCTATGATTCTATGTCTCAAGGGTCATCTGTACCAAGCAGCTAGTGAAGGATCAAATCAATATGAAAGCCTAGGAAAAAATGATTTACACATCAGAGTGGAAAGAAAAATATGTGTGATTTGCCTTGAGTTCAGAGGGTTTGTAGAGAGCAACAGGAGGTGAATTCTTACTAATGTGCTTCAGGTGTGACCATCTTTTTGGCTTGAGGGCCTGTAGCTAGCAGTAAGGGTGAGAAAGAAGAAAAGGACCTGAAAGGATAAGCAGAAAACTCTTCTTTCCACAGGGAGCCCAGCTAGAGGAAGCCATGTTTTAGGCCTTCTCTTTGGATTTTGGCTAAGGAAGGGCTGTTGTATTTGTGTCCCATCGTTGAAAGGACAAATATTCTTCACTCCCTTGTTTTTACTTTATTGTCTTGAAACAATGTGAGAGGAGTGCTTAAATATCACTGTTAGGAGTAGATGACAAGTAAAGCTATTAAAATTATAAATTGTTGCCAGGGTATTTAAAAACAGTTGGGAGATTTTATGTTTTGAGGGATTCCTTTTCATTATTTGTAATCAAGTCTAGCTGAACTGTGTTTATTATGATTGTTGATCTCTTTTACATGACTAGCTAGTGGCAAAAATTGCTTTTGCTATTTACCAAAAATTTCTTACATTGTGATACAGATTGGTACTTCTCTTCTAGCATTAAATATGACTCTAATATATTCGGTTAAAAATTTGAGTTAGTATTTGTAGTTTTTATCATAGATAACTAAGTTGTATGTCCTATATATGTTTGAGATGCCTTCCTCATTATTTGGATTAACTAAATATTTCAGTAATAGTCACAGGTTAAAAATAGATTCTTTTACTATTTAGTTTGAATTCCCTGATGCTTATGGGATGCATCTGCTTAGTGTTATGCAGCTGTTTTGATTTGTGAACTATAATTACTTGCAACTGYTCAACACATACAACTAAGCAAAGTCTGTGTTTGTCGGTGATATAATAAATGAACAAAAAAAAACACCGCAAGTGCCTAAAATTTTGGCTATAACTATATATTTAAAATCCAGTATCAGAGAAGAATGACAAAGAACTTGTGGACCTATATTTGGCAGTGGTAGTTAAATTACATAATCCTATATAGAGAAAACAATACCTCTTTCCATTTTAAAAGTTAGTGACTATAAAATATATTAAAAATATATTGGTTCCCTTGAAGCTCCAGAATTAGCTTTCTGAAGATGGTGGTACTATGAAAACAAGAGATGATGCAATTTAAAAAGAGAAGAAAAATAGTATTGCCAATCTTGTTAATACTATGATAGACCAAATGCATGTTTGAGCTCCCTGAAGTTACACTCCATAGTTATAAACATGTAAGAGTTATAAACATGTAAGAGTTCAGTGATCTACTACAAGTAGGATTAAAACATTTTTAGTTCATGGAAGCATTTATTTGTTTCTCTATTTATATGTTTCTCTATTTATCCTACAGTAGTCATAGTGTTTGTTTTGATGTGCTACTGTTACTTTGTTGCTACATGAAATTCTTAACTTTAGTTCCCTTTAACTTTGAAATAAATATTACTTTTTTAATCTGTGCCATTATATTTATTATTAACTTTCCAAAACAAATTGGTAACACTTGTCCTTCCAGATGATGGTAATTTTGGTGCTTTTTTTCCTTTCTTCCAGGRGTGTTAGAAAAAACGTGCTTTTATTCAAATGGAAGTGAGGTCCTCACAGTTAACGGTGACGTTGAAACGTCTGACATTCTTTTGCCAAACATGGTTGAAAACAGTTCCAAGGCTGATCCCACAATGGATCTCAGCACGCAACCCTCTTCCTGGACCACCACGCCTTTATCCCACATTGACCAAATGAACAAGAGCTCGAATATATCTAGAGAGACTTTCCAGGAGAATTCATTTGCTCTCACAACTCAATCCACAGTGCTCAATCCTCACTCCACATCTGATGCTGCTTTGGTAGAGGGCTCTGAAGACAGCACTCAGCTGTTTGCCACTGCAGAGGAGGCGACTTTGTGGTCTACAAATGCATCCTTTAACAACACAGAGAGGATGACCACTCTGCCAGTATTAAGTCCTACCCATCCATCTGTGTCACAAAAAAAGGATCAGAAAAAAAGTAAGTTTGCGTTTTATTTGGCTCCATAATTCTGACTCAAAAAGTACAGAACATACTGTTGGCATGCTTCCCAATGTGTTCCCATGAGTTCTGAGGAATGTGTCCCTTTTGATAATTTATTTTGTCGTGCACATTCCATGTTGCAAGCAACTGGTTTCTTATCAGAACATTTGATCGACTCTGTTGAGGAAGATGCAGTAAATTCTTTCAGGTATGAATACTTACAATACATTCTTTAATTGGTGATAATCCTTCATGCTTACCAAGGTTGAAAATGAGTTATTGCAGATGGTATTCAGTTTGTAGATTGAATTTTCTATGTTTCTTTAAAATTATGTATGTGGCAAGTACCTTCCTGAACTTGGGATGTAATTACAGTTACAACTTTTTCTATGTTAATGGATAAATTCTTCTCTAATTTGAAGCATGTAGCATTTCTCTATGTAGCGATAAAATTCCTGTGATGTTTCTGAGGACTATAATCAAAATGTCTAGAGAGAGTAATAACAATTAACTGTGATCAGTTTTTCTTCTGGTTTGACTATGAAGATAGGTGCATTTCATTAGTACCATGGTAATTTTATTGATTTATTATGTCAGTGGTAGTGAAAGGTTCCCTGATACTGTTTTGCTAACAACTGAAACACAAGGGTACCATATTAAAATGAATTTGTTTCTCTTGAACTGCATATCATTCCTTTGCTCTTGATCCCACCAAAGCACAAAGCAAAACTTATTCCAGGTCATAGAGAGATCTGAAATAGATGAAAGGAGATAGTCAGTGACCTAAAAGTGGCACACTCGATTAAATGTGTTTTTGAAATTTCTGTAAACTGAAAATGAAGAGGTGGTATCTGACAGTGGTGATCACTTCTGAAAGGCCACTAAATTACATGTTATTTTGAGGAGCAGGTCTGTGTGTCATTCCTCTATTGGATTCTGTGCTCAGTTAAGTTGTAAGAAAGACCTGATATTAGTTATCCAAGATTTTTTGCTGTACTGTTTTTTTTTTTTAAGCATTCTCACTTCAGGAGTCTGTCCCTGCTCCCCCATCATCAAACAGGCAGGTAAAAGTTGGGAAACAGCTCTGTTACGTCTTTTTGTTCTTTCTGGAGTAAAGTAAAAGTAGGGAAAACCTTTGAATAAGACTTTATTTTTTTAAAACCTGGTACACAGAAGAGATTCCTTTTGAGGGCATTTCAGTGATAGCTTATTTTCTCACTCAAAAATTAGCTTTCAAAAATAATAACTTACTGTGAATCAACGATTTGTCAATATTTTCTTCTGTCCCCTAGACTGTAGTGACTCCACAGGCCATTTGAATGTAGGTTCTGTTTGCTAAGTGATTCTTCTTAAATGGATTTATCTCTTATTTTCTCCCCCTGCACCCCAAACTCAGAACAAATGTATATAAATGCACATTTGTATCCTATTAGTGATTCATTTATTTACCTCTTTTGGTAATTTGGTTAATTATCACAGCACCAAGGAACAGTGTAGAAGCATAGCGTGTTACCCTACAGATACTTCCAACCCAAAGGGTTTTCAGTGATTATTGTAGCAAAGGACACCCCAAAGTTAGTGGCCTGATGATTAATGTTGAGCAAAACTGTAGGGCAATATACCGCCTGTTTTTCTTAACTAGGTCTTCTTTGATGTTTTGTGGGGTCTAACTGTTCCTATTCTGGAAGATGGTGTCTTTGCATTGCAGTCTTAGTAACTGGGTAGATATAGTATAGATACATTGTGTAAGATTCTGTGTTTGTATTTGTATTCATCTGCCTAATCATCATATTTGAGGTACCTGGATTTCCAGGAAATATAGTTGAAACACTGTAAAACCTCTTTTCCTTCTCTTACCACGTTGGAATGAACTCTTTCGAGATGGATATAATATGCGTATGTGTATGCATGGGAGATGATGTCTTTCCTTCCTAGGATGTTGACGCAGGGACAGTGCTACAGTGGCTCAGGACAACCTTAGGCCTGGATTTCTAAACTTTCAAATATTTGGGGTTTGGTATTATATAAATGCTGAAACAGAAAATATATTTCCTATATAGAAAGGCACTAGTAGCCTATGAAGAAATTTGTAAGTATGTTCTCTATTCTGGTAAGTGCAGTTCATTCCAACAGCAATATGACTGCATGTTTATTCAGTAGGCATGACTACTGGGATTCTACTGTGAGGTAGTTTCTTCTGTGTAAAGAGAAAAGGACAAAATATTTTCAAAGACAAATTTGAAATACCACAGGTTTCTTTAAAAAACAAAAACAACAACAAAAAAAMCCCATCCCAAACTGAGATACTTCAAGTTAAGTTTTTCTCCCCCTATCAGAAACATCAGGAGCTAGTATGTTACTAATYAATAACCTCTCAGTCTTTGATTCCACTTTCAAGTTTTTTGCTTACCTGTATTCATGTGGACATCATTGCCTTAATTTTGTGTGTAGCTACATTAAAATGTATATATATTTTGGGGATCCAGAAGAATTTGGTCTTAGAATAACTACATGTTCCCATGGCTGTCCAAGGCATGGAGGACTAGAAAGGAGGGGATTTTGACGAGTACACAAAGCTCCTCCCTGCCTCATTTGTCCTGGCCTCTGCAAATTAACTCCTTACACTCATCCTCGGTGTCTTTGATCTCTCCTTTCCCCCTAAGCTTTGCTTCTTGGAGAGAACTCTAAGGTAACAGAGAACATGGTCTGATGTCCACAGGAAGTTCTTATGCATGATGGGGGGATGTGGATGGGGGATCTTATGTATGATGTGGAGAAAGATGGGGAATAACTGGGAGATGAGATATAAATAAGTTTTGGAATAGTGAGACTGGAATAGCCTTTTGGAGTAAAAAGGATTTTTTGGGACAAGTAAAACTTAATGACCACATCGGAATGGTGGTATTAGGTCTAGTTGTGTCTCTTGCTTAGTGTCTTGATCCAACTGCGACCATTAGCTCATGCCTAAAGAAGAATAAACTAGGGCTAGCATACAGAGATACTTCAACGTTATATGGTATTAGATTCCAGTGATCTGCAGTGAGTTCTGATGAGCGTTCTCCCATGAGTTTATGTAATCACTTTTGAACCCATGTAAAATGGAGGTTTGAGCTTTTTTAGGCATATCTTTTATAAGGAAATTAAGTTAATCTCCAAATGAAGTGTGAGGCTGATGTTCCATCATCATCAATGCACACTAGCAGATCATCCATCAGTACAAGTTTCATCTGGTTCAAATGTGGGGAGGTGAATGCATTTCTGTTGATTTAGTAAGCATGCATAACTTGGGCTTTATGCTGGTTTTATGCAGGGTGTTAAAAGACAAATGATAGGTCATACAACATAGAGACTGYCAGTGCAAAACTAACCAGACAAAATTCTCTGAACACATTTGAACTGGCATTCATGTGGCTGTAATATTTTTGGTCTGGTGCTAGTATCCCTAGCACTGGATTTGCTTTACTGGTGAACCATAGCTTCAATAAAAGACATTAGAACACATTAATAAGAGAAATGATAAACATTGTGGCCATATGGTATTGGCTTAAGACTTTAAAATAACACAAGTAAGACATTGCTGAGTTACAAACTGGAGAGGAATGAAATTTGGCACATATGACATCAATTATTTTAAAAGTCCTTGAAACAGAAGGAAGTTCTTCGGCAGAAATTCTAGTAAAGAATAGATTACTGGGTAAATGGAAATGCATGATACAATAAGGAAGAGATGAAGAAGGGTTTTTGCATTTTACAAGGGGAAGCAATGCCTCACAAGTCTATTAGAAAGTTCTTTGAAGGAGTCAGTGAAAATGCTGGTTGATACAACATATGTGGCTTTTCAAAATGCTGTTAACAAGAGTCTTCACTGAGAAGTCTTAAAGACACTCTTCTCACAGAGTAATTGCTTGTTAAAAGACAGAAGGAAAAATAAGAACGAATGGTCAGGCTCCACAGTGAAGAAGGTTACTGATGCAGTCTTACAGGGTTTTCTGATCTGGGAAAGCAGTGAATAGTCAAGTAACAACATTTCTGCTAATACAGAATTATGTGTCTGAAATGAATAGCTGGGAATCACATAAAGGTCTCATAGTGGAGAGAGTAACTGATAAAATGTTTAGATGACTTCGTGCCAACAGGTGCAAAACAATGCTGGGGAGTGGGGAACAACTCTAACTCTATGTAATACCACGCTGGACTGTCAGCTAGCTTTGCCACAAAAAAAAAGACCTGACGGTTTGCTGCAGTCAGCATTCTGGCTCCATGACTGTCAAGAAGGCAAACAGGGTGTTAGGTATTGTCATGAAGTCTGCGAAGAACAAAACAGAAGATCTCATTACATCAGTGTATAAGTTCAGAAAGATAATAGTAGAATGGGAAAAGGCAAATAGCAGGCAACCAGACTAGTAGAGACATGGAATGGCTTAGATGTGAGGAAGCACTAAACTAGGAAGACACTGTCTTCCTCCTGGAAAACAGCTGGCTGAGGAGTAAGTGGTTGTGGTAGATATCAATACCATTTTGAGTGTCCTGGAGAAATAGAATGGGGAACAGTTACTCACTGTTTTTCATTGTATCAGTACATGCCCTTTGTTGTTTTTTTGTTTGTTTGTTTGTATTATCAGACAGTGAGTTAAAACAAAAAAAGGAGACACCGTGGGACACTCTGCCACAGGATGATGAGAAAACCAGAAAGTATGAAAATGCTTTGAGAACTTCATGAGGGGTTGGTCTGTTGGGGGCTTTTAAACACAATAGTCCAGTGGCAACCTCTGACTTGTGAAGGCTCAAGATTTTAGGTTGCCAGAAAGTGTTGTTACACTCCTAGGTGGTTGTTCCTTATACCTGCCCGAAATTCTTAGAATTTTTCTTGAACATATAATGCTGGCCCGTACCAAAGGCCAGCTCTGAGTTAAATGTATCCTGTGTTACTTCTCTGTTGGAAAGCAAGTGAAGGAATACGTTTTTCCTGTTGAGGGATTTGAGTTTGTGTGACTTCATGTTTAAATGTTTTCTGAAGGCATGGGCCATGGTTCTAAGTCACTAGGATGGTTCATTGGAGAGTTTTCTGATAGCAAAAACATTAGGAAGGGAGTCAGGTGAACTAATAGGTTCAGTAGTGTATATTCGTGGAATTTGGAAGTATATGCAGTAATATTCTGTTCATCTGTCAATCAATGCTTAACAGAAAAAGAACCATATACTAAATAGTAATTATCTTAAAGAATAAAGGATGTTTTTCCAACATAAGTATCAGTACAGTTTTATTGGTACTTTTTTCTCTTTGAAACAAAAGTAGGCTGCAGTTAGGCAGTAAAATGTGAGGCTGACCAGGAAGGATCTCAAGTGTATGAGGTTGAGCGGGATGTTTTAATTTCAAATGAAGCAGACTCCCTGTTTTGTAATACTGCTGATTTGGGGAGACAGGAAGAAGGAGAGAGAGCGAGGGTTGATAGTCTTCCTAGAAAAACATCCTGTAAACTAATGGAATATGCACTGGGACAAGAGATACTAGTATCTGATTTTTTTTTCTTCCACTCACTGATGTTTATGCATACGTATATTTAATATCCTTTTTTTTTCTGTGCCAAGTCTCTCATACTTCTCTCCTAGCAGACAGTCTGGTAACCCCTCTGCCATTTCACAAAAGAAGTTTCCGTGGAGAACTGTGACAGCATTCAGATCCTAACGTGAAAAGTAACATGACCAAGCTTGATCTTCTGCCATACCTTTCTGTGCTTGGCATCACCCCCCCCGCCCAGCAGGCTCCAACGCTGTGAGGAGCTGCGAGCGCGACCCCCGTTCCGCAGCCCAGCCCCCGAAGCCGCAGCGGGTCTCTGCGGTGCCCGAAACGGTTCCTGCGGCTTGTGATCGCCGCTGAGCAACGCCGCCTTCCGCCCCGCTTCTCCAGCCGCTCCGCCGCCGCCCCGGGTCCCGAGCTCCGGCCACCAGAGGGCGCTGCTGCCGGTGCCGCCGGCCCCGAGCCCCGCGGGGGACGGGAGCGGGGCCGAGGGCGCTGCCGGGGAGGGAGGGAGGGAGGGAGGGGGCTCCCCGGCGTGGGGAGCACAGGCCCAGGCCTCAGCTGCTTTGAGAGGAGGGGGAGTGGCAGCTGCGGAGAAGGAGAGGGAGGTTCCCCCGTGCGTTAATGGCAGGTGGCACTGGTGGTAGAAAGGAGGTCTGCAGAGTCTTTCATCTGAGGAGTGGCCTGGCTGCACAACTCCAGGCTATACTGGGGAGTCCAGGGGGAGCTCTGGGCCTCTAGACCTTTCATTAGGAAAAGAACTGAGTAAAGAGCAAGGTGGATTGAAATAAGGGACGTGTTTTTTTCCAGCTGTGGGTTATTCTGAATGTACTTCATTGAGTGCTAGGAAAAGGCACACATCCCAAATGAACATGGATGTGGTTCCTGTTCAGCTCCTCCCTGCACTTTCACAAGTGTGTGGGAGGGTGAAAAAACCCCCGAGCCCTAAACGATTGCTTGGAAGAATGAAGTAGAAAAGGGCCTTCGCAAAAGCGAGTCACTGTATCGGAGGACTTGTTAAGCGTTTCAAAAAGCATAGCATTTGTTTGCTTGTTTGCGTCTTTTTTCCTAAATATAAAGATTCTTATTATGCAGAGGACCCTTGGGTCTTTTCATGTTTCATGCACATCTTTGAAACTGACCAATTTAATTTATTTGCAATCAATTATCAGAAAAAAAATGAATTGATTTTTGTGCAAACTGAGATTTTTAAATCCTTGTACTTCAATTGCTCTTCCCAGCATGGAAAGTCCATTTATTTCTTTCCCATAATTCCACTAATAAATACAGATAGCTTCCTTCAGTGCTCTCTCTTATAGCTYATTGTTTAATTGCCTGTGTTAGTTAGAGAGAAACGACAATGTGTTTCATTGTTGAAGTGAAAAAAAAGTTGACAAATGTCATTTTGTCAATGTCAAAACATTGACATCAACAATGTCACAATCATGTGACATTGACATTGAATCAATCAAAAATCAATTTATTTGCTCAGCCTAGAGGTTATCCTAATCCTCTCTATTGTCATTTTACTCTGTTTAATTTATACATGAAATAACTCTCTTTGTCTCTCCCCAGCATTTCTTACTTTGTATTTGGTGTTCTGCCACTACTAGAATCTACAGAGAACTAGTCTGGCCCAGCTTTCCGTTTGGTAGAAAAGAGCAATATGAGAACCACTGTGGGGATAGGTGGATGGGATATGTCACATGTGGCACATATACAAGAAATTCCCCGCCTCTCTCTCCCTGCCTTGTGCTGCGCATACTAAAGACATTTTTTTCTACTGAAGCTAAGGTATCCAGTAACTGCATCCCAAGTCAGACTGTAGACTTGCATCTCCCTAATCCCCAGTATCTCAAGCAGTGATCTAATAAATCACTTTGTYTTCTAGCTCAATTTATGTGTGATTACTTATACAAATTGGAATAGACCCAATTATATAAGGAGTAATAGCAGCAATAGACCCATGGTAGATCTATAGGGATATTCTTGTCCTCAAAAAAAAAAATTCAAAACGTTGTTAAAACATTATTGTCTCCTGAAGGGAAAATGGTTTTGTTTTTTCAGATTGGCATACAAGAACATTGTTGTGGTTTAACCCGGCAGGCAGCCAAACACCACACAGCCACTCTCTCCCCCCCTGCAGTGGGATGGGGGAGAGAACCGAAAAAAAAAAAAGTAAAATTCGTGGATTTAGATAAAGACAGTTTAATAGAACAGAAAAGGAAGGAAAAGTAGTAACAATAATAATAATGATGATAATGATGATAGAATACACAAAATAAATGATGCACAATGTAATTGCTCACCATCCGCCGACTGATGCCCATCCCGTCCCCAAGCAGCGATCGCTGCTCCCCGGCCAACTCCCCAGTTTATATACTGCGCATGATGTCATATGGTATGGAATACCCCATTGGCCAATTGGGTCAGCTGTCCTGGCTGTGCTCCCTCCCAGCTTCTTGTGCACCTGGCAGAGCATGGGAAGCTGAAAAGTCCTTGGTTAGTGTAAGCACTACTTAGCAACAACTAAAACATCAGTGTGTTACCAACATTATTCTTGTACTAAATCCAAAACACAGCACTATACCAGCTACTAGGAAAAAAATTAACTCTGTCCCAGCCGAAACCAGGACAAACATAAACAGTGGTCTTCTAAATCCCAGGACAGGAGTTTAGCCACTCAGCTGTGTTTTTTTTCATGCAAATGCAAGCATGAGTAGTCTAATATGGTAACTATTAATTTTCTTCATGCTTGAGTTCATGCTTGAGAGTGTTTTCTCTTCCAGCGGTAGCTTCTGTTTCTTTGTCTCAGCTATACCTACATTTTCTCTCAAAATTAAAGAAACAAAGTGAAAAAATCTGCCCTAAAATTTTGGCAATGCGGTCCTCATTAAAAAATGCGTTTTTTTCACTAGTCAAAATAATCACTAGAGCCATTCAAGTTTTCTTTTTAATTTAAAATTAAATTTGCAGTTGACGTGGCAAAATTAGTGACTTACAGGGGAAACACATGGTGAATTTTCACTAAATTTGATAGCGAGAACCTGGTTTTCATCAGTTTGCCTATTCCACCATTGCCGTTTCATATGGGTGCATGGGCATAGCTTGGCAAGGAAACCATTAAGTTTCTGACGTATAAGATGTATTAGCTGGAATCCAAAAGATTCTTAAAAGTCATTACTCTCTATATAGAATGTAGAGTGATTTTTCATTACAACTTAAGTTTATAAGGAAGAAAAAGCTTACTAGCTTTTATCACCTGGTGCATTGGTATTCTTGGGTGACTGTAAGTTTGCCAAAAACTTCAAATACTTGTGTGAGAACTGTARTGAGGTTGCTAACACTGTCATACATTTATCTCTAGCTAAGCTTGTGATTTCAATTCCCTCTAATAAATTCATGGGTCCTTACTGCAGCTGTTTTGTTTGTAGATTATCACCTGTCCAAATGCAGTCTGATGAAACAATGTTCTGTATAAGATATCTAACAGACCTCAAGTATCTGTTGGGATTAATACTGTAATGAGTACCACGAATAACTATCACACCCCCCCCGCCCACCTTGCAGTTCCATGTAACTTTACTCTTTGGCCTTTCAGCAGTGTAGCTTACTTTAGAGTGGGAGATTCCCTCCTTGGAAATCACTACAAAGTCAGCTTTGTTGTAGTCTTTAAATGACATGTGTGTTCTGGATGTGTATACCTTTAAAACTTTAAAGAACAGAAGTCTTTTCAGCTTTACACCTTTTATACACCCATGATGTTTTTTTACACTTTGTTGCTTGTAGTTTAAACAGAAGTTTGTTGTCAAAATTTTAACCATGAACTGACCAAGAGGCTAAGCAAGAAGTCATATGCTTAGCCTGGCATGAAGCTTTCAAGGATGGGAACAATGAAATAAGGCATATCTTAAGATAATTGGCTGAGAATTGCAGCCACTGACTTCCTTTTCAGACCCATCAGCTTCTCTGAAACTATTTAAAAAATTATTTGTGTGGTTATTTCAACAAAAAGATGATGTTAATACATGTTTTGTTCTATATTGTGATTGATCACTTTGTTTCCAAAGGCACACCTTACATCTAGTAGCAGCATGTGATCTGCTGTTTGATTAAAGTTGATCTGCTTTATGCTTCTGCGTGGTCTGTTACGGATTATAATAGACAGAATGCAGCCAGATGTGGGTATAGAGCCATCATTAATATAAAATGGTAAGATCTAAACTCTTGACCAAAAACTGGAAGGTCAAAGTATTGATACAGTAGGAAGTGATTTACAGTCACTGTCATCTTTTGCAATCATGTGACATTCAAGAACAACATAATGAGTACCATGATTTGAAATTTTTATGGGAATGGGAATTTGAGAAAGTGATAAATAGCCCAATACAGTGAAAGATTACTTTAGCTACTAATCCGTACGCAAAATCTGTCTTTCTCACCTTTATTATGACTGATAATTTAAAAAAATCCTAATGATACTCTCCAATGAAATAAAATAGCAGAAGTTCAGACTAGAAATTAGGAAAAGCTTTTTCACCGGATGGGTAGTGCAGCAGTAGAACCCGTTGCCCACAGAGGCTGTGGGATCCTTATCCTTGGGTGTTTCCAAGACTCAGCCAAAGTCATGGATGACAATGTGCTGGTGGCAATCTCACTTGGAGCAGCAAGTTGGCTAGAGACCTCCAGAGGAATCTTTCAACCAGTATTTCTATGATTATAAGGCATAAAAAAAATGATTTGCACATAGGGAGTAGAACAGGAGTATTTTGCACAGTTGAAAAAAGTTTAACATTACAGCTTGTTTAATGGTATTTGAGATAATTTTGTCCTAATTTTCATGGGGAAACGTTTCTCTCTAACTAACATAGGGAATTAAACAATGAGCTATAAGAGAGAGCATTGAAGGAAGCTATCTCTATTTATTCGTGTAATTATGTGAAAGAAATGGACGTTTCATGCTGGGAAGAGCAATTGAAGTATGAGGATTTAAACATTTCAGTTTGCACAAGCAACTTGCAAGCATCATGTTCATAAAATTTAAATGCAACGTGAACTGACATACAGTTATAGAAAACTTCATCATAGTTATGTTAAGCTCTTAAACACCTGTATATTAATCTAATCCTTTTACACATTAAAAAACAGGGCGGTTTTTGACCTCTAATTGCTCAGGCTGTGAAAGTTTGTCAGCATTCTTCTTTGTTCACACAACAATCAAATAGTGTAACTGGAACTCTAAAGAACAGCTCCATTAATGTACATAGCTAGGCTTGTCTGTGAACAGAAGCATTCGGACTCTAGTGGTAGAAACAGAATTAGGCCACCAGTGAACATTTTAAAAATATGATGCTCAAAAGAAAATTCCAGTGATAATAGACAGGAGAGTCAGTAGCAGCCCCTCAGAATAAAGAAAGGGCCCAGGAAGTTGTATATCATGTTCTGCAACATATACTTTGCCAAATACGCTATCAAATTCAGAAGGTCTAGGCTTCTAACACAAATGATCTTTTACAGACAATGACTATCTATGCCGTAATGAAAGAAGCACATACATACCTCTGAAAAACATAGTTGTGGGAATTTTCCATAGGGAAAACAATAATTTGTTAGACTGATCAGTCCTTAGTTAGCCAGGACTTTAAAGATCAACACTCGGATCTTAAGGTCCATCTGTAAACTGCGAAGCAGGAGACTGCAGTTTGCAAAGCATAGGTTTCATGTACTTGCAGTGTTCTGCTTAGCAAGTGTGGTGCTGTATTCTGCTCTTAGTTTCTGGACAGATTTCACAGGGAGGGGTTTGCTGTGTTAATTTTGTCTGAAAGTGAGGTAGGCAGAAGTTATCATTGTGAGATATACTTGGAAACAAGGATCCTAATTTCTTACTGAACAGATCAGAAGAGTAATTTGGCTGTTCTAGAATGGTAATTAACCAGAGACAACTGGGATAGCTCAGGCACAGCCTATTTCTATGCTGACCTATTCATAGCCTGTTGCGTATCTCAACTATTGTAAGTCTTTTACAAAGCACTGTGGTTTTTTATTTTGTTTTGAACATAATAGTATTGGTACATACTTAAATGTTGTCAATCAAGCTAGCATTCATTTTCACTTATTGAAAACACATTTGTTAAAAAAACCCTGAAACGACCAACCAAAACTATCTGGATGCCTGCCTGGGTCCTGTGGAAGCTACCATTTTTTTATCCCATTTTTTTTTTTCAACAAAGCCTATCAAGTACTAAAGTCATGCACATGTTTCAAAACAATAGCAAAATCCTGTCCAACCTAATATGCTGTGGAAAATAGTCTCTAATGATAGACCTAATCCTAAAATTAATTCCATTTTGTGCCTTTTGTTCATGTAACGGTAGGTTCTTAGAAATATGTCTCCAATTTCACTAAAGAATGCAGTAATTAGGAAATGACTAGTCAAAATACCAGATCTGGAATATAGGCCAGCTCACACCTCATGGGGGGGTAGGTGTTCAGCCTCAGCTTTGGCTAMTGAGCTTACCTGCTCTCAGCTGTGCCTGCCCAAGGGAGTAAAGAGGCAAGTATGTGCCTCAGCCAAGAAGGGCAGTGTCTGGAAGCACCTTGGTGAAAGAAGTGGAGCTCCAAAAAATGAGGTGGCTTGATGAAGGGTCCAGCCTTCTGCAATATTCTTTGGTCAGGAGAATAACTGAATTAGAATTTATGACTGCATTAAGCTCTTAGCAAGAAGTGTCTGGTGCAGACTGGATGTGGTGTTCCACTGTACAGCAGCTGGTACAGATTGCCTTAAAAAAAATTTATGATAACACTTCAACTCTGATCTAAAATACGAGTTGTATTTCCCTCATGGCTAATCCCCTCTCTGTGACCTGGGAGATAATGAATTGTTTTTCTCTCTACTGCAGGTGGTCAGTAGCCTTATCACCTCTCCCTTTGGTACCTGTGGAGCACAAGGGGGAGTTGAGAATCACTCATTCCTTTCAAATTGTATAATTCATTAGCTGAATGAAGTTGAATGCAGAGCAGTTGTTTTCAGCTAGTCTTGGAGTCTGACTTCTATTTCAGGTCCGCAGGTGGGGTTTGCTGTTCAAAAGCTTGTTTCCCCCTTCCCCACGTAAGCTATTATGAGTCAGCTGGGCTTCATTTAGAGGTTAGCGGTGCTGAGAAGGTGTCCCCATTCCCTTTGCTCAGAGCCATACAGCGCTGTATGCTTCTTTTTATGTGCTGGTATTTGCTGTCTCCTTGATGAGCTGACTCAGCTGTAACACTGGCTGAGTTAGCTCTTGGCTGGTTTGGCACCAAAGTTGTTTTAAAGGAAATGGCAAGCGCACATGGTTGGGAGGAAGCAGTATTGCACCATTGCATCAGTTCAATTGTCTTGTGAAATGTTTTTCTGACTGTGTCAGTTGACCTAAGAAGTCATGACCTTCTGTTGGCAACTTAGTGACACTACCTTGCTTATATCTTTAGGCTACCATGGCTGTTACTGAAATATGAGCGTGAGCCCTCAGGAGACACCAGTTTGTCAAATGTCTACCCACATGTAAATGTAACAAACTTAATACTACTCTTCTTCAGGTTATGTCTTTGTGCTGTACTGAAGCTGTATAAAGGCACTTCTGTTAAGCCTTTCTTTAGGGATCAAGACATTACATTTCATGTGTAAAGTGCTTCTGATAAACCAGATTTCCCAAAATCTGCAGCATCATTTATGYCCATAATCACCTAAAATAAAAGCTGTTAGTGCTTTTACTTAAGTGCTTTTTAATCCTTGTTTCCATTTTGCAGTGTACTCTAGAGGATCTCAGTTCTAGCAAAGGAGAAATTTAAACTTTTCACAGATTGAAGGGAACTTCTTTTTACATTTTTTGTCCATCCTTGTGTCATTTTTGCATTTTGGTACTCAGGTATTGTTGTTTGTACACTTTTTCTTTTGCATTGGCTACAGACACAGTGTTTACAAAAAATTTATTGACTGTGGTAGCAGCCTTGAGACAGAAATATTTGTCAGCTCCTCAACAACATTTCGGTCTTGTCGAGAGAGAGACTGTTAGAAATGGTGACCCTGCTGTTGACAGTTGTTTATAATATTGGGCTTTTACAACAGAGTGCAGAGTTAAGTATTCCCATTGTCTTTTCCTTCACTTCCTGAGTGCTTAATGGATACTTCCAGGTACAAGCTTTCTGTTTCCATGGTACAACTAAATAGTTTGTTAGTTGCAAAGGAAATGAGAAGTGTCATGGAAGTGATGATTCTATCACTGATGAGCTTGTTCCTATGCTAGCTGGAAATTAATCTATTTTGGTTTTGGCAGGTCTAGAAGAGCAAAAGGTTCCTTTAGATCAAATCAGTGTGGGTGTTACAAAATTTGTGGATTTTTTTTTTCTCTGAAATTTGGTTTTCAGAACACTTTAGATGACTCAAAGCAAAATTTTTTGAATGCCAAACTGGAATTAACCATAGGTTAGTTCTTACAGAAGCAAGACTAGAAAAGATGTGCTGAACAAGCTCATTTAGCTCGACTTTGATTTTAATTGTCAGAGGCATCAGGAACTTAAATTGTGTTATCCATCTTTTTAGCATTTTTAATGGAGTCCAGCCCAACACAATTATTTAACAACCCAAACTTACATGCAAATAGGCAAATAGAGTCTTCCTTCGGCAGTTTAAAAAGGAGTTATCTCATTTTGAGCAAAAGATCTCACAAACCTAGTAGCTTTAAAGACATCTTGAACTGTCCCAGCCCTTGAATAGTATACATACTTTCTACATATAAACAGGATGACCCATCTTGTTCTGTTTTTTTCTGTGCTCTTATATCATACACATTAAATACCCTTCGTCACAGATATGGAGGATTTACTTACCTACCAGTGACAAAAAATCTTCAAAACTAAGTTATCTAGCACTTTCTACTATCTTTACATAATTTCTGGATAATAAATAGTTTTACATATTAATTCTACTTAGCATAGGGTCTATCATGACACAAACCCTTTTATTCTCAAAGTAGATACTTAAGCTAACTGGACAATATTGTGTGGATTGACCTTGGCGGGCTGCCAGATATCCACCCAGCTGCTCTCTCACTCCCCTTCCTCAACAGGACAGAGGGAGAAAATAAGATGGAAAAGCTCATGGGCTGAGTGAAAGACAGGGAGATCACTTACCAGTTGCTATCAGGTGCAAAACGGACTCCACTTGGGGAAAATTAATTGAATGTATTGCCAATTAAAAATAGAGTTGGATGGTGAGAAACAAAGACAAAGACTAAAACACTTTCACCCCATTCCGCTCTTCTTCCCAGGCTCAACTTCAGTCCTTCATTCCCATCTCCTCTATCTCCTCCCTGCTGTGAGCAGCACAGGGTGATGGGGAATGGGGTTGCAGTCAGTCCGTAACAGTTCCTCCCTGCTGCTTCTTCCTCCTCACACCTCTTCCCTGCCCCAGCCTGGGGTCCCTCCCACTGGCTGCAGTCCCTCCAGAACAGCTCCCATGTGGGTCTTCTCTATGGGCTGCAGTCCCTCAGGATAAGCCTGCTCCAGCATGAGTCCTCGCTGACAACACCTTGTTTCAAAATATTGAAAGAGTACTCTCTTTTTTGTGACATTGAACATGTTTTATACCAAAACAGTTTGCTAGAATTAAATTTGTGAAATCTTTTGACAAATCTTCAAGTTTTAGATGATAAATGACCTAACCATTACACTATGGTGTAAAAGGGACAATTTAGCAATATAGCTACATCAGACCATGGAATATATGCAGTGTGGGAATAAGTTTGTGGATATTTGAGTTTCAGTGATCTAGTTCATAAAGAGTCAAAATGGATGGGTTATGAAGCATGATTAAGGTTCTAAGCAATCTCGTATGTCTCTAGAGTATTTTCTCCATCCGCAGTCATAGAATCATAGAATCATTAAGGTTGGAAAAGACCTTTAAGATCATCGAGTCCAACCGTCAACCCAGCACCCATGCCCACTAAACCATGTCCTGAAGTACCACATCCACACGTTTTTTGAATGTCTCCAGTGTTGGTGACTCCGCCACTTCCCTRGGCAGCCTGTTCCAATGCTTGACTACCCTTTCGGTGAAGAAATTTTTCCTAATATCCAATCTAAACCTCCCCTGGCACAACTTGAGGCCATTTCCTCTCGTCCTTTTGCTTGTTACTTGGGAGAAGTCACTTCTGTTGACTTGCTCATTAGAGTGACCAATATAATCACCATAACAACCTAAGATGGGGAGAATCTGTTCCTCTTACTTGATTGTGATAGAGCAACCCCCTGTAGTTTTAGCATTTCTTTAATGGAGAGCAGATATAAGTGGGAGACAGCAACAAACTGAACACTGGTCCTGTGATTTCTTTTGACAAATAACTTGTGTGGTAGTAGTTGGCATCAGGTTAGAGGAAAATAGCTGTAGAATAATTTACTCCTCAGTACGTCTCCATCTTTAAAAATTAGAGATTAATTGTTATCTTGAAACTGCAGCTTTTTATGCTACCTTTTTAGAAAGTGAATGTATAATAATGGAATGCTTTAATCATGTAAGAGGACCTTGGTTTAGTTGTAAGACAATGGAAAATGTCGCCTGGTGTACCTCAGGGAAGAAGCCTTTGGGTTATTTGGTAAATAGCTGGGGTGACACTGTAAAAGCAAACCATCACAGTGACATAATCCCCCAGTCCATTGTTTTAGCAGGAAAAAAGCAACTGATGTAACTGCCTTAGGGATGTTACGAAATTGCAATATGGCATGAGAAATAAGAGCTGAGGGGAAAGGAGGTGTATGTCATAATCCATAAAGATGTGGCCTCTATTATGAAAATGCTTGAGAACTTCTGCTCTAAGAAGGCATTATTAGTCTTATTATTTACATACTTGGGTTGCTATACATCAGGATGGAAGCACCAAATGCATTGATTACACAGGAGCTCTTAATAAAACTTCTAAAGCCTGAAAATTAAGAAATAAATGCTTTTGAACCATGAGATTCTTATAAAATAAGCTTCTTGCTGACTACAGCTTTTTTTTTCATGGAATCACTCTTAAAATTACTCCTATCCAGATATCCTATCCAGATATTCTATTTACTCATTTAATACAGTTGCAGAAGAGAATTGTGTCTATTTTCCTAACAGAAGTTTTGAGCTAATCAAAGGCAGATGACATGTATTATGTACATGATACTCCTTTTTAGGCATCAGTTAGAGTGGAAGTTTGAAATATTGTTTTGATCTTGTGCAAATGTACCTCAATAGACACAAAATGAATACGTGCAATTGAAGAGAATCCTAGCAGGAACCAGAACAGTTCAGCTGTTCTTCATTCACTGTTACTTTAATTTCTTTCATGCCACTTTACTTGTTATGAAGAATTTGGAACCTGCTTCATTTACAGATGTCTCTTTAGCAAGCTTTTTATTTTTCCAGTATTATGGTGACAATGTGTCTTGGCTCACATTAAATCTTAAGGAGCTACAGAGGTCAAGAGAGTGACACATTTAAAAAGGAGAGGCAACTATTTAGAACAACACTTGAGCATATGCTGAATTCATCCCTATTCAGAAAGCACTTCAGCACATGCTTGAAAGATGCTCTCATTAGAGAAGCTGTCTAACCTCAAGATTGAAATTCCAAATACACAAAAGTCAGTGCTTTTCAAAAAGTAGTTGGCACCTACTTCCCCTCTTGATTTGAATGGGGTCTGCAGGTGCTCAGTAGTTCTGAAAAAATTGTCCATTTATTCTGTGTCTACCTTTTATCCCCACATGCAGGGATATGAAGAGTTTTAAGCAGTTTCYTATCAGGATCTTGAGCACAGCGCTAAACTTAGGAATTCCTTTAATTACCCATGGTCTGCCAGAGAGGCTCTGCAACTTTTCCCGAACATGTGACCTCTGATTTGAGGCATCCAACTAGTGCTTATTAGTGTAGTGCACCTCTAATTAGATGAAGCTTTAATTTAGCTTTAATTTAAGACTTTGTGCACTGTGAACGTTCAATGCCTTTCAGAACTGGATGTCTTGTTTTGGATATCCAATGAAAGAGGTTAAATCTTGATATGGCAGTCTCAAATATTCAGTGTAGTGCTTCGAAATATATAGTCAAATAAAGCCAAGAACACACTTTTTATTTGTAATGTTTTCATTAACATGTAATTTTGAACTGCTTATAAAGCAAGTGTTATCCTCTCATTTAGGTGGATTTAATTTTGGAAGGATGACTAGGTACCCTAGTTACAACAACTGTTTAGTATGTTATTTAGATAAAAATGCATCTGCAGTATTTGTATTCTAAGTGTTTCAGCATTCTATGAGGGAAAAAATGGAACTGAAGGGTAGGTGACATAAAAGTGTAATGGTTCTTTAGACCTAAGATAACAATGCAAAAAAAGCCCCCAGTTCAAATTTTAAAATAGGCACAAATTATTTGTATCTGAATAGCTTACATCCTCATAAGCATTTTTAAAATTCTTGAGTAAACAATTTTTTAAAAATCTTATCTAAACTGTAAGCCTTTAAGTGCAGAAAAGTTGGATGAAATCCAAGCAGAAGAAAATAACGAAGAATCACAAGCAAGGTAGGATGTGTTGAAAGGTAAGTCGCACTCATTATAATTGCACTTATTATTGAAAGGTAATATGCACTCATTATAAGTAATGATTGTTGTGTCTTGGGTAGGGGAAAAGGTATATAAATAGGGACATAAAAACTGCCTGAAATTAAGAGCTGTATTGACAATACAAGATTGTAGAAATTATGGAATGAAGCTGACATTGTAATACAGAATGTGAAGGGAAGGTGAAGATGGAAAATGAAAGGAAATGTAATTACATGGGAGGTTAAGTCATATAAAGAGTAATTTCCTCTGCATCCAGAAAAAGAGAGATTCTGGGGAGAAGAAAGCAGGGGTCTCCAACAGATGGCAAGAGTCATTCAGACACTGAAGAGCTTGACATTGTTGAAGAAATGAAATGCATTCTTTGTTTTACTATTTAAAGTGGCAAATTTAGGACAGATGTCTGAAAAACAAGCATTTTCAGGAGTCTTGAAGGGGAAATATTAAGGGAAAGCAGAAAAAGAAATTAAAAAAAAATGATCTTTAACTGGCTGATTTAAAAGCAAAGCCAAGTGAACTGGATCCAACCTGAAAATATGAAGAAAATTGTGACTCAGTTTGACTGGTATATTTTGAGCAGTATGGCCAAACTGTCTGTGAAGTTTCTTTATTGATTTCAAACTGTGATTCGAAATACGTCCTGACACAAAGAGCTGCAGAATAGACCACAGAATACTTTTGGGAAGAATTGAGAATGTTATACTGAGGGAAGTAGTACAAATGATACAGAGATGTTGATCACACTTGAAAAGAATTGAAGACTTGGGATTTTTTTAAAGCTTTTTCCTCCCACAGCTTTATTTTGGTTTTCTGTCCATGTTATGTCTTCTTCCAATTTATACTCTTATAATCAATGTAGCCTGACACAGAGACTAATCAGGATTTTATCCCGTAGCAGGAACTATCCAAAGGACCTAATTCCACTACTGCATCTTTGATGTGTCCCTGTCTCTTCCTTGCTTCTGTTTAGCCTTCCATACAGAAAGATGACCTACAATTTCCCCTTCTCTCGGGCTTGCTCTCCCAACTTCACTGAAATTTTTCCACATGACTCTGAGTCCAGTGTCTCTATTTAAGGTCTGCTTGGTTGGCATGGGATTTATCTTCCCCGTCACGGGTACCTTCATGCAGTGAGAAGCACATAAAAATTACCCAAGTCTGACGTGGCTAGGTGGGATCTGGGCTAGCTAAAGAAAAGAACAGCAATGCATGAGTCGAAACTAAATCTTCTTTGTAGAACTGTTTTAGTGTTTTCAATTATTCTTTCATGTTACTTGAATTTGATAAGAAAGAATATTTTTATTAGACTATGGTGGGTTGCCTTTGGCAGGCTGCCAGATATCCACCCAGTTGGTCTTTCACTCCCTCCCCTCAACAGGGCAGTGGGGGGAGAAAACAGGATGAAAAATCTCTTGGGCTGAGTGAAAGACCAGGAGATCACTTACCAGTTGCCATCAGGTGCAAAACGGACTCCACTTGGGGAAAATTAATTGAATGTATTGCCAATTAAAAATAGAGTTGGATGGTGAGAAACAAAGACTAAAACACTTTCACCCCATTCCGCTCTTCTTCCCAGGCTCAACTTCAGTCCTTCATCCCCATCTCCTCTATCTCCTCCCTGCTGTGAGCAGCACAGGGTGATGGGGAATGGGGTTGCAGTCAGTTCGTAACAGTTCCTCCCTGCTGCTTCTTCCTCCTCACACCTCTTCCCTGCCCCAGCCTGGGGTCCCTCCCACTGGCTGCAGTCCCTCCAGAACAGCTCCCATGTGGGTCTTCTCTATGGGCTGCAGTCCCTCAGGATAAGCCTGCTCCAGCATGGGTCCTCCACAGGCTGCAGTTCCTTCAGGACATATCTACCTGCTCTGGCATGGAGTCCTCCACAGGCTGCAGAGTGGTACCTGCTCCACCAGGCCTCTTCCATGGGCTGCAGGGGAATCTCTGCTCYGGTGCCTGAAGCACCTCCTCCCCTCCCTTGTCTCTCACCTCGGTGTTCACGGGATTATTTCTCACACTCCTTTTTTCCTCACCCTCATTCGCCTGTGCAGCATTTTGCCCTGTTTTAAACATGGTGCTTAAACATGGTGCTTAAACATTTCCCTGAGGTGCTGCCATTATGGCTGAGGGGCTCAGCTGTGCCCTGTGGTGGGTCTGTTGGCGCCAGCTGGAACCGGCCGTGTCCGGCACGGGGCAGCCCCAGCCTCTCGTCACAGAGGCCACCCTGCAGACCCCCCCATTGCCACCTACACCTGATAGTGAGAAATCTGGGAAAAACAGGCAAGTTTTGTCGGTCATAATCCTCTCGCTAAATCATATAAGAGGAAGCAGAACCCAGGGAAATAAAGTGAGAGAAATTATATCTAAATTTTATTTTAATTATGAGAAATTAGTTATATCCATGAGAGACAAAACAGTAGTTAATACAGTGAAAGCTTTTGGCCAGAGGGTGGTGTGATATGTTTTAGCCATTGGTGGAGCCGTCAAGATCAGAAGACGCTCATAAACCATTATAATCTATCGGCTGAATTTTCCTCTGACAGAAATGCTAATAATACTTTATTCTATCTGTATCAGGTGTTGTAATTAAAAATATCTTCTCCTTCAGACCTTACTTTTCTTGTAGTGTTAAAACTTATGAGTATGACACCACTGGTACTTCGATTTTATTAATCTTTTAGCATATAATTAGTTTCTTAAATTTCTTAAGATCTGTTATCCTGCATTTAACTGTACTTTTCCAAAGGGTTAAAAGAGCACCCAACCAGTGCTCTTGTAGAAATGTTGGCGTTTTTCTTCCAGAATGTGTATGTATCCTTTTTATTTTCTTCAGTAGTGTAATATGACTGTGTGCTGTTCTGTAAGGATTCGTTGCTGTTTTCTGTTACGGTATAATGTGTTCTGGAAGAGAACAAACATGCAACTTTTCTAGGAGTGTGGAAAAAATGCAAGGAAGGGCCTGAGAATGTGTTTAGAAGGGAACAGTCACCCAGCGTACACACTTGGCAACCAAGCTGTCCCTCGTGTCAGGAAATGGAGGCTGCCGTGAGTTGTGGAAATGGTGTTTTCAAGCCAGCATTCATGTGAGAAAATTGCAGAGACTATGCTTTTGTTGTGAAATAGCTGATTTTAACTCCTGATACTTGAACTAAGGAGAAAACAGTTTGTAGATTTCCCTGCTGGGCAGATTCCAAAGGATAGATCCTAGTTCCTAGCAGCTATTGAAGTGTGTCAGAAGAAAATCACTTATTGGGGCATTTTTTCTGAGTTATGGAGAAAACCTCTGAAATGCAATATCAGATGTTCAGTCCCAAGTGGACTACTGTACATGAGAAATTCATGGCTGGAGGGAGGCAAAGAAAATCTGTCCATCTTCTGTTTTAATTGAAATGAAAAACGTACCAAGATTTCATAGTAAATTAAAAGAGGTATTAACATTTTTGAAGACAGTAATGAGTTTTGGGAAGAAGTTTTGATGAGAAGACCAGATGCTAGGTGGAATGTCGTGCTCCTTTGACCTGGAGCAAAAGTCCATGACAATGCAGATATTCAATAGCATGACAGAGGAGGTAAGGAAAGCATTCTGTAGCTTCATATGTGTCGCATATGAGATTGTGAAATCAAGCAGAGTCACAAGGTCCTTTTAAGGTCAGGAGACCATGGCAACTTGGGATTGGAAAAAAATTGATTTGCTGAAGGTCATTCCCATATCAAGAAGTCTGCAAATTGCTGCTGTAAGCAAGTTAGACAAGTTTCTAAGTTAGAATGGATGAGCGTGGTTTGGTTTTGCTCTTTTTAATGGGATTCCTAGAAATTTTCAAGACATTTTAGGATTAAAGATGAGATTTCATTCCATGTCAGTGGAACTTTTGCTATGAAAGAGACAGGTGAATGTTGCCATTTTTCCTTGGGTTTACTGAGGCTTTACCAGTGAATTTATGGACCGCAACTGTGCAACTTAGTACTGAGAGTGTACTAAGCTAAGTTCTGTAACTAAGTGGGTGGTGATTGCTGCTACAAATTGAATACTGTTTCATGTTCCATAAGCTTCTTAAAGATGTTCTGTAAAAGTTGCTCTGATTAAAAAGATTATTTTCTAATTGAAATATCAGCAAACTTGACCTGGGATATGAAAATCAGGCTGCATACTTTCCTCTTCAAGCACTCTCATATACCATGTTATGCTTTGCATACCTGAGACAGAGGCTTGTTTTGCAGATCTACTACAACAATACTAGTAAAAATGTACCCTAGCTAGGACCTAGGCCAGTTCACATTAGCTTTAATTGAAGGCATCATTTAACTGCATTATGTTCAAAATGGCTGATGCCAGGAGGAAGGATCCCAGATCTGTTTTTATAGTGCAAGTTAGAAAATGGATGCATTCAGAATGCAGAGTTGCACCAAATTTATTCATCCATTTTTAGAGTAAAGATGTTCTTTCATTTCTCATCAGACAGGAATTGACTCTGACGGTGCAATTCAAATATTCCTAACCCTTTCAAAGTGCTTTATGGTGCTGGGCAGTGATGACACATTCTGCAAAAGCACTGCTTCAGCTGCTGTGAGCAGACTCTGATCTTATCCACTGTTTCCTACCACTGCACTGCCCCTTCTCTTGTCCTAGAACAAATGTGTTTGCTGCCAAAAAACTGTTCAACCCAATGATCTGATCCAAGCGAAATAGTTATTTTTTTTCCCCCTTTCTCTCCTCCACCCTGTGCCCACCAAAAAATTAAAAAGCGCAGCAGGAGAGGAGAGGAAAGGCTGTTTTTTTCAGGCAGGCTAATGTCCAGAGCTAGTTCATTGCACGGCCTCAGAAAAATCCAGAAGCAACAACCACTATTGGGTGAGGAATTGTGACCTTATCATTACAGGGATGGTTGAGCGTCTTAAAACTAAAATGGTTAATCAAGCTTAAGCTGCAGTTCCGGTTGYATTTCTTTGGGGCGGCCATAAACATTGCCTTTCGGGAAAGAATGTAGGTGGTTATTTTCAGTCAGCCCAGTCCTCTAGTCCGGTTCACTTTGTGCAGATGCAGTCCATAGGTAGTGCAATCTGGGAACACTCTGAAGAGGAGAGAGGGAAAGGGAAAATGCATTGTTTAAATTAGTTTCAGCAGCACTGAATATGAAACTGTAGACTTGCATTGCAATTGTTGGAGTAGAAGGAAGCCGGTTTTTACCAGTTCAGTGCATCTGGCAATAGCTGGTGATAAACTGAAAACTCTTGATTACCCATATAATTAGGAACCATGCTGTCCTGACCAACAGCTTTTTCACATGTTGTTATTCCCATTCACTGCTCTTTTTCTGCCCCCCCCACCCCCCTGGTATTGCCAAAACTAGTTTATGTGCTTTGTATTCCCCATAATTAATGAATCTTTACTGGAGAAAAGAGGTAAATAGGTTGTGGCTTTTCTATGTGTATTTGGCATTTATCTTCTTCTCTGGTCTATTTCCTGTTTGGTTTGTAACATGTTTAGTACTTGTATGTTATACCATCAGTCAGATTAGCATTCCAGCACTGCAGGGCCACATAGTTTATAAAACACTTAGCTTGCACATATGGAGCAGAATTTAGGMATTTGGTAGAATAGCTATGCATTTTGAGGTTTACTGCATTCTTTTCTTATATCTGTGGCTGTTTGCCAGTGTAATTATTCAGATTTTCTGTTTATTTGAAAAAAAAAAGAATACTCTTATTCTTACTAAAATATATTTTTACCTTATCTCTTTAATCTTTTTAATACCCACTCCTCATTAAATAAGCAGTCCCTTTTGCTTGTATTTTGAATAGCTTTTCTCCTACTTTTAATGTCATTTAAAATAAATTATTCCTTGCTCTGTAGAATGCTGTGTCTATATCACTGTTTGCCTATGTACAGAGCAATTTGGCACTGAGCAGACTTGCCTGTCTGAAAGGTATGTTCTATCTATCACAAGCTATTGGGCTTGATGCAAGAATTAATGGAGGGACTTGTTTTGTGCAAATGATCAGAACARAGAATCTTTGAGTTTTCTTCTGGTCTCAGTTTAGGTGAAACAACCTTGTTCTGAAATAATGTGTTACTCAAAGTATGACCAACTTATGCAGTTGTGTGGAACTTGAGAGGTCCCCTGCAAAGCAATAAGGATATGTCTGCCTGCTGCTGGATGAGAGGTCTGTGGGCTAGCTTGGAGAAGGCTGATGCATCTCTGCTCTGTAGCTCTGTGTGGTGTAAGTGAGCCACTGGGGTGCTGTTCTTGAGCTCATTAGTTCCGTGCAGAACTAAATATGTGCGAACACAAGGTAGCTTTCCTTAATTTACTGGAGAAGGTTTTTGAGACTGTAGCACTTGTTACTACTGCAGTGAGAATTTGGGATGTAYGTAACACTGTGATACAATAATTGCTATTACCCTGAAATTATGCTTTTTGACTCAGAGGTGTGGAAGGTATGGGACACTCACCTGTTGCACTATAATTTACTTGCTGGGTGAATGATGGCACAAAAAATAGAAGAGGTGGGTTGAGGGCTCRTGGTAAAAAGACGAGGTTCTAACCCAGGCACCTGCTTTCCAGACGAGTGTTCCAGGATATCGATGTGCCTGGGATTAATATTGAGCTGATGTTGTTTTACAGGGATGCAAGTTTCACAGAACTGAAGATGGATCATGGTTCTGTTGCAAGGACAGGTTCTGGATTTAGTTCCTCCTTCCATCTCTCTTTGTTTTAAAAATTCTTGTATAATTGCTATAAAATTCCATCTTCTTGGCCAGTGCCGTGCTGTCCAACCACTGAGTACTCCTAAAAGATCAGATATCTCCAAGGAACAGTAGCCCTTCTCTGCCAGGATTGTGTGAATTTTAAAAGGTCTAAAGCAGCCCATGCACATGATCTCAGCCAAAATGTCGCTGCTTCTTGGCACATGCAATGGCAGGGACTATTTTGCAAGTGTGCCTCAGGAAATACATTATGATTTTGTGAATTGTTTTGTTGAAATTCTGCTTGTGTAAGCCCTATGTGCCCCCCCTCCCCCCAGTTTAGGATAATTTGATTTATTTAAATAACTTTACTGTGAAATTTTTGTGGGTGGGGGAGACCCAGAATTTTGTGTGGATATGTTATCCTCTTATCACAACAGTTACTGAAAATGTAGTTCCAGCATCAGCAAAAGAATGTAGGCAAGAGATAACTGTGGGGAGGTTAGCAGTTTAAAGAATTTCTGCTGTAAAAGGTTCAATATTTTTAATCTTTAAATCAGAACTTTTGTGTTTTCTTGTTAAGCTTTCCCAAGCAATAAAAATGTTACAAAAAAAAATATCTTTGCAGTACAAATAAATGGCAATGAGTTTGTTAAAGTACAAAATATAATGCAAAAAATGGAGGGAATTTTTACATTTTTATAGCAGGTCAAGATACTGTGCAAAAGTCACAAAGTGAGTAGTCATTAAAGAGATGGCATCTTTTAAAAGAAAACTGTGTGATTCTGAAGTGAATTTCCTTCCCTTCCCTCCACTTTTTTCCCTTTCCCCTGGAAAGCTATTTTAGTATACCAGATTTTGGTCTCACAGCCTAACAGGTAGATTTGATGATCACCCTGGTGGTATTTTTCAGAAATACCTGTACAACTTCAGGGCAGAAGTTGCACTGCAAATCACTGCCATGTGGTACTAACTCATACAGTCGCTTTTGAAAACTTCATTCTGCAGTTTTGAAAGTTCTCTTAATTTGGAGGCTCACCACTTTTTTGCTGATCTCCCAGCATTTACTTTTAATTCTGAATGGAGAAACTGTCCCTGAATTATATGGAAAAATGTGATTCCTGGATGAACAGATCCATTAGTCACTGTACTGTGGGAGTAAGAAGAGATTGTAGGAGAAAATGGGTGTACACTGGTGCTAAGATTTCTTGTGGGCAATACTGGGAGGGGGGCGGAAATCTTAACATGGGAACCTGTGGACATAGTTTTAGCTTGATTAGAATGAGGGGAGAGACTTGCTGTTATTTCAGTGGAGCAAGATTCAATTCCTTAGTTTTTGTTGAGATTTCTGGAGAGGGAGAAGGCAAAGCAGGGAACTTTGAGTGTACTCATTAGGCACTGAAAAAAATAGGGATTGTTTTTTACCAAGTCTAGATAAAATTTGAAACCCACCTTTTTTGTCCATCCCGTCAAAGACATTGCAACTTGAAAAAGCTCTGATGAAATTTTTCTTCATTATGCTTTGCTTTCCCTACTCTCATGTGAGGTTGTATTAGTCCACAGATACCAGAATTTGCCACTAGTGCATCTAGACAGGGAAGACTGTGTCTAGACTGAAAGGTGATGAAAAGACAGACTTGCTGAACCCTTAGAGCTGCATCCTCTGTGCTTTACATCCCCAGCTTTTATCAAGTCAGGAGGTCGGGTGTAAATGACCCACACAATTCTTGGAAGAAGCCAGTCCCAAAATGTCTGATGACTGAAAGGATCTACCCCATTTGGTGCTACCTATGTCCAGTTTTCTCAGATAATGAGAACAGGAGTGCTAAGGCTTGAATGTGCTCAAGAGTTTTCCCCTTCGGAAGGCTAGAGTTGGGATGGTCATTTAGCATGAGTTTGATTTGTTTACAGCATGATTAGTGGCTGAGTCTGGTCTTGAGAATGGGCTAAGGTCCTGCTTATTGTACAATGTGGATATGCTCTGGGTGTGAAAAAAATGCTGCCGGAGCCTGGCTAGATGGCCTAGAAAGGCATTCATCAAAGTAGGGAGCTGTCATAAATATTAGATTTTAATAGTTTGTTCTTGATGAAGGTTCTGAATTTGATGTATGGCTTGTGAAACTCACTCTTAAGAACTTCATGTAGTAAGTTAACCTGCTGATCATGCATATCTGAGAGAGCCTACTGCACATGACAGGGCATTAGCAGAGAAAGGTTGCTCTGGTAAGTCAAGAGTGGGACAGCAGTTTAGGACAGGGTAGATGTTCAACCTGTAAAATCAGATAATTCTATGTTGGTAGGATACAGAAGAAAGACTGTGGAGGTAAAACCATCACCTTGGGAAAAACAGGTAAGCAAGTTGATGATTTTGGCAGGAAAGCCAGCTACAAAGTAGAATGGTAGCAAAAAGAGAAGCTTTATGGAAACACCAAAACCAGAGCACCTTCAGAACCCGAATAGCCTTAATTTTTTGGTGTGACTTCCATTCTTAGTTTCAGCCCAAGTTGGCTGTATCCAGGCTATTCTTACGGTGTGTTCATCCAACCTGTGTCAGAAAGAAATTTGTTTTGTGTTATTTCTAGTCCAGTTTCGTAGAGAGTCAGAGGATTGTGAAAATATCTAAGAGTTTATTTGGTTTTCCAAACTAAGGTACCAAGCTTCTTCAGATTCCTTTTTTTCTTAGATACTTATTTTTTGACAGTATTATGATAGCATTACAGAATGTCAACTTATCTGTGAGGTAAAGGCATTGCTTATATATTRTACATACTGACTAGTCAATTCAATATATGCTTTGAATCAACTATTAAGTGGTGATACTTTTGTTCTAATTTGTTCTGTTCTAATTTTTTTTTGATTTCACAGGTGCCTGCATAAATATTACCAACAGCCAGTGCCAAATGCTGCCATATAACTACACCACTGTAACTTCAGTTCTTTCCATTGTCAAAAGTATTGAAATGGAAAAGTTCCTGAAGTTCTTCAGTTATCTCAATCGTCTCAGCTGCTATCAACACATCATGCTGTTTGGCTGTAGTCTTGCTCTTCCTGAATGCATCAGTGACGGTGATGACAGGTATTTGGGGACGAAAATCAGTCAGTGACTAGAGCCAATTGTGGTAAAATACTCTCTGTCTAATCAGACAAGGGAAGAACCAAACTAAGCCTATGACCTTCCCATTGCAAAACTCCAGTCTGTCAAAGCTATTCACAACATTTCTGCCATGATAAGCTAACTACAATAGAGTTCTCAGAAAAAATATTGCCACTGTATGGAATAAAACTGTAATATTAGGGCAGTCAGGCTTATTTTTTAAAAAAAGACTGTCCAAAATTCTTGTACCTCATTTCTCCAATCTGCATATGCTGAAATGGAATGTTTTGTAACAACATAAATGCATTGAATATTTATAGTATTGGCATAAAGTGTGGTGGCTGTTAGTTAAATTAAACTTCAAATTTTTTTAATCTTTTCCTTCAGAAAAGTTAATATTTTAAATATTTTTTATGGTATTAGATTAGCAGGTTGTATTCAGAGTGACATAAACTGTTTCGGAAGCTTAAGAAGCATGTCTTGTTTTCTGCATTTACATAATTACACAGCATTAGTATCGTGCATGCACTTTTTTCATTGAGTTTGATTTGAAAAAGGATCAATGATTTTAACAGTGCTAAAATCAAAATACAGCACAAAAAGGAAAAAAGGATTTTTTTTTTTTTTTTTTGATATGTACACAGTACTTCTGGAGGGGGAAAGAGAGAGGGTAGATTTCTTTCTCCTTATTTTCGTTTCTCCTTATTTCCAATTTCTCCACTGCGAAATTCAGTGGAAGAGAATATATCAATTGAATAAGTGATTCAATTAACATAACAAGAACCAAGAAGCCGAAAGCTGTTTAGTTTAGAAGGAATAGGATACTTATGAAAAAAGTTCTATCAGATGAGATAAACTGGTCTAAAATACAGTTGCCAATGAAAGGTACAGTCCCACTCCAGGCAATATATACCTGCCATTTCCATTGCACCAGAGTTATTCCTGGATTGGCCAATTAAGTTCACTAAACTGACAGAAAATTAACCCAGAAAAAAAGTGTACAGATGATTATATGGATAGAAYTAGGGTGGAGGAAAGGTAGCATGGGTAATGGTGGAACGAGACTGACCATTAGACTAGCTGAGCTGTTTAATCCAAATACACCGGTGTGCTTATCTTTGTTAGACTACTGAAAACTACTTTCAATTAACCCTGTTTAATTCAGTGTATGATTAATTATAGCCCCTCCACTCCAATTCAGTATTACAATTGTTCCAGTTAAAGAATCTGGTAACGTACAGCCTTAAGCTACCTGCTGTCTCTAGAAATCATGGAACAAAATAAGAAAAGTGGGTTCAGGTAATAAATTGATGCATTTAAACGTTCAACAACAGAAGAGGCCATTTCTCTGTTGCTTCACTTATTCTGCCTTGTTTGGAATTTGACTTTCACAAACCTTTTGAGAGTGAGTGGTGYGTGTCAAAACTGCAAAGCTCATAAATCAATCAAATAGAGTTGTGAAAGGATAAGATTTTTACCTTTCCTTTTCCGTTTCTTTCCTGAAGACATCTTTCTTGCAGGGCTTACATTAGGACAGCTGCCTTGCTAATTTCAAAAGAATAGAAGTTTAATGTTTGGAACATGAAGGTTTTTGCTCTGGTTTTGGGTGGCAACCAAAATACTTTGAGATTCAAGAGTCGGGGTTTTTCTTTGTGTGTGGTTTGGTTTTTTTTTTCACAGCAGCAACCTTCTCGCATTAATTTTTAACATCAAAGATGGAACTGGATTTCCATGTCCTGGTTTATGTTCACAATGCCTCCCTCTATTCTTATTTTAAAATCTTTTTCGTGGAAACTGTTCTGGCTCCTGCAGGCTGATCAGGAAGAAAGTCCAATGTGAGACTGTAAATGATGCAGGATTAAGTTAGAATCTGGCTTCACTTTAAGTAATCGTATGTCTCCAGAGTGTGTCATGGGTGGCACTGAAAATGTAGGCTGAGTGGCAACCACAGGAAGAACCATAAGGGTGGATTGGCAAAGTGCTGGTTTGTTAAATCTAGTTTGCTAAACCTGAGTTGTCCTAGTTTAACTTCTGCTTTTTTCTTTAAAGAGAATACTTTTTTCTGTAGGCAACAGTGATTTTTGTGATTACTGTTTTTCTTGTAGCACCCAATTATTGCAGGCAAACAGATGTATTTCAAAGACAAGAATCATGATTTTAAGAAGCATCATATCTGCATAAAGTAGTTATTTAACACCTTTCCTTCCCCTCTCATCCCAGCCCCCCCAATATCTCCTCTCAGTGAGATCTGGAGAAAGCTCTTTGTTGGTATGAAAAGCTCTTGGTATAACAGGGGGAAGTTACTTTGTATGTGTTGAGTGCAGATACGAAAATGGAAGAGGCAGGCCTGGTTTAGGTCTGTTGAATAGGGGAGTCTGCAAAGTAGAAACGTACTGAAGGAGAAGCAGAAGAGCCACTGTGGAAAGACTCTGATGATAATGAATGGGGATATGTCCATATGCTGTAGCCCTTTTTTGGGACTATGGTTGTTTTTAACAGACAGTATCACAAAACATACACTAGTAAGGAGAACAGTTGTTACTGACATTGTCACTAGTTCCTCCAGTCAATTACAGCTGTTTCGTTCTAATTGCCAGTGCATCTCTGATCATAATTTTTCATCTATTGATACTTCGTTGTTTTATAAAGCAATTGTTTCAAATTTGTGTAAAGCATAATTTGACAAATGCTGCTTACACAGTAGAGAAGAAATGAAACTCATGTGATGCTCAGATGTCTATTCTTAGGTATTGTCAAGAGACTCTGTGTTGGCAGCTGCAGCCATGGGAGCAATAATTAAAACAATGTGTTACAAGAAGGAAAGTTACAAACACTAATCTTTGGCATCCAGTGTGCTGTCATTACATAGCTTTGCTCTGATATTTAAACTCTTGTCTGTTCACATTTATCTTTCATGTGTTTATAAACATTTTATTCATTAACACTTGAAGGAAATTAAGTTTCTAGGCAGAGAGCATCTTCAGTGTTTGTGTAGTACTGGGATTTCTGAGTACTACCACAATGCTGTTGCTCTTAAAAATTGTTCTTCTATATCCTACTGCAGTGAAAATAATGTGTGGCGGTAAAAATGTATTAGTTTAAAAAGCTGTGTTTAATTCCAGCAACTGGATGTACAATCAGCTAGCCCTGCTCTTTTAAGAAAATATATAACAGTACCTTTAAAATACTACTTTCCAGTACAGGTAGAGTTTGAAAGTACAACTAAAACATGTGTGAGAATGGAACATGGAAATTTGAAATGTGATAAGACTTTTTGCTTGCTTATTACTTGCTCATAATTTGGAAAGTAAGAGACTGTTTGTTTAAAGACATTATGAAACTTCTTCCTCCTTGGGTGAATGGATGAGATCTTTCCAATATGACTTCAAAATCAGACTTAAAAAACTTATCTTAACACAGTCCAGCAGCACTGCTAAGAGAACATGACTCAATCTTGAAAAGCAACACTAATGATGCAAGAACATCTTAAACTAGTTGATGTGTTTTACTGATGACTTCTAAAACATTCAAGGTAGTAACTTTGTCCTTTTGGGTAGTATTAGTCTGCAACCTATTACCATCAAATGCAACATTGGTACTTTACTTGTTGTTAGAAAGATCTGTCCTCAGAGCTGTTGGTCATGATTAATGGTTTAAGCTAGTGAATTCTACTTTACCACTGGGAGACGCTGAGAGTGGGCCAAAGGTCAGTTACTGCAACGTAGTGGATGTTTATTTATAGCAACTCACTTGCATTGGATTCCGCAAGTCATATAGACTTCATCTATGGCATTCAAGAATACCAAAAAAAAATCTGAAAAAAATTAGTGTGCAGTGTTTTCAGATTTTTGAAGGAAAAAAAGGGTGTATTTTAAAGCCAAAAGTAATGTAAAATTTAAAGATTCAAAATCAATAGAGCAGTTCATAGTGAGTCAGCCTGTAACTGAATAATGCAGACAAACTCATTGAACGATGCTTCTAATATTTATTGCACTCCGTGAATACTTATGTTTAATCAAAAGACTTGGGAAAATAGGCAAGCTATATAAGATCCTGAAGGCCTATGTACATGGCTTATTTCAGACTTTTTACGCTGGGAATAAATTTGAAGGTTATGGATTCTCATGATACCGCTTCTCATGATGCTGTCTTCTAAAGCAGAAACTAATAGCTTGAGTACTTCCACTAATCCTCTGTGTAGAAGTGTATTCCAGAAAGTCGAGGAAATGCTTTCCATTGATAGATCCCCACAGTCTCAAATCTTTGGAGGTCAAACTTAATTTAAGCTCTGCCTAGAAAATAGTATTAGGGCAATGCAGATTAAAAAGTATAATATGCTCTCAAGGTAATTCTAATGCACCTTGCATTTCTGTATCTGTTTACTCTATGCTTTTTATCATGTCAGACATCTTTGAAAATAAAGTTATGAAGTGGTTTGTCTTCAGTTAGGGCTCAAAGAGTCCATCCGAGATCATGGCTTTTTATGCTGGATGCTGTACAAACAAGCACTGAGGGGCAGCCTCCTGCCTCTGAAAGCTTATAGCCCGGCTGAACCAAACAAGTAAAGGATAGGAAGAGAAAGTAATACTGTCACATTAATAGCTAGGAAAGCCAAGACTGAGCAAGAAATTTGCAGTAGACCAGAGAACTGAACCTGTAACACTTATATCCTGTGTCTTTAGGTAGAACATTATTTTTTGTCTTGATTAAAGTCTGCAAATTCATTTCACTCATTTATCATTATCATTTATTCACTTTAGTTGTGATCTAATACCTACTGAACGTAAGAGGAGAAAACTCTCTGCCGTAATTTGACTTTTTGCTTTTTTGATTTTTTTTTTCTCTCAGGTTCATTCTAAAAGGAGAAAATAATATAATGAAGGGAAAATGCTTTCTTTGATTTTCAGGCTCTTTCTTACAAAGGAGTTTGTCATGTTAATGTCTATATGTAACAAATATTTTTGTTACGCTGTAATATCTATGCTACACACAACAGTAGCCAGAAAAACACTTGTAGAAAGACAAAGAGGTCAGAATAGGGGTACATGGTATGTTGGGGGCAGAGGAAATTAACTAGTGAAAATTAGGTTAATAGGAAAAAGGTTCTAAGCAGCTGTGAACAGTTTGTATGCAGTCAAATATCCTTTGAATGGCTGCTCTGTTATGACTCAGTGGCAAGTTCAATTTCGTGGTTTTTTTCTTGTTCATTGTCTTAATCTATTTTCTGTAATTTATAAAAAAGAAGAAAATAAAGTGTCTCATTTTCATTATGGACATAAACTGGGATGAAATATTAGGTCCAAAAAACAAATCCAGAAATATGTGTGGTGTCTTTTATTATAAGCTGACAACAGTTTAAAACAAATTCGGGGTGAGGTACAAGGAAGGAGAGGAAGAAAATTTCTTTCAAGTCCTCTTAGAATATGGAAAAGAATCAAAGTTCATAGAGTAAGTGATCTCTGTCTGTCATGTTTTGTATAACTCATGAATGAGATCAGTGATGCAGCTATTTCCCTTTTCCTGCTTTTGTGAACTGCACTCTAAGCTTATCCATGTTCTTTGTTTCTTTGCTTACAGTGAAATTAATTTTTATTTTATTTTATTTTATCACAGTGCACATTTAGACTTTTAAAAATAACAAGACATTATGTAAAAACTATTTTTTAGAGTTAATTGAGGCTTTTGAAGTGTTTAGGAGAAAAAGTTGACTGCGTCAAATAGATCTGTTTACATACTTAATGAGAATTATTATTTTAAGACCTTGAACAGGAAGCTATCAGCATACATTTAAGTCAGTATCTATTATGCCAAGTCCATAATAAGTTTAGTTGTGTATGAATGATTTATGAATATGTATGAGTTTGGATAGGCAATCCTCCACTGGCATGTTTCAGTCTTGTTTTAATCTACCTAATTTTGGTAACAAAAATAGGTAAATATGCCAAGACAAAATAGCAGCTGCTAGGAACTCTGGGTAGGCAGTCTGATAGGTAGTCTGTGACATGGCTGCTACACTATCTTTTTATAATGCACCTGCATGGAGGTGTCAAATTATAGTTGCACAGAAAACTTTGCCATTCTGCAGCTTTTAAGAAATTTCKAAGTTTTACACAGTGTGAAGTTACAGTTTCAGAGTCATTTCTGAAGTAACTGTATTGAGAAATACTCCTGGAAGGACATTTAGAATCTCCTATCATAATCCTGTCTGTGATGGTTTCATTAGAATTGGCACTATGCGATTTAAAAAGTTAAGCTACAGCATTGGTGACGATCACTTACCAGTCCTCTGAGGAAGAAGGTGGGATGATTTTCTTCTACCCCCCACTGCCTTTTTATGTTCTTCTCATGACTCCATCCAGTGTATTTCTTGCCATGACCCAAGCACATGGGGTGGAGGCTGCTTTCAGATGCTTATAAAGTGGCTACCAGTTGTTCCCTGCGTTTGCAGTCTGGCTTTTCACACCCTGTGGGTGTTGCTTCATCATTTTAATGTGCTTTCTTTCTGATGGTGCTGCTTTAGACCAAGCAAGGTAACATGACTCAAAGAGGCTATTCCAGCTGGCGTTTTGGCAATGGTTGCCTATAAAGGAGATYCATCTATTCTATTCATCAGCCTTGAAACAGAAGATTATAAACTTCAACTTTTTAATCATGAATAAAGCAGAGGTGATGTTCAGTGGATGAAGTGCTTTATATCTAGAATGTTTGAAATCACATGTGTTTTGTTTTAAATGTTGCCATGTCTTGGCTTTGAGCCCTTGGGAATCCAACAGACTGAGTATGTGCAAGAAAACACACTGTTGTAAAATCTGTCTTTGAATAAGTAACCGAGTCATAATCCAGCCTTGAGTTTTTAAATCTAGTTGTGATTCATGTAAGCACAATTGTGAACTGCACTGCACAACCTCAGAGATCGAGCTAATGAAAAACATGTATAGTCAAGTTCTGTCAAAAGTGAACACACAAATTAGAGACGAAGAGAGTGTGATAAAGTTGTGAATGCTTGCCCACACAAATAGTGTGCTCTGTCTGCCACTGTTACTCATTTTTATGTCTTTCATTGTTGATTTAAAGCATTCTACAAAGGAAATTGATATAATATTGTTACTGTTTAACAAAAAAACTGAGGAACACACAGGGTGTGTGTTACTTGAGAAAGCCCAGACCAGCAGAACAAAGGAATACTTTTTTCTTTCATTGTGCCCTTTGTACCAGTCAATATGCCTTCCAATAGCTGTAATTTCACCAATAGTTATAATAATAGTAATTGCATGGTCTAATTCTTTCAGAAGTAAAACATTGAGGATGGAGTTGCTAATGGCAGATAGTCAACACACCATAAGAAACATTTAGTAAAGTGTTTCCTGCACAATGTAAATACTTAGTTTCAGCTCAAATCTACCCTCAAATTGATAATGCACTAATTCAAGGTGAAATAAAACTGATTTACAGCAACAAGAAAGTGAAATGGTTGGCAGCTGTAATGCACAGGGTAGAGGTTCAAAGTAGCAAAAATGTCTTCTTAAGGTATCTGTAAAATAGCACTAAGCAGTTCCTGTGTACTTTTGGAAATATTTATGTATGATAATGGACGTCATATGCAAGGTAATGATTGAAACCATGTTTCAGTGAATGTGCTAAACATACCTGAATTCTTTTCCTAAATAAAAGCACAGTGAATCAAATCAGAGATAGTTCAAACAGAAAATTGAATAGGTAATAAATGAATACATATGAACAGAGAAAATCTACAATATGCAGATTCAGAAAGTGATGGAGTATTTGTATGGAGAAAGGAATTAGAAGAAAACAAATCCTCAAACCCCAGCTCCCACTCTGAGGAAAGATAATTATTCAAGAAACAAAATTTTATTTCTGCTGTCCTATGACTAGAACATGTTCTTCATGAGATACAAGTGAGATGTTGAGTTAAGAAACAGCTGGTTTACATCTGACTTCAAAGAAAGGAATGCTCACGTATTTCTGAAAGATTGATGTTGACCATCTTGCCAAGAAACAAATGAAGAAACTTGAAGAAACAGCATTCAAGAGGTAGCATTTATGAAGATATATCTTTCTTCTCAATGCAGCCTGTATTGCTCATGAATAATTTCATACTTCATGAGTTATTTTATTAGTATTGTGTAACTCTTACTTATAAGGCAGAAAAAAACGTGATGATGAGAAGATTACACGTTGCATTGTCCCTCAGCACTCAGACCTTGAAGTCAACATGTCATACTYATCACCTTAGAGCCATTACTACTTGGTCCCAAGCGGAGACAGTATAAAGGTGACAAATATAAAGTTTGTTTTTGCAACAAGGGCTAGGAAAGGTATAGGTATTGATGTAGCATTGGCCAAATGCCTATATTTAAAGTTGATTAACATGTTTTCTTAGAGGACCCTTTCTCCAGATGTGTAATTTTGTGTGGGGGGGGTGGGGGTGGGGGGGTGGGGGTGGGTGGGAATGATGCCTAATATCTGTCCTGGGCAAAACTAGAAAGAAAAAATGGGTTGCTTATGAAAAAGCATTCATGTAATCACCAAGAGTTCCTAGTATCTCCAAGTATTCAAGCAATGGAACTTGAAATTTGGCAGGGAGGTTGCTCTAATAAGTGACAAGTTCTTTCCCATGGCTGTTGGAAGCTAGGAAGATAAGGGAAGTAGAAAAAAAAATGTGTTTGCTTTAGGGGAACTTATGTTTATAAAGTGTATGTACCTATGGATATACCTACAGAAGTTAATCCCCAAATTTTGTCTTACACATCTCTGAAAAATCATAGTTTCTGAAAACTTCTCTATCAGTGTCACAGCTCAGCTAGTGTGGTGGGCCTAAGACAGACCCTCCACGTCACTAACCCTTGCGGTAGCTAGGGGTGGCACTGGAGCTAGGTACAGGCCCTTACATAAAAGGGCCTGAAATTAAGTCTCTGATGCCAAACTCTTTTACAGTAATGTGCCAGTAGATGGCAGATGCAGTGTAGGGGAAGGACAAACTAGGGACAAAATATAGGGAAAGCAGGACAGAGAAATTAGATGCTGGAGGGAATGTTTTTTCCCCCATTCAGAGAACTGTCCTCCCCCTCCCCCCCCCCAATAGAGGCTGTTTACAATTACTGGTACGTATAATTCGTAAAGAAGTCAATGTACAGAAGGAAGGGATTGCTTAAGTAATTAATTAAAAAAATAAAAGCTAGAAAAGTAATATAAAGATATACGCAATGGCATCCTACATCAGCCAGAATAATGTCTGTGGTCCAGTGGGTGTGAAGCCAGTGTTTGCCATAGCAGGCAGCATCAAACTTGCACAGAGTGTTTCACCCTCTCCACTGATCTAATATACTGACCACGAAAACTTTTACAAATCACAAAATAATCTTCTTTCAAAGTGTGCGTGTTGGGGGGAATTATGGATAGACCAGAGTTGAAAGGTTATCAAGCAGAGAAACATTTTTGAGAACAATCTGGGCATGGGAATGTCCCTTTGAAAACATATTTCACAATGCTGCTTGGAGGAGTTGAGAGAAGGGACGGAGGCAGAAAAGAAAATCAGGAGGACTGGTTATTTTGTGAATGCATATTTTACTGATTGATTGCCATGATTTGCTCTGTGTATTATCTATTATAAGCTGTGGTTTCTGGTTTCTAAATTGGTATGTTAACTAGGGATCACAGGTCATCCTCCTACACATGCAATGTATTATTACTTATAAATAAATACTGGTCGTTTAAGTAATTGAAATAATTGTTTACAACAAATCATAAAATGAACATGGCTTTTTGTTAATGTTTGTTTGGCAATTTAATATATCTGCTAGAAAAACACATTTTATTTTTATAAAATGAGATTTATTTCATTTAATAAATTGCAATAATTGTAGGACAGGAGCTTTCAGTAAAACCTTGCATTTTCACAAACATTGCGGGAGTATTAACGCTGATAGTTTCCTATCAGACTTGTGCACCTGGACTCAAAACCAGAAACATATATATGAAGGAGCATTTTATCTTACTATAGCAAAACTCCTCTAGTAGATACGAGTACACCGTCTTGTGCAGAAGTTAATAAACAAAAGGGTTGTGGATTGAACAGTGGTTAAAGGATTCTCCAAGTATTCATATGCTTTTCAGCTCATGTTTAGCCTCTTTTAATGCCTGGCTTATTAGCAAATAACTTTTAAACCATCTGCAGTTAAAAACTAATGAGAGTTCAGTTAGTGAGACGTACTAACCTTTCATAAGTTTGTCTCCCCTGTGAGAAGTTATTGTTGCTCTGCTGGAGAGCGTAGTGGTAAGCACCAGGCTGAGCAGGACAGGCAAGTTAGAATCACAGGATCACGCAGGTGGGAAGAGACCTCTGGACCTCTTCTAGTCCACCCCCTTGCTCAGATCAAGGCCAGCTTTAAAGATGGATGAGATTGCTSAGGGCCATTTCCAGTTGAGTTTTGAGTATCTCTAAGGATGTAGGTTCCACAGCCTCTCTGGAGAACATGTTCCAGACCACTGTTATATGGTAGATTTTAAGTTGATATCATTTGGTAATGCTGCTGAAAGAATCACTCTTACCCTGTTTTCTTACTTGTTATTCCCCAGCTCAGCAGTGCCCTTTCCATGTCCTGGCAGGAGTATTTGTTCAGCTCCATGACATATTGGATCAGGAAACTGATCTGAATTAAATTGGGAATGACTGATCTGATTCATTGTATAACAGCATGGAGTGTCATGCTGGCACAAAGAGGGAGGGAAGAGAGGTGGGGAGAGGTTCAGAAGCCAGGCAGAGGAGGGGTAGGACAGCTTGTTTCTTTCAATGACATCTGCTCCTGCCAGCTTGAAGTGTTTGTGAAACAACTTTAATGTGAGGAAGCAGCATGATAATGGATTACAATGAATTTCTACTTGACAGAGAGGAGCCTGGAGTGTAAATGAGTGATATTTGTGTCTGTGATTATTTAGGATTCCTGACAAGATGCAGCTCAAAAAGTTTTAACTTAGGCTGATTCTTGAGATCTTCCTTTTGACAGTGCTCTGAAGTGCACAGGGAAGTGTGAGTTCTGGAAATCTACATGAAATTAATCGTACCTATCACAGTGATCTATGGAAACGGGAGACTGTCCTTTAGGCACAATGTTGGTTTGGGTGCCTTTATTATCTTGGTCATGCAAATAGCTAGAGCAGCTGTGCAGTGTATGATTTACTCACTATTATTTCAGAATTTCTGTAGTAATGCTGTGGTTGAAATAGCTTGTATGATTCAGAGGACTTCCATTTCACTGTGACAGCTTGTCGTTGCCAAGTGTGAATTTTGTTTGCCAACATCAAAAGATCTTGGAACCTGGATTCCCAGTCATACTAGGAGCTTCTTTTTTGCAGGAGACATTTCTATAGAGTAAACTAAATCAACAGTGTGTTCAGCATTTGCATGGTAAATATCAGGCAAGAATTTTCAGAAATTTGACTTCATTTAGGAGAAGTTTTGGCAGATGGTACACGATTGTAAAAATAGCTCATAATTGTAGCAATATTCTTAATAATACTTACTTAAACTGATTCCTGGCTGAACTATAGCTCTAATGAATTCATTTACTACATCTCTCCCATTTTCACTGTTATGTTTGAATCAAGTGATGGGATCAGTAAGAGAAATCTGGAAGGGCTTCTTTAGTCAGGACAAATTCTCTCAACTGATTATGGTTGTCATACAAAACACGTTAAATAATTTTGCTAGCTTTTTTGTGGTAATAATTTCAATACTATGTGGCAAAATTTATGTGGCACTTTTCTAAGTATGGTAGAACAGAGAAGGTGCTTCTGCTGTACAGGGTGTACATTAGGTGTTTTTGATTGTTATGGTATTATAAGCTCAGCTGTGACAATGTATTTCCTGCAATCACATTAAGGTGGACAATATTCGCTCTCTACGACTACCTGAAAGGAGGCTGTAGAGAGGCAGGTGTTGGTCTCTTCTCCCAAGTAACAAGCGATAGGACGAGAGGAAATGGCCTCAAGTTGCACCAGGGGAGGTTTAGATTGGACATTAGGAAAAATTTCTTCACCGAAAGGGTTGTCAAGCATTGGAACAGGCTGCCTAGGGAAGTGGTGGAGTCACCAACACTGGAGACATTCAAAAAAACGTGTGGATGTGGTACTTCTGGGCATGGTGCTGGGTTGACGGTTGGACTCGATGATCTTAAAGGTCTTTTCCAACCTTAATGATTCTATGATTCTATGATTCTATGATTCTATATGGTGCTGTCATATCCAGAAAGTGACTGAAGGGTCAGAGTGGATTTCTGAATTTCTGTTTGTTGCTGATTCCAGGTAGAAATGACTCCTTATTTTGGTCAAAATAATTTATCTAGGTTTTGTYTACAAAATAAATGATTACACTGGCTAAAAATTCTAACCTGCATTGTAGAGACTGTATGTGTCCATCCTTATGGATATCAGTTGAGTTTGGCCACATTGTCTGAAGAACGTTGCTAGGCCTGAAAGAGATGATAAATTCAACAGCAGCTGATGTGGAAGATGTGAAATTCAACAGCAGCTGCTGCCTACTTTATTCACTTCTGGATGGATAAGAGTCGTCTTTTTAATCTAATGGTATCTTTGGATTTGTTCCCAGTTCCACTTTCACTGGAATCAGGAATTTATATTTCCTTTCTCTGTCTGAACAGCCTTCAGAGTTCTCTGTGAGCTCTTTGTTAAGTATGGTGCTCTTGGATATCAGTGATCTGTTCTAAGACTTTTGCAAGTGTAACTCTTTAGGTCTCTCTTTTCTGGTACCACCAGATATGGTAACTATTAAGGAATAGTTAATTGGACCTGTAATTTTCAGAGGAAAAAATATAAGGCATCTGTATGGACCCACAGAACAGATTCCAGTCTTAATTTTTTTATCTTATTTAGTTCTGAGACTTTCATGTTCTCATAGCCTATAAACAGATTTCATGCTCTTCCATACTGCAGGCAATCGATTCAGTATTTCCATCTTTTTCAYTCTCATTGTATAAACCAGGCTTTTTTCAATCTTTTGGAAAGGGCATTCCTCTTGTGGCTCATCTATAATTGCCAACCTCGTGACAGCAGATCAAATATTCATGAGTGAGAACTGGCTTTCTGAACTAGCTGTAAATCCTTATACTCAGTCCCTGCAGGGCAGATGAGTGGCATCCACTGGCAATTCAGCCAATTAATAGTAGGCCTTAATCTCATGTAAACAGCTGGAACCATTCTTCAGTTTCCCACCTCGGGGGAACTGAGCTGCTGCTGCCTTTTGCCAGGATCACCTCTGAGGCCTTTTTTCTCCTTTAAGATCATAGAATCATAGAATCATAGAATCATAGAATCATTAAGGTTGGAAAAGACCTCTAAGATCATCGAGTCCAACCATCAACCCAGTACAAATGCCCACTAAACCATGTCCCGAAGCACCTCATCCACACGTTTTTTGAACACCTCCAGGGATGGTGACTCCACCACTTCCCTGGGCAGCCTGTTCCAATGCCTGAC
>JASVER010000005.1:16316124-16485050 GCA_030449065.1 Oceanodroma leucorhoa
CGAACTTACTGAGGGTGCACTCGATCCCCTCRTCCAGATCATTGATAAAGATGTTGAACAAGACGGGCCCCAAAACTGAGCCCTGGGGMACACCGCTCGYGAYCGGCCGCCAACCGGATTTGACTCCATTCACCACAACTCTCTGGGCTCGGCCGTCCAGCCAGTTTTTTACCCAGCGATGTTACAGGACTGTAACTGTGGGTCCTGTGTAGTCCTTTTACAGGTTAATTATGCATCTTTGTACTTATACACAGGAACCTGCTTCAAGAAAACAGTATGTGCATTTGAGCTAAAAACAAGGTGGGAAGTCAGAAACGTGTGCAGCTAGCTCTGCACTCAATACTACAAAGTGTTGCATGGAGTTGAGGTATCTTCCCCAAATGTTGCTATATGGATTCAATATGATTTTGTCAAGTGAAATAACCACAAAAATCTAAAATAATCTTGCTTTCTTTTCAGATTCTACTACTATGTAAAGAAGCAAATTTTAGATTTAAAGCCATCTCTGGAGACAAAGTAGGAAAAAAAATGCAATCTTTCCAAATAACTTGCAAGATAAAAATGAAAACTGAACAATGAAAGACAAAAATACATTATTTTCTTGATTATGTGAAATTGAAACCTTAAACAGCCCATTTATTTACAAATCCACAAATCAAAAAGTAGTATTGAGATTTTTGTGAGCTTGCCTCATATAGCTCTATGCAGTGATTCTGAATATGCTGCTCTACATGTTGGAGTACTGTGAGAGGGTACAGAGAAAGATTGCACAAGAACTGTCACTCTAAAAAACTGTAATGCTGGGTGTGGGTGTTTGCTCTACAGTAGAAACTTCCTTCTGTGACATTTAAATTCTGTGGAAGTCTTTATTGTTAGAGAATCCCGAAAAGTATTAATGACAATTAGAACTAACAATGACTGCTGTGTCACTTTGTCACTTCAACTTGTTTGATTTCAGGAGTGTAGAAACACAAAGGATAATCTCAGTTTTCCTCTTCCCATAATTTTTGCATGTTTCCTGGGTTTATGAGTTTGTCCCTGTTCCCCTGCCTCAGCTGTCTCTCACAATTGTATTACCAGTTCCTTTATTCTGCCTCAGACCTTAGATCTATCATCATTCTTAGCCTGTGTGCCTGTGAATGGTACAGTGCATTACCCCGCAGTGCTCTATAGCAAGGCTGTAGTATGATTAATATTTCCTCTGGTAGCCATGCCAGTTTAAACTTTTCCCTAAACAGATTTGGCTGAAAAAGTATTTTGGCAGCAAAATACCCTACAGTCGTTTTTAACTTGGCTCAAACAGCTTACTGTGTGGCCATAGAAAGTTATCCTGGAACAACTGAAGGGATGGAGTTGGGGAAAGAACAGTAATGAGGACCAGCCATGGCTGAAAAGGTTTGTCAGTCTGCCTTCAGTCGGGTTGTCTCCTGAACCGCAAATGTGACCTTTAGCCAGAACAGGTTCAGTCAACAGTTGAGTGTTCTAAGAGTGATCTGTGGGCTGTATTTTCAGCTCTGGCATACCAACTTCGTTTATAACCTTTTGCAAGTCATTGACCGTCTATCGTTTTAATCTGTGAAATTGCGATAATGAATTTCTCAATAGGCCATGGCGGTGGCAGTGCTTTTACCAGTGGAAATACTAATGTGAAGACACAAAGAAAGGCCACAGAAAATAATGAGTACTAGATATATTATAGAATTTACCAGGTTGCATGGAAAGTCCCTGCAGGATTGTATTAGTTGTATATTTTATTTTATTTAATGCTTTTGTCAGCTTTAGCAATTTCTACCTCTCCCTCCCCTGGCAGCTTATTCCTGCTTTGCCTGTATCCCTTTGGAGGGGCCAATTCAATTCTCAGATGAGAATTTGTTTCTTCTACTGTTTCTTGTAGCATACCTCTTTGATAATTTCTAGTACTCAAAACAATCACTTAAGTGACTTACGGAGTCTGCTGCTGAGCCCTGTGCACGGTAATGTGATTGTGGAGAAGAGAAGTCAGTATTATAGAAGGAGTAACTTCTGAAAAGAATTAATCTAAAAATGTAAAACATTTTAAGGGAGTGATAAGGACTAGATCCATGTAGGATTATAATCAGGCAATTTGAATTCCAATTTAAGTGAACTCTAGGTGATTGGCATGAAGAGGAAGTCAGATCATCTGCTCTCAGGCAGCATATAGCCTCTTTGGAAGCTTAAAATCACTTCACATAATAGTTTTAGAGCATATACTGGATTGTATATTTCTGCTTCAATGAATATTTGATATAAAACTTTTGATAAATAACTTCTCTGAAGATACCTTATGGAAATTAAAGACCCTTATTTATTCTCTTTACCCTGAATATACTTTTTAACAAACTGTAATTTTTATTTTTATTTATATAAAATATTTATGTTTTTATTATTTTTTAATTTTATTTATATAATTATTTTTATTTATATATTTTTATTTCTTTTGGTGCCATATGATTCTTAATGTTGATATTTCTATGCAGCTGAAATAACTGAAGTATGAACTTTCAAGTGTGGGGAAGCCAACCACAGAATTAAAAGTATGTCCCATATCTATCTGTTCTTTCATCATACTCGTATCTTCAGCAAGAGTTTTTTCCATGAATGTCCTGAAAAGCAGAATCACACCCTAATATGTTATAACCTGCTTCTGTGCCTGCCACTGGCGCCAAATAAATTAYGGAAAGATTGCCATAGACCTGCCAGTTTATTTTTAAAATGACTGGTCTCAAAGTAGCTGTAAATAAGACTAATCAAGATGGAGATTTTTAATGATCTTTTCATCCTTCAGTAGATTAAGCAGTATGTCCATACTAAACTTGATCATTATCCAGAAACATTTAATTTATGGAGCACACATGACTGAACATTGAAACTGGGCCAAATATTGCAGTAATTGCTGGACAACCCTATGTTTTCTGGTTTGTCAGAGCTTCTCTAGAGACTGCAAATTATGCTTGGCTTATTTAATCACTATGCAGTTGTCTTTTAGAAGCCTAGTAATTTCTAAATTATTATTGTGCTGTGTATATATCCAAACATTTACACTGCACTGTAATATTCAAATGGTAGACTGCATAAGCTAAAAAAATGAGGTTAACTTTTTATATTTGTGATTTTTTCATATAGATGTAAATAATTTAATATGCAGATGAATCTTCTGAAAAAAAATTCCTCATCTAACATTTTTAGAAACTCTCTATTATGTGTAAATATAACTGTGCATAGTTGTGTTTTAATATAACTTTCTACTATTATTTGTAAAATTTCCATTGAAGTGAATGATCAGTATGTTAAAAGACCTTTGGAAACAATGAACCATATATTGAACTTTGCTACAGTTACGTTTGAAGAAATTAGCATACTCAAGCATACTCATACCACTATTATCTGATGGCTACATGTCAGGCTATAGCTGCAGTGTGGTGCTTTGGAAGTTAATGATTTAGGTGTGGGTTGAGGAGAACAGAGATCATATCGAATACTTCACTCTTGTATAAAACTTCATCTGAGAGTCCTCAAGAACTGTTTGTGTCTTTTTTTTTTTTTCAAATAGCAATCACATTTGCAGAAGTCATAAGAGCAGTATAAATTTGGTTAGCTGTGGTAAACTCAAGTAGATCTCAGTCCCAGAGACTGAGTCCCCCCCTTGTTAAGTTCAAGTAACGTCCCTGCTATCACTTCTTTGGAAAAAAAAAGTCAGCAGAATACACTGCCTTCAAATCACTATTTGTGATCATCCGGTATGCTCCATTGGACCAGTGGGAACCATCTACAGTTAATGAGGTAGAATCACTGCTTACGTTTCTTTTCACTGTAATGTAATTTTGTAGTTTATTGTGTGTTTTCCTAAAAAATAAACAAAAAGTTAACTCTAAGTATATCACTCTGAATAAATTAAATGGCTAGCATCCACAAATAGGTCAAATCAATACTCCATTTTAGTTATGTGGCATCTTATTTCTTAAAGATATTTTGGAACTCAAGCACCTTCCATAGTAGGTAGCGCCTTTTGGCATTTTCTGTATTAAGGAGCCTCTGTTAAACCAGTGGGTCTGCTCATGTGAATGCCTCTGCCCACATGTGATTATGCTAATATAACTTTTTAGAAGTAATAGATTAGTTAAAAATGAAAAACTAAAAAACATCCAAAACCCTAAATGAAAGTGACTGGAGACAGTCACTTGCCCTGTCAAATCCCCTTTATTTAGGGAGTCTGTCAGGCTCCAGTCAGGAGGCAGTCATGTCTACTGCAGAGCTCTTGCTCTGCCCTTTCTTTCTCTCCATATCAAATAGGTTCTGTAAAAAACAGAAGAGTGTTTTARAACATCTTTATCTGAAGAGCCATTACAGGTCAGATAGTAAACTTCTAATTTGCCAGTACAATGTGCAGAACTAATAAGTAGCAGCTCTTCCTGTCATCGAGAGGGACCATTTGTTCTTGGTTTTGTACACAGCCAGATAAGTGATTTATGGTGCTGAAATTTTCTGCCTTTCAACACATTGCAATCTGGTGGTGAAAAGTACTGTTTTGGAATATATCTGCTTCTTTCCAGGCGGTAAGTACGCTGCCAACTAGGAAGCTGCAAGAGACAATTTTAGAGATAAAGGTCCTTGGCTTGTTTCTGAGATAATTTCAATACCGCAGCATGTAAAGTGCATTGTGTAGAAGTCCTTAGCATTACCTGGAGAATATATCTCTAAAGATAGCTGTTTTGAAACAGTGGTTCCAACTAGAGTATGGCAGCACATTCTTCTTGTTAGATACCAAGCAGAGAAAGGCAACCATACTGATTTCAGAATACTTATGCAAGTGAATATTTTGCTTTACACCAATTTCTTCATGTTACCACTAGTAGTCAGGCAGCTCTGGCAGCTTTTTATTCCTAGCTTGCGGGGTTTGCTGCTATATCACACAGTTGCTGATAGTACTGTGTTTTTCTCTATTACTGTAAAATGAAACACTAAGTAAGGGAACTGTTGGGAACTGTGGACTATTTCAGTTCAGACCACTTACTTGTGCCTGAACATGGAGTTCTAGCCAGGTTTTTGGGGTGGGCAGGTACACCCAAGAGTCAGAAAGAAAGAGAAAGATGATGTGATCTAAGTGGGGTACTAGGAAAAAAATCTTTTCTATGGCATTATGAATGGTTATGAATGAAGCAAAATTGCATTTGCTGAAGCCAAAAAGGTTCTGCAGTAATTTAGATATAAACTGCAAAAAGTTGTGTTGAAAATTTAATCAGTGTAGGGGTATGGGAGAAAACACGTTAGATGTAGTATGTGGGATCAAAATGTGGCCTCGATGTGAAGACACAGAATGAAGTGGAGGCTGACTATGATCCTCAAGATGCAAACCCGAGTGATAGATTGACTTATTTCTCAAAATAGCCTTTTGTTCCCTCTCAAACACTAAGGAGACTGTGTATCCTTACAGTAAAGAATATGGTAAGGATTCAGAGTCATGCATTTATATTTTTGCAATAAATTAGCTATTTCAAGTATGACAACTTTCATTAATGACTAGACTAGACTTACTATAATCTACTTTAAGTAAAGCGATATTTAGGAATGTCTGTGCATGTGTATGTGTGTTTGTGTTTATATATATTTATTTATGAAACTTCAGACAAAATATCAGAATACTGAATTGTTCTTGGCTAGGCAATTTATTTTCTTTTGGGTAACTACTTCTGTAATAGCTCTTCAAGTTGTTTCCAAATTCTAGTAACATCAAGAATTTGCAGTTTGCCCAACATTATGAAAAATGTCAGTATATTCACTTCAGCTTCCTTATTTTATTTTAGTTTGTGATATTTCTTTCAGTTTGTTCTCATTTTCTATGTGAATTTCCCTCAACAGACCAAATTTAAATAGCTCAAACAGTAAATAGTTTGATTTTACTGAAACTCTTCATTGTTACCATAATATTCCTTGTCTCGTCAGTGGAGCAGAAGTACATGGATTATGTATTCAGGGCTTTATCTAGTTATGTCTTGAAAACATGCAAGGATGGAGACCACACAACCTCTCTGGATAACCTGTTTCACTCCCTAATTTCATGCTGAAAAAGTTCTTTATATCCTGTCTGAACATCTCTTGTTTCAGCTTATGTCAGTTGCCTCCCATCCTCCCACCATACACCACTGTGAATAGCCAGACTCCATAACCTCCCCATGGGTCCTGAAGGGTGTAGTGGTTGATGTTAACCCAAGCTGTCCTGCAGGTGAGTGTTCCAGCCTCTGACCAGCTTGGTGGCCCTCCCCTGGATTCGCTGCTGTTTGTCAGTGTCTTTCCTGTATTGGAGCAGCCAAAACTGGACACAGTATTCACATGCAGACTAGCAAGTGCTGAGCAGAGGGGGACAATCTTTTCCCATTATATACTGACTGTGTGCTTATGTGATACAGGCCAGGATACTGTTGGCCTGCTTTGCTGCCAGGACACACTGCTGGCTTATACCCAGCTTGCTGCCTACCAAGACCCCCAGGTTGTTTTCAGCAGAGCTGCTCCCCAGTCAGTCAGTATCTAGCCTGTGTCATTACAGTGGGTTCTTTCTTCCCAAGTGGAGGACTCATCCTTGTTAAATTTCAAAAAGTTCCTCTTGGCCCATTCTTCCAGCCTGCGTAGGTCCCTCTGAATGACAGCTCTGCCATCAAGTACATTGTTCCCACATTGTGGGAACAATTTGATGTCATCTGCAAACTTGACAAGAGCATACTTGGTCACTTCTTCCAGGTCCTTGATAAAGATGTCAAACAGGACAGGTCCCAGTACTACATATCTAGTTATTTTTTCATAACAGGCAATCAGGCTGGTCAGCCATGATTTACCCTTGATAAATCTATGCTGACTTTTCCTGATCGTCACCTTCCTGTGCCCAGAAATATGTTCAAGGAGGGCTCGCTCTGTGATCTTCCTCGGGACTAAATTGGGCTGACCAGCTTGAAGTTACCCAGCTTGACCTTTTTGGCCTTTTTTTGAAAATGGGTGCAACATTTGCCTTTTCCTAGTTGTGAGCAAGCTCCCCTGATGTCCGTGACTTTTCAGAGATGACAGAGATAGGCCTTGCAAGAGCACTGGACAGTTTGCTCAGCACCCTTAGATGCAGCCTCTTGGGTCCCATGGACTTGTATGGGTGAAGTTCTCTCAAGCATTTCTGAATGTGTCAGGTGTTTCTCTAAGAGAGCCATACTTAACAATTACATGTGTTTCTAGGTCTCTGTACATGTTGTTCCTTCCGTTGAGAGTTGGTTGACATTTTACACTTTAAGCAGTTTTGTTTCCTTTCAAAATATTGTGCCAAATCACTTTCYAGGTCAATGTAATGTTTGTTTAGCTGAAATGCAGTTCAATTACATCACTTCCCCTATGGAATCTTTCTCGAATTTAATGGTCATGATAAGAAAATCATGCATGGTAATGGTGGCGGCAGCTCATGATTATGATAAAGGTTATAATTGTTTAGGTACAAGTAACTGATTTTATTTACAGGGCTGTTGATAATCTCAACAGATGACCCTGAAGTTATAGACAGTGAAGATAGTGGACATTCACAACTGTATTTATAAATTAGATAAGAAAATGAACAAAAAAGGCATGCCTTCCCAGTCTTGGTGTTCACTGTTTAAAATATATATATATATATATATATAGTAGAATAAAATATTATATTATAAAGTCAGAGGAATCATTAAAAATATAATAAATACATATTAAGTTAACATGCTAATCATATTTTAAACATTGCATATTTTAGAAATTCATCATTTTTTCTTCCTGAATGACAGAACATTGATTTCAAGCTAAGTAAAAAATTACAATTTATGTCATATTTTGTAATAAAGCAAAGCCAGCAATGTATAATAATGCTTTCAAAAAAATAACATTTTAGTTGCACGTCAGAGCCAGAGTTACATTGTTTCATTATATTCCTAGGAATAAGTGCCCCAATTTTAGTTATGCCCGAGAAAACTTTGAACTATTTTAAATGTGAGTGAGATCTTTCCTGCTTAGAGCATGTATGCAACTTCTGCTTTTTGGTCATTGATTCGTAAGTTATGAATGTACATTAGCTTCCCAGTCTTCTGCTGGTAAATTTTTATAATATTTTAAGAAATGCTAAAAGCGCTGCAGTAAACTTGAGGAAGGAATCTACACATTGAGAAAATGTAGTGATGGGGCATTAGGTACTTACATGAGAGATCTTTTTTGCCATTTATATGTCTTCTTTCTGTTACCGCATCCAGAAGACTGACATACTCTTCTGGCAAAGACCACTCAGATGTCTTGTCTTTCCTACTGTGTATCCAGGCCTCTCTTCTTCCTAATTTTTGATGGTTATAACACACTCTCTAGCTCTAGAGGTTATGGAAGGCTATCATGCTGTCAAGTTGGAGTTTTGATATTTGTGCAGTGTGAACAGGTCAGTGTTAGTAGATGCCACCATCTAGCTGCCTTAGTGCTTCTGCTTTTCAGCAAGAAGAGCTGGGTCTCTTTGACTTACCAGTCATACAGATGAGAGAAGTGTTTGTATAGGCAGGCAGTGTGTCTCATTTGGGCTGTGTTATTTGCTCGTGTGTGTATACTTTCAGATGTAATTGCACCTGCTTACTGAGAGGCTTTCCTCCACTGTGCTCCAGTGATGACTTATGTTAGTCTGTTCGACAGCTCTCTCAGGTAACAAAGTGCTCCCACAGATGGTGCCGATCCTCGCTGGGAAAGGCATTGAACAGTTCTTCTTTATAGCTAAGTCTAATGTTGACTGAACTAGAGCTTTTCCTCTGCTCCACCAAAATGGTTTTCAGGCAAAAGGTTAGAGGAAGTTAAAAAGTAAAGCAGAGAACTGTATATGTGGACGTCCAGTTCTTCCTTCCTGTGTGCATTATGCTGCAGTAGTCTATGCCAAATTACAGCTGCCACATATCAACTAACTTGGCTGAGACTTCTTTGAAATTTCTTGTCTTTTCAAATCTTGACTAACTTGGCTAGCATTGTGTTACCTGTAATCTTGTAACTTTACTTTTTTAATCCTTTTCCAGATCTATAGTAAACATGTTGATAGATTTTCTAGATTTTTTGCTTGACTTTTTTGATTCTAATTATGTAGACCTGCGGACAGTTCATAGCTATGTATTTTAATTTGTTTTGCTATATACATGTAAAAGAAGAATAAAGAAAAAATACATATGTAGGTATATATCTCAGAAATAGACAAGTATGCTGCGTTTAAACTTGTTATGCTTTTAAAATTGCTAATTTATAGTGCTTTTCTTAAAAAAAATACAATTCAAGTCATGTTGGTATTTATTGCATTTGATCTGGCACTCAGTATGTTTTGACTGCGCGGGGGAAATAGTGTAAGAGCTCAGAAATGCCAAAAGGGGGTGATATAGTGATCTCCACTGTGGGTCCTACAGTTTATGTCTGGTGGTTGTTGGTTCTCTCCATGAGCAGATTCAGCACACTTAAGCTGTCAGAAGGCTTACCCAGTCAAAAACATGAAAAGTTTTTTTCCAAGGTAATGATTTTTTTTATAAGCTCATAAAAGTGTTTGCCAAAGTCAGAGAGGGGTAGGTCTGCACAATTGTAGGGAAGAAGGAGAGGATGAAGAAGCAAGCTTTCTCCTGTGTGGTGTCACTACACCATTATGTTGGTTCAACCGCTTATGAAATCTCAGCTTCAGCTTGCAGAGAGTTGAATTTAGAAACTGTTCTTAGGTTGATTTGGGCTTAAATTTAGCCTGAAAGCCAGAGCTGATGTCACCTTCAATGAATAACGAAGATTTGGCACCTTTTTGGTGTAGCTCTGTAGAACATAAAATTCTTCAAAAGTGTTTATTATTACTTTTTTCTCTTTTTAAAAATTTTTTACAATCTACTAGAGTAATAATCCTTTGTATTTTTGTTCTCTGTCTCTTTTCTCCAGTCGAGGCCTTTTGCCCTGCAGGACATTTTGTGAGGCAGCAAAAGAAGGCTGTGAACCAGTCCTGGGTATGGTAAATGCTTCTTGGCCAGAATTCCTGAAGTGCTCTCAATTCCAAAACAAAACTGAAAATGATACCACTACAAGAGTATGCTTCTCACCACACCAAGAAAAAGGAAAGCAGTGTATGTTTCCTTTCTTAACTGTTACACTATGTTCATGAGTTCCTATTGTATTTTTTATTGTGTAGGAAAAGCTCTGGGATGAAATTATTATTTCTGGTTCTGTTATGTTCCTTCACATTACTGTGATAAAGTCTGGTTGTCAGTTGGTTATAGTTTTGCTGTGCTTTAATGGTTTAGGCTGAATTTTTTTCAGACCTGTATTGATTTGAAGCTTTTTTGGTTTGCATCAAAAATTCTGAGCTGTTTCAAGGAAAGAAGGTAGGAGAAAAGTAATATGCCCTTTAAAAACGTTCTGCTGACTTTTTCTTTGCTAAGCTCTAGGAAATACAGGATTGTTATTTGGAGCAGGAACCTGATACACAGGCCAAATTTCAAGTGTATCTCCTTTTTCTTTGCTGTAAAAATGGGCCCAGAACAGATTGAGAGGTAAACTTTTCAAAAATCGTGGTTTGTATATATCCACTCATAGAATCATAGAACCATTCAGGCTGGAAAAGACCCTTAAGATCATCGATTCCAACCGTTAACCTGACACTGTCCACCACTAAACCATGTCCCTAAGTGCCACATCTACACATCTTTTAAATACCTCCAGGGGTGGTGACTCAACCACTTCCTTGGGCAGCCTGTTCCAGTGCTTGACAACCCTTTCGGTGAAGAAATTTTTCCTAATGTCCAATCTAAATCTACCGTGGCGCAATGTGAAGCCATTTCCTCTCGTCCTATCGCCTGTTACTTGGGAGAAGAGACCAACACCCACCTCTCTACAACCTCCTTTCAGGTAGTTGTAGAGAGTGATAAGGTCTCCCCTCAGCCCCCTTTTCTCTGGGCTAAACAACCCCAGTTCCCTCAGCCCTCCTCTTAAGACTTGTGCTCCAGACCCTTCACCAGCTTCGTTGCTCTTCTTCGGACGTGCTCCAGCACCTCGGTGTCTTTCTTGTAGTGAGGGGCCCAAAACTGAACACAGTATTCGAGGTGCGGCCTCACCAGTGCCCAGTACAAGGGGACGGTCGCTGCCCTAGTCCTACTGGCCACACTATTCCTGATACAGGCCAGGATGCTGTTGGCCTTCTTGGCCACCTGGGCACACTGCTGGCTCATATTYAGCCGGCTGTTAACCAGCACCCCCAGGTCCTTTTCTGCCAGGCAGCTTTCCAGCCACTCTCTATATACAAGGCATTTCCATCCCCTCAGAGTTGCTGCTCTGTTCTCTAGATTCAAATCTAGGTGAGATCAGGCCTGAGAGCAGCAAGMCTGACTCTTTTTTCTCATTGACCCCATTGCTGGATTTCTCTTGCTGGCATCTGAGACTTTACTGTTGATATGCATCATCCCATGAGCCTAAGCGACATAGGCTTGGACAGTTCGTCCATGGTTTCTAACTTTGTTAGTGACCTCTGGGTGACACTAAACAAGAAGAAATTATATGATGAAAATTGTTTTTCAGTTTTGTTTAAAAAACCTAAGAAGTGATACACTTAAAACTACATTAAAAGATCAGTGAGTTTTTACAGTGTATCTTTGAATGTTAGTTAACGCTACAGTTAAGATTGCTTGTATATCCTTGGGTATCTCCTTGCACTTTCTGAATATGTGATATAGCCTTAAATTATTGGACCAAGTCTTTTTACTAGTTGGATTCTCTCCATCTGTTAGGGCATGTTTTGAGGGGTCATGAAGTAAAGGAGGCTGTTGTCCATACATACCTTCACCTGTGGGAACATCTGTAATGGCTGAGGTGGGGAAGTATACAAAGAGGGATCGTGTCTTGTTGAAGGCAGTTGAATGCTTTCCAGGAAAATTGAACACTATCACCAAGTCTTTTGTGGGGTTCCTATGGGATTTTGGGCAAATTACTGTAGTGAAAGCCACTGAGAGCTGTGTTTCAACCGTATGATATAAATATATGCTAAATATGCTGAAAAATCAGGTCTAATGGATCTCTCTAAATGGGAACCATAAGCAAGTAATTATAAAAATGCATATTTTTTTCCATGCCTCAACTTCCCTTTGTAAAATGGGAATAAAACTGTCCTTTTAGCTCACAGAGATGATGTAACCAGATGTGTTTTRATGCTTTTGGTATCATAGTGATGAACATATAGGAATTAGGAGTACAATGATTTTGTCTTCATGGCAGGTTCAAATAAGCAATAAGGTAAGAGGCTGTAGCGTAAATACATAAATATGGTAAGGGGTTGTACATTGAACAATGAGTGACTAGCATATCATTAATTGAGCACGCTCATACTGGGCACAGAATGAGGTATAGTTCTGAAAAAGCAACAGAATGTTAGAGACCTGGGTTTCATGCATGTGTGGTACACAGACTGAATACAAGGGATGATATAAATATGCCTATTAAATTTTGACAAATTATAGCTGGCTGAAGTGTTCAAAAGCCCCACCAAATCTAGACAGCTGAACTTTTAGATCAAGCCAGAAGAGATTGCTGACTTCTGAAACTTTCAAGTTTCAGAATATCTTCTGGCTAAAATCCTATATTTAATACTGCTAGAGAAGAAGTTTGTTAGAATAGTGCCTGGTTGATGATTCTTCCATAATCTATATGGCAGGATTTATATCTGTCTGGTGGTGAACTGTATAAATTACGGAGCAGTACACAGTGGGAGCTGGCTATTTCTCACTAGGGGAAAGTATCAAGCCAGTTGTGAGATTCACTGCCCCTACCTGGCAGACTGTGGAGACCCAGGCTGCTTATTGGCAGTTCTGACATCCTGTTGTATAAAACAAAAGGCATTTTTAATTCATTTTTTCATGAACTATTGTGCATGATGCTTGGATATGAATAGTTTTCATGTGGGATGGTAGACTAGAGAGAATATTTTGACTTTTTTTATTTAAAAGAATGGTTCTAATGTGATTCCTCTATGACTGAAAATGGTGAGAGACCAGATTCACTAGGGTGTTTCTCCTACAGAAATAAATTATGCTGTAGTTGAATATTTCTTTCTGCAATTTGTATATTTGAAAGAATTTACCTCTCTGAACACAGTAGAACCAAACAGCAGGCGTTGGTTCACTGTTCCAATCCCTTTTTACCTAGTACTCAGCCGAAAGCGCTCTTCACGCTCTTCTCAGGGCTCAGTTCCTGGAAATTCCAAGAGCATGTCCTTGGCATATGGCTGCTTATGTCTCAACTTTGTGGTTTCTTTTGGGGACTAATGCCTCCAGATTACATGCAGTGAAACCCTCCCTGCCCACATATGCCTTGCATATAATTTGTTTTGTATGATGATGTAATTCTCTTTTGGGGCTTTAGTTATTTCTTGTATTTATCAGAAATAAGGTCTGGCTGCTATACCTGCTTGTTTTAGCATAGTATCACCCAATCCAAAACAAAATTTTCTCTTTATTATTTTTGTCTAATTGTGACTAAATACTCTATACGCTCCACATTTTCTGAATTGAAAATTATCACTCCTCCAAAAAATCTTTGAACTTCACATGYCTTTCCAAGCTCTATTGGAGAATGTACGCTTGACTGATCTTCTAGTTAGAATCCAGAGCATTTATCCTGGGGACGATTACCAGCTTTCCTGAAAAATGTTAGTTAGTTAGAATTGGGATTATCTAGTGAATATATACTTGTTCATGGGTCACTGCTGATATTTATCTCTGTCTAGATTTTTGCTCCACGGRCATTGCAAATTGAGTGCATGTTAGCACTATGGAGAAACTATTATGACATACATTCCTGATGTGACCGCAAATGTACCGAATGTACTGGAAAATCTGAGCCATGTGCCATTATAGTAAAACCATCCGAGTGTACAAAATGAGTCACAGAGGAAAAGGTGCAGTTCTGTAAACAGGGCTGCATCAGTCAGGTTGATATCCTGTCACACAAGTGACAAGTGAATAYGCAGTAGGTGAGAAAATCAGCTACTCTGAAAATAATTTTAGGAATCCAGCTGTTGAGATTTAAGATAGATGGTTGAACTGGTTTCACAGTTCTAATGAGTTGTGAGCATGTAAGAGAGTGAGGGGGAAGCATCATCAGTCATTCCTTCCACGTGAATCCAATAATGGATTCTGGAGGGGAGTAATCTCAGAAACATTCCTCGGGGCTGCTATACATATCCCTGCTCACAGAAATATTCCAGCTCTGTTTTTCTTTCTTTCAACTGTCACTGTGTTTTTCTGTTATTTTATTTGCTGTGACCAGCCAACATAGCTGATGCTGTTAAAACTGTGGAGAAAAAACCCACAGTAGCTTGAATGAGAAGTAAAGCAAGACAATGAGTTGACTTACATTAATGTGGAGCTCTCACAAGGCCCCTGAAATTATTTYCCAGTTAATTTAAATGGTAAAATGCTTTCAAAAGCAGCAGTGACTATTATGCTTCTGCTCTTTATACAGCAAAACTGTGTAAGCGACAGTATGGAACTGTCAGACGATGTTCACTTTGTATTATTACTAAAGAGGCATTATGAATGTCTGTTTCCATTAAAAAATGATGCACAAGAGGCCTGACCTGCACTTCATAGCCATGATATTTGTAATAAATAGTACTATTTAAGTTACATAAAAGACGTAGTACATTAAAATTTAAATATAGAATATAAATCCTATTGCATTTTTATGTTGCATATTATTTTAATGTTGTATATTATTATAAACATGAGCCGGCAGTGTGCCCAGGTGGCCAAGAAGGCCAATGGCATCCTGGCCTGTATCAGGAATAGTGTGGCCAGCAGGCAGAGGGAGGTGATCATGCCCCTGTACTCGGCACTGGTGAGGCCGCACCTCGAATACTGTGTTCAGTTTTGGGCCCCTCACTACAAGAAGGACATTGAGGTGCTGGAGCGTGTCCAGAGAAGKGCGACGAGGCTGGTGAAGGGTCTGGAGCACAGGTCTTATGAGGAGCGGCTGAGGGAGCTGGAGTTGTTTAGCCTGGAGAAGAGGAGGCTGAGGGGAGACCTTCTCGCTCTCTACAACTACCTGAAAGGAGGCTGTAGAGAGGCGGGTGTTGATCTCTTCTCCCAAGTAACAAGCGATAGGACGAGAGGAAATGGCCTCAAGTTGCGCCAGGGGAGGTTTAGATTGGATATTAGGAAAAATTTCTTCACCGAAGGGGTTGTGAAGCATTGGAACAGGCTGCCCAGGGAAGTGGTGGAGTCACCATCCCTGGAGGTGTTCAAAAAACATGTGGCTGTGGCGCTTCAGGACATGGTTTAGTGGGCATGRGTGCTGGGCTGATGGTTGGACTCGATGGTCTTAAAGGTCTTTTCCAGTCTTAATGATTCTATGATTCTATGATTTATACTGTTAGTTCTTAAAGGTACAAAAATGTATATGACAAAAACCAATGAGACCTTTTTTCCAGTTGGAAACTGTTTTTAAATAGCTATCAGTTGTGCCAAATTATGAAAATATTTTTCATAGCATTTTTTCCAAGAACAAATTTACAGTTTTGTCTTAGGAGATTTTATCTCTCCACAGAATTTTTTTGCAATGTTTCAAGTAGTGAAAGTTAAATACGTGATAGTACATTTTTTTCAGGTACCTTTTATTGCAAATCCTCCTGTGATCATAATTTCATTCCTATCAGAGTGAATGTTAAAGGATTTTAGTCCTGACTCAGATTTAATGGAGACATTAACTTACCTTTTTTTTCTTTATGTTAATTTCTTAAAAAATATTGCTCTTTTCTTTGTTTGGTGGTTTGTTTTTTTTTTTTCTGAACAATGTAAGAAAGGGACTTTACATGCTGTAGTGGTTTCTGGGTATTCTAATAATTCCTATATACTATGAATGCATATGCCTTCCTATTAGTAGTTGAACTTTAAATCTGTAAAAAGGAATTAATAAAAAAAAAGGTATCATGGAAAGGAATGAAAGTAGGTAAGTGCGTATAGGTAACACATGACATTATAAGTAGCACTAAATTATAAGTAACACAAAACTTTTCTGTTCTGTAAGACAAATAAATCTTTGTGAACTTTTTACTCACTGGTTATTGCAGCAGTTTTTCAGTTGGATAGAGTCTTTTAATTAATTTTTTCTGGTTAGAAAAGTGTGGGAAAAACCATTGTTGATAACCCGGATTTCCTCCTTTCTTGGCAAAAACAGAGAAATTAGTTATTGTGCATGTTAATAAATGCCCTGCAATGTTCGAGGGCATGAAAGGGCTAAATGCACAAATAATTGGAGTGAGCTCTTTCAGCTGTTTGAAGATGCCACCACAGGAGCTCTTAGCCTGTTGTAAGCTGGATAAGAAGCATTTAATTGGAGCACCACATTAAGAATATTAGCAACAGTCATTAACAGTTAATGTATAACATTTTAAGATACTGTAAAAACAAATAGTTAATAGATGTATTAATGCCACAACTGTAGACTTCAGCAGTACTTCTCTCTTATGATAATACCATTGCCTTTACCCAAGTTTAGCTTTGAGTTTTGCAGTAACTCAGCCGAACAGTTCAAACTTTCATCTAGTGGCTGTCATCATACGTTATCTTGTTCTGCATAAGCTGCAATAGTGCAAACAGTACAGAAAATACCCAAGAGAATTAATGTATAATGTATACAAGGAAACTACTAATTTTCTTAACCAAATATGCTTAACTAATGCAGATCTTGTTTTGTTTTGTTCCAAGAATCAAACACCAATAAAAATTGTTCTCATACTCTTTTTTCCCATGGTGCCCAGTTTATCTTCCAGGATTTTTCACACTGTCATTAATTTAGAGAATTGTCTTTGAGGAATACCTTTGAGCAGAGATTCACAGGCAGTATCTGGTTACAAGCAGGTATTTATTTTTCTGTTGGCAATGTGAAGCTAATTGTACACATCCAGTGCAGAATTTATTTGAGAAAAAGTTTTTAAAATCAGGAAGACATTTTCTTTTGTGCCCTTGCATTCACTTAATTCAGTGAAAAGAAGAGAGAGATGTTCTGTGAATGTGTGATGTTGATACTGACCAGTTGCAAAAACAGCCATAGTGGAATAATTTTTTGAGGGAGACAAAATGTTTTCAGGCTTGTGGTGGTGTTTCATGTGAGGAAACATTCACAGTTGAAAAAACTATTTCCCCCAAGCACTCATTTGTTACTGCAGTTGACTCCGCATTATATTCTATTATGTCCTTTGATTTTGTTTTTTCTCCCATTCTTCCTCCCCCACCATTTATCTCTGCCTGCCTTCCTGTTCTTCGCCTGTTTCTTCTCCAGCTTGGAGTTTCCTATGTGGCCTTTTTAGGCTACTTCACTTGAGTGGAAGAGAGAAGTCTTTTGTGTTCTTTCTCCCACAGTGTTTTACGTAATAAGGAAATAGAGAAATGGACAGTTTCTTGGGGGGGAAGGAGTTGCCAGCTTTCCTAATTCTGTGATCGTGATCCTAGTATCAAAACTTTCTAGAATTGACAGTTAAAAGATGCATACACTGTACCGCAGGGTACATAGGGTATAGGGAGCAGATGATGAAAATTTACAGGCAAGAGAATACAGGGATTCCTCTGTGTCCCACTGTGCTATTGTGACTGCATTGAGTCAGACGACAAGTCCATCTCTCTTGTAGTGCTCATTCCAAAAGCTGCCAAAGTCAGATGCCCAGAGAAGAATAGGAGAAGGCAAGACTATGTGGCAATACTTTTCCAAAATACTCCTGCATTTTCCATCTGTTTGAGATTCAAGGACTTTCTGTAATTTGTGACCCACCATAGATTTTTCTTCTATTAATTTGTCCCTTTGTTTCGTGAATCTATGTACATTTTAGCATCCATAGTGTCCTGTTGCAAAGTGTTACAGCTTATCTGTGCATTGTATGAAGAGTACCACCTTTTGGTTGTTTTAAAGGCAATTTTATTTGATACCTCATCGTTCTTTCATAGCATTAGACAGTGAATGTTGTCTTCTCTTCACTTCAAAAAAAAATCAGCAGCACTTTTCATGGTCATTTTCACACATAGACAGTGCTTTATCTGTTGCTATACCTTGAAATACAACCAGATGTCAATCTTGAGGATGGTAGAATAATATGTTTATTTCAGTCTGTACTATCTGCAGCTTTCCAGGGACCTGCATAATCTTCTATAGATGGCATTCCAGTAATCTAGCTGTGAAGTACAGCACAGAAAYGGTCTTGGCTCCTCAGAGACACTTTTGATAGTACACCAGACGCAGGTAAAATAAAGCACTTTTTGCCACCAGTGGTGTTTAGTCAGGGATTTTGGAAACTTTTCCAGATTGTAAACCTTTCTGGGGAAGGTCTAAAACAAGCAAGTTTCTCTATCAGCAAGGATTGCTTCTATTTTCTTTGGGTTTCTTTTACCTAACATTGTTTCTTCTTCAGGAGTTTGGGTGTGTGAATATTTGCATGGTTATATTAATAAACGTGTGAATTATTGACAGAGTTATCAATAATTAACATTTCCCAGCACATTCCTTTATAATAACACCTTTACAATTTTTAATAATTTTGGCAAATTTGAGTGGAATGGTCCATAATTTTTTTCTTCAGACATCTATTTCAGGCTTCGTTTCTTCTTCTTGCGCTTTATTTCAAGCAGTCCCAGCATTTCTGAGTGAGCAGCTGTTTGCCTGTGTTCAAATAAGTCTTATAAATGGTTGCATATCTAAATCCTCTAGGTTTCAGCTCAAATATCGAAATTCAACATTCAACAAAAGTGTTTGTTTTACAGCATAAGACAAGGCTTTTATAATTTCCATTAAAATCTGATCTTTGGAGGTATGATCGAATTGTCAACCTTCTGAAAACCTCTTCTTGAACAARCTCAGTAGAAAGCAGAAATTACATTCATTGGAGGTACTGTTCACAGTGTGTGTGCTCTTCTTGCCCTGAACACTGCACTGACTGGACCAGACATACCCAATCATCACCTATTAGAAGACCGCAAGATGTGAGATTAATTTTTCTTAAGTTCCTTCTGATTGCTGCTGGGTGCTAAAACTGTGAGAAGGAAAACTGGTTTAATTCTTCCTCTTGTTTGCACATAACATACAAGATAAATAGGAAGATACTTCAAGTAAGAAGAAATGGAGAAGTGGATTGGGATGAAAATCAGAATGGATAGGAGCAGAATAGGATAGAGATGTATTAGGAACGGAGAGTCAGAATGATTTATAAGTGCTTGAACGCACTTTTGTTCACAGCCCAGAAATGAATATGGGACTCCAGAATCTTTGCTCTTCAGATCTGTAGGAAAAATGGTGAGATAAATATCCTTCCTGTTTTTTACCATTGTTGTCCCAGGCCAAATTGGCATATTCACACAGAAGGTAGAAGTCTGTTATTGTTTCTTTCTTAGTATCAGTGAAGATCTGTACTGATGGAGATCTGTAAGCAAATCAAGATGGTTCCTTTAATGATTCTTTTTGGTCTGTTTATGCTGTTTTCTTTTTTGAACATGCAGGAAATGGCCTAAAAGCCCAAGTCAGAAGAATGTAAGATTTCCAAGTCAGTTGAAGTTGCCTTTCCAACCTCAAACAGCCTTTCCTGTATGATGAATTACAATCTTTTGATTATGTTATCATATTCTATTTTTACCTGATACCGTCTGTGGGATAAACACTGGTCTACAGAGAACTAGAGCCCATCCTGAGGAAGGCTATTTTTTCTAGGGCCCACTGCAGGGCTTACTGATTGTAGCAATTGGAAAGTGCAATGCATAAGGCAGGGAATTGGAGAAACAAAAACGATCAGCTCATCATAATAAAGAAAATGTGATGTTATAATACAGAATGAGATTCTTCCCTGTCACTGTTGCAGAGACCATCTGTAATGTTGAGCAAGGCACTGGAATMAAATTTTTCTCAACTGTTCTTTGCACAATTCCAATTAACTGGACTCTTCATTTGTATAGCTGGGGTTTATTTGCAGCTGGAACATGCTCTTGCAGCTACAAGTAAAGGTAGCAGTAGCTATTCTTTGAAAATGTAAAATAACATCAGAGTCTTGTCTTTACTCTCCAGAAAAAAAAAATCACATATTGACATGTCTTAGATTGGACAACTGAAGTTATTATTCATTATTTCTTATAACTTTTACCTTAATAACTCAGTGTCTCATTTTTTTCCCCTGTAAAATGAGAATGTGAATGCTATCTAATCTTATGCTGCTGTTAAGACTATCCTATTTTGCAGTTTGTAATACCCTTCCAAAAATGGTAGAATAGAGGTGAGGCTCTTCAGTTAGAAGTTAGGAAACATGTCCAATCACACAGCGGGTAGTGAGGGAACGTACTGAGGAGCATATTATAAGGGTGTGCAAAACCATGGTTTTGCCCTACCTTGCTTCTGATTAAGAGGCACAAACACTAAATGGCACAAACTAGTTGAAAAAATTTGTTTTAAAGTCTCTTACGTATTTTGGGCACCTTTCGTAAAGTTAGAAACCCTCTTTAAAATATATTGCATAAGTAGCTTTCACTGCGATAACTATGGCTCCATTACACAACTGGAAAATAATGTTTTTATTGCAAAATCAAGATCATGTGCTGCCCAAGTGGAGAGTGCACCTGGGAATGTAATAGAAAAGATTTTGAAATTATTCACATAAGTTTTTATTACAAACACATTTTTCAAACAAGGGGGTGTGTGTCAGTTGACTAAGTCTAAGATTGCCCTGTTTCTTGGGGATGATAAAATAATATTTCAGGCTTAGAAGAGCATGTAAATATGTTGAAAAAAAAATCCCCTGCTGCCAAATGTTAAGAGTAAAAATTAAGGTGCTGAGAGTGTGTGTGTGTGTGTATCCATTGCCATAGTGCAATAGAAAGGACTGCTATGCTAGGACCACAAATAAAATTGGAAATCTGGATAATTAATTGCACTTGCAGTCAGTGCAAGCTGGAGCTATTTGTCATTTTTGAAAAACATACTTTGCATGTTTAGGCATATCCGGTGCTCAGTGGTACATCACAGCATCCACTGTGCACCTAGTGGTTTGGCAAATTGTGAAGTATATCACGTTGCTACACAGAAAGGCTGATCGTGAGCAGAAATTACTATATTTTTTGTAGGCACATTAAAGGATCCTTCTTTAGTCACAAGGGCAGATTTAACAGGTGTAATAGTCTTTTCATGACTGCCCGTTGAGGTCTTTTAAAATGGGTTGTTCACTGATGGCAGTTTTAAATGGCTTTGTTCTATCTCAAAAATTGTATTGTTTCCATTGAGATTTATTTTTCAGGTTTTCCTCTTGACCTTCTTGCATTCAATGATGTTCTTCTGAGAGCTATCCTGATGTTTCCCAAAATGGAAATATATTTCAATCCCTGTGGGAAATCTTGAAGAATATCAATTCATCAGTGTGAAAATAAGTGCATAAGACTCCTGCAGCATTAACTTTGTAGTACTGAGGCTAATGATTTTTCTCCTCAAAGAGCCCAAGAAAACAGAGAAGTTTTTTCATCTTTTTATAGGTATAGAGCTAAGGCATAGATTGCCTGAATTGTCCAAGGTGAGGCAAAAAGTTTGCAGCAGAGCTGGGAAGAGAACCTTTATCTCTGGAACACATAAGAGATTCCTTATTCCATAAGAATATCTTGCCTTGCCGAGGCTTTTTTTTATGGCTTTTATAAATAGTGCTTTTATAAATCAGCTAATCTTTGACAAATAAGATCACATATAGATTTTTTGTGAGTGGCTGATTTTTTTCACTATTAAAAATGAAGTCAAACTTATAGTATTTAATAAGACAAGGCATGAAATTCAATTTTACTAGAGAAAGTAATGAGTTTTTTGAAGAAATTTTCTGTGTGCTCCTCAACCACAAAATAATGGGGGATGTTTTATAAATCAGAAAATACAAAAGAAAGAATTTTAGGGAAAAGGATGATGGAGACTTGTACTGTGTAAGGGAATATTAGMTGTATTTGTAGGTGGGATTTTCCTTAAAATGAGGCAGTGGTATTTCCATCAGATTATGAGCAGTTATCATGAGATAGATAATATTTTGCAGCTGTGAAAATCATAATATACTGACAACAGAAGGTGATTTTGCACCCTACTGAAAATCTAAATCAGCCCTTCTAGATGTCAAAACATGACTGTTCACTTTTAATGAAGGAAACAAACCAGTTATTAATATTCTAATGTCTAGGAGTTGGGTTATTTGGAGGGTGCTCAGGAAAGAGCAGTTTTAAAGAAAGTGAATGCTCACTTTGCAAATGGAGGCATACCTAATACACTGCGCAGGGACAATGGGCACGCTACTTTTGCGGTGAAARGTGTCTTCTTCCATGTGTACTGTGAAGTCATGGAAAGGCAGAGGTGACATCTGGGATATCTGAAAGAATAATGGAGAACTAAGGACAAGGAATACCTGCCTGTCAATATCACACTATTTTTCTAATATAGCTGGCCAGAGGCATCAAACAGCTGTTGGAACTTGAGATACGTCTTTGACTGATAGGTAGTGTCAGACTAACAGAAATAAGGCACCACGAGGAGCCAGGCTGAGCAATCAGCCTGCTGTAACCCAACAGCCAAGGACCTGAGGTCATGCTCAGGGAGCAGCAGGAGCGGGAGTGCTCCCTCCAGGCAGGCAAGCTGGGAGCGAGGTCAGACTGTGCTGGGATGCAGAGCCTGAATGCAGCAGGCAGAGCTGGTGCCAGACATGGCGAAGTGATGAACCAGGTCCAGGGTTGAATCAGAGAGCCCAGTCAGGAGACAGGACGAGGGACAGCACTGGTGACAAGCCTCCAATGTGGCTCCAAGCCCACCTAGGAACCAGGGCCAAATTTAAGGCTGCAGACCAGCTACTGTGTATATATGAAGGATCCGTCCAGGAGATGGAGCTGGATGTAAGGCTGTGCCTACAGCAGTGCTCAGGCGGGGACTGAAGTCAATGAGCCCATGGGCAGGGTGTGAGTGGAAGCCCCAGGTGAGGCTGGTCAGGGTCATTCAAGGCCATTCAAGGCCTATTGGTGCACTAATGGCTCTGACAGTCACTATGGGCAAGTTGTCCTGGTGGATTCAAGAGTGCAAAATGGCTAAAAGCTATATTCTAGTCTGTAGGTTGTATCTGGTAGCTGCAGATTAAGGATAGCAGTGAAAAGAAAACCAACACAACTGAGGAATAGTACAAAACCATGGGGATCTCAGGCCTAGGACTAGAAAGGGTCCTGTTCATCATTGGAAACACTTCGAGAGAGTGAGAAGAGAGAAAGGTATTAGAGTAACATGAAGACTGACAAACTGTCCCTTGCCAAAGCGAAGGCAACGGCAGGGCTGAAGGATACTGGTCTCCCACCCAMAGCCAAATTCCTGATAAAAGACTGTTGTGAAGACCAGCATGCTTCAAGAAGTAAGAGGCTTACTTTGTCAGAACAGGGAGATAATATTTTTTTTTTTCTGATTTAGGTTTAGATTTTTAGGAATACATTTCTATAAATCACTTTGAATTGTTCACCTGATTCTTTGTTTGTCATTGGACAAATCACTTAGGCTTCCTATCCTTCAGCTTTTCACATATGGAAAAAAAAAAGAGGCTTAAGACTTGCCACCCTGCCATCTAAAGCACTGTAAGATAAAAACCATGTGTTTGAGATTTTAAGAAAAAAGTTTCCATCAAGTTTTCTTTTATGATATGCTTATTAAAATCAAAAGATACATCACTAAATAATGAATTTCTGAAATTCTATGAAACAGTATGGCTTAACAACCAAATAAAGCCGATAAAAATTAAGGTAGCAGCATGAAGAGTCAATATTTTATCAGTTGATGTTTCTCATGTCTTTCTACCTTTCATCTTTTATATCCTTAAACGGTATCTGCCTGCTTTGTGAAACACTGCTAGATTTCATCAGCACCAGTTTGCTTTCCATTTTGTTTCATTTTCATATTTCTGTTCTTCTGAAGACGTGTAAAATGAGATTACTTGTATGCTCTGAGTTACTTCACGACAGACTGTGTTGTTGGAAGAGATTAAAAAGGACTTTCCCTCCATTTGTAAATGAAATGTTGGCTCCATAAAGAGGAGTTTAAATGGGACATTAGCAGTGGTGTGAGTTTAGGACTGGTCTTTCACTTAAGCTCAGTTTTTGTTTGCCCAAGAATGTGCTTAATCAACACATTATTGTTAATACTTCACTGTTAAGGATAMTTCCTTACACTAGGAATTCTACTGAGTGAAGCATTGAGTGAAATGTTGACACAAACATCATCATAGTAATAGATTTATTAATGACTTCCTGTGAAATTTAGTAGTGTGTTACCTTTGTACTTTCAATTACCTAAGTGCCAAACTGAGGTCATAAAAGCTCATGCTACTAAAAATTGTATCATTAGATATTTAGTTATTTTTCCTTAATTTAATTTTAACCTGTATTCTGCATGAATATACTTGTTGGTAGACATGTTATGAGGAATACAAAATTATGATGAGAATACTCATCATGCATTTTTTTGCTTTTGAGGTTTAGATTATAAATATACTTTCCAGACTTTGTTAAGCATCAGGTTCATAGAATAAAGGGAGAAGAAATAGGAACTGGATTCTCCTATAGGAATAAGAAAAACGCAAATTTAGGCATTTTAAAATGGGAAATATGGAGCTATGTTGTGATCAGGTGCAAAATTACTTTAACAGAGGAAGAGATTATACAGCTGCTGCTGAAACTGATGGTTTTTCATACCTATGATTGCGTTGTGGTAAAGTTTGAAAGCTACAATTAGAGTTCTTTATTGTTCTTGGCAAACTTGGATACAAAGTTTGAATTACAATGGAATTTCTATGAGTAGAATTTTGAACTTCCATGAGATCTTATTGTTTGAACTTGCTGTTCTCACATATGGATACATTTAATAGTTTTACACTAGCAAAGTGACAGGATTTTTTTCCTCCRTCTCTGAAAGCTAATTTTCATTTCAGATATGTATGTTTAAAGTAAAGTTATTGGGGATTTTTTGCTGATTTTTTGCTGGGRGTGAAACTTTCTGTTTTGTTTAGCTTTGTTGAGTAGCCTGTTAACTGTGTCTTCTGAAAAAAAACCCCAAAAAACCAAACCAAAACACCAAACAAAAAAACCCAGCCAAACCAAACCCAAYAACCAGGTTCTGTACTGAACATTTGCTTTCCTACTTGACATCTTTACTTTGCATCCTCATGTAATTTTCACTTGATGTTTTTCCCCATCTGTATGCTTTACAGGGATTTTTCTCAGCCAATGTATTTTAAAACAAAGGCTTGGAATTTTGGTGTCTATTGCATGGACTAAGGTGTAAACCAATTAATAGTGACCTGCATCTCTATATTTTAAGTGCCTTGAAGGACTTGAATGGGAAGGTGTTATGAGTCCCCTCCCTCTGAACATAATGGCCCTGCAAGGTATCTCCAGTGGGATACCTAAAGCTCTAGGGTTTTTTTTCGTCTCTTTAGGTATCTCAGTTCCCCGTATATCGAATAGCAATGATGACTGTCTTCTAGTGTTCAGGGAGTTATAAGAATGTTTGATGAATCCTTCCCCTCTAGAAAGGTGTCTGTGCTATGACACTGTTAAGTCTCAACCTGGTAATCTTTTGCCTGAACACCTAGGCTGGGAAGATCCATCTATTTTAACTTCAGTTGGATATTTAATCCGATGGATCTATTTAATGGGAAAAAAAAAAAAGAGCTTGTTTAATCCCGTGCTAAGGTCAGTTTTTAACAGTTACTGTGTACAGCTGCTTTTTAGAGGTAATGGTAGATTGAACCTCACTGATTAACTCAGTCTAGATACCTATTTTTGAAATAACAAAAGTTAGATGAAAATGCCAGTTTGCACTTGCTTGAATTTGATCAATTTGGGGTTTGTTGCTTAAATGCATCAGCTAAGACTCATTGTTCTAACTAGCTTTCATTTCAGCTTATTTTTTCTTACCCTAAAAAATTTAACAGGCATTCTTTCTTTTCTTCTCTTTTCCAGCACTGTGCGGAGGAGAGGAGAGTTTCTCGTGTGCCAGTGGGATCTGCATCCCAGGGAAACTGCAGTGTAATGGCTACAATGACTGTGATGATTGGAGTGATGAGGTCCATTGCAGTAAGTTTCTTAAACCTTGCAGTGTTCTGTTGAAGTACTGAATCCATTCAGGGAAACCTAAAAACTAAAGAAGGCTATTGGTACAGAATAGGAGCTTTGCGTAGTATTTGCATATATTGACATTTGGACTCTCTCAGTTGCCATTGACCTTTGCTCTGGTCACAGCATGTGTTTTTGATCTATCAATTTTTTTGCCTGGAAACAGATTCTAAGATTTCTGCAAGGAGCCATGTGGAAATTAGAAGTATTTTAGGGCATTTTTTTTTAAATGGATCAGTAACATGCATCAGAAGAGCACTTCTGATAATAAACTGAAGACTGTTAGCTGTACCTTTTTCCTAGTCCTTGGCATTGATTTTACAGCAGATGCAAAACCATCTGTTTAGAAAGTTCTCTTGGCCTCAACCCTGGTTGTGGTTTATTTAAATAAATCCCAGTATATGGTGCAGTAGAAAAGAAAAATTAAGATACATGCTTAATATCTTAATTTCTTATTTATTTCTCTGTGGTAGTGTGTATCTTTAGAGGTCTTACGTGTTTTTCTGTGTTGACAAAAACATCCTTGGACTACTAACACCTTTAGAAAAGCTGAGCAAATGTACAGTAGGAAAACAATGAAAAGGAAAAAAAAAGAAAGAAAAAAGGAAAATGTGGAACAATGACTAAATAGGGACTATAGTAGGACATGATGCCACAAACAGTGCTGTGCATTCAGACTTTGGAAAATGTCAGACCTGGGGTTGAGTTCCAGACTSTGCAGTTCAGACTCACCTCAAAAGRTTTAGTTCTTATTAGTGATTTAAGAGCCTGGGCATTCCAAGACTCACAAAGCTGCTTTTAAGGAAGTTGCTGATGGATTTTATCCAGGATACTCCAAGGAATAAATTGGCTGCAATTTCCTCCTGGTGTCAATATGAATGAGGCTAGAGCTTGCTTTTCCTTTAATAGCCTACAATTTATTTAATGGAGGCTGATATAATTTGTGTTACATAAAAAGTATTGTATGTTTTTATCTTTGAATTTTTCCTGTCAGTGTTAACTTCAGTTTTTAATGTAAGCTAAAAAATTTAAAAATGCCTGTAGGACTATGGCTCTCAAGTTCCATTAGCAATGGGAAATGAAGAAATTAGTAAATAAGAATAAAAATATTACATGTCTTGAAAAAACAAGCATTATAAATTTCATGAGATAAGATTACCTTTAAAAGGAAGCCTGTCTGTTAAATGATGCAGGGTTTATAGGCAGAGGATATCGTTTATTAGGATTTATAAGATCGTTTATAAGATCATGGAGCGGTTCATCTTGAGGGCGCTCACGAGGCAGGTGAGGGACAACCGAGGGATTGGACCCAGCCAGCACGGGTTCATGAAGGGCAGGTCCTGCTTGACCAACCTGATCTCCTTCTATGACAAGGTGACCTGCCTAGTGGATGAGGGAAAGGCTGTGGATGTGGTCTRCCTGGACTTCAGCAAAGCCTTTGACACCGTCTCCCACAGCATTCTCCTGGAGAAGCTGGCGGCTCGTGGCTTGGACGGATGTACTCTTCRCTGGGTAAAAAACTGGCTGGACGGCCGAGCCCAGAGAGTTGTGGTGAATGGAGTCAAATCCAGTTGGCGGCCGGTCACGAGCGGTGTTCCCCAGAGCTCAATTTTGGAGCTGGTCTTGTTTAATGTCTTTATCAATGATCTGGATGAGGGGATCGAGTGCACCCTCAGTAAGTTCGYRGATGACACCAAGYTGGGCGGCAGTGTTGATCTGCCTGAGGGTAGGAAGGCTCTGCAGAGGGACCTGGACAGGCTGGATCGATGGGCCGAGGCCAATTGCATGAGGTTCAACAAGACCAAGTACCGGGTCCTGCACTTGGGTCACAACAACCCCAGGCAACGCTACAGGCTTGGGGAAGAGTGGCTGGAAAGCTGCCCSGCGGAAAAGGACCTGGGGGTGCTGGTCGACAGCCAGCTGAACATGAGCCGGCAGTGTGCCCAGGTGGCCAAGAAGGCCAAYGGCATCCTGGCTTGTATCAGGAATAGTGTGGCCAGTAGGCGGAGGGTGGTGATCGTACCCCTGTACTCGGCACTGGTGAGGCCGCACCTCAAATACTGTGTTCAGTTTTGGGCCCCTCACTATAAGAAGGACATTGAAGTGCTGGAGCGTGTCCAGAGAAGGGCGACGAGGCTGGTGAAGGGTCTGGAGAACAGGTCTTACGAGGAGCGGCTGAGGGAGCTGGGGTTGTTTAGCCTGGAGAAGAGGAGGCTGAGGGGAGACCTTCTCGCTCTCTACAACTACCTGAAAGGAGGCTGTRGWGAGGTGGGTGTTGGTCTCTTCTCCCAAATAACAAGTGATAGGACGAGAGGAAATGGCCTCAAGTTGCGCCAGGGGAGGTTTAGATTGGATATTTCTTCACTGAAAGTGTAGTCAGGCATTGGAACAGGCTGCCCAGGGAAGTGGTGGAGTCACCATCCCTGGAGGTGTTAAAAAACCGTGTGGATGTGGTGCTTCGGGACATGGTTTAGTGGGCATGGGTACTGGGTTGATGGTTGGACTCRATGGTCTTAGAGGTCTTTTCCAACCTTAATGATTCTATGATTCTATGATTCCATGATACTTGGTAAAAGTTGGGGAGAGGGAGTGGAGGTCATGTAAGACCTTCTTGAATTACACAGAAAAAATAGCAAAACTGAAGGAGGACTTATTTGCCTGAAAGCTTGTCTGAGAAAAGATGCTGTGTTTCCTGCAGTCCTTGGCCCTCTCAAATTCTTACGTCACCCCATAGAGTCTTAGAATAGTTTGGATTGGAATGGACCTTTAAAGGTCATCTAGTCCAACCCCCCTGCAATGAGCAGGGACATCTTCAACTCAGGTTGCTCAGAGCCCTGTSCAGCCTGACCTTGGATGTTTCCAGGAATGGGACATCTACCACCTCTCTGGGCGACCTGTTCCAGTGTTGGCAAGAGACGCAAAGAATATTAATGAGAGCTTCTATAGGTATGTCAGCCAGAAAAGGAAGGTCAAAGAAAGTGTACCCCCCGATAAACACAACTGACAAACTGGTAACAATGGACGAGGAGAAGGCTGAGGTACTCAACAGCTTTTTTGCCTCTATCTTCACTGGCAACCTCTCTTCCCACACCTCTCGAGTGTATGGACTGCAAGACAGGGACTGGGGGAGCAAAGTTCCTCCTACTGTAAGAGAAGATCAGGTTCATGACCACCTGAGGAACCTGAACATACGTAAGTCTATGGGACCTGATGAGATGCATCCCAGAGCCCTGAGGGAATTGGCTGATGTGGTTGCCAAGCCACTCTCTATGATATTTGAAAAGTCATGGCAGTCAAGTGAAGTCCCCAGTGACTGGAAAAGGGGAAACATTGCAACCGTTTTTAAAAAGGGTAGAAAGGAGGACCCTGGGAACTACTGACCTGTCAGCCTCACCTCTGTGTCTGGGAAGATCATGGAACAGATCCTCTTAGAAGCTGTGCTAAGGCACATGGAGGACAGGGAGGTGATTTGAGACAGCCAGCATGGCTTCACCAAGGACAAGTCTTGCCTGACCAACATAGTGGCCTTCTATGATGGCGTGACTACATCAGTGGACAAGGGAAGAGCTACGGATGTCATCTATGTGGACTTCTGTAAGGCCTTTGACATGGTCCCCCACAACATCCTTCTCTCTAAATTGGAGAGATATGGATTTGATGGATGGACTGTTCGGTGGATGAGGAATTGGTTGGATGGTCGCATCCAGAGGGTAGTGGTCAATGGCTCAATGTCCAGATGGAGATCAGTGACAAGTGGTGTCCCGCAGGGGTCCGTATTGGGACCAGTACTGTTTAATGTCTTCATCAGTGACATCAGTAACAGTGGGATTGAGTGCACCCTCAGCAAGTTTGCAGACGACACCAAGCTGAGTGGTGTGGTTGACACGCCTGAGGGTCGGGGTGCCATCCAGAGGGACCTGGACAAGCTCAAGAAGTGGGCCCATGTGAACCTCATGAAATTCAACGAGGCCAAGTGCAGGGTCCTGCACCTCGGTTGGGCAACCCCCAGTATCAATACAGGCTGGGGGATGAAGGGACTGAGAGCAGTCCTGACGAGAAGGACTTGGGGGTACTGGTGGATGAAAAGCTGGACATGAGACGACAATGTGCACTTGCAGCCCAGAAGGCCAACCGTGACCTGGGCTGCATCAAAAGAAGTGTGGCCAGCAGGTCGAGGGAGGTGATTCTGCCCCTTTACACTGCTCTGGTGAGACCCCACCTGGGGTACTGTGTCCAGCTCTGGAACCCTCAGCACAAGAAAGACATGGACCTGTTGGAGGGGGTCCAGAGGAGGGCCACGAAAATGGGGGCCACGATCAGGGGGATGGAACGCCTCTCCTATGAAGAAAGGCTGAGAGAGTTGGGGTTATTCAGCCTGGAGAAGAGAAGGCTTTGGGGAGACCTTATCGCAGCCTTTCAGTACTTAAAGGGGGCTGGCTTATAAGAAAGATGGAGACGAATTTTTAGTGGGGCCTGTTGTGACAGGACAAAGGGGAATGGTTTTAAACTAAAAGAGGGTAGATTTAGACTAGATATAAGGAAGAATTTTTTTACAATGAGGGTGGTGAAACACTGGAACAGGTTGCCCAAAGAGGTGGTAGATGTCCCATCCCTGGAAACATTCAAGGTCAGGTCGGACGGGGCTCTGAGCAACCTGATCTGGTTGAAGATGTCCCTGCCCATGGCAGGGGGTTGGACTGATAACTTTTAGAGGTCCCTTCCAATCAAACTATTCTATGATTCTATGATTTCAGTGGTGTTCCCCTGTTGGCCCCTGTTACCCTAGAAGTCCCTGGCTCATCTCCATAGGACTTCAAGCGTGCTCTGGTGTACCCAGCACGTCTCAGAGCAACAAGGTTGAGGGCGCTCGCTAGCATCCCATCCCTCTAACCTTGGTGTGTCGTCCCGCAGCTTGTCATGGGTAAGCCTGATATTATCCCCCTCCTGCTTCAAGTCTAGTTTAAAGCTCTGTCAATGAGTCCTGCTAGCTTGTGAGCAAAGACCCTCTTCCCCCTTTGAGAAAGGTGAATCCCATCTGATGCCAGCAGGCCTGGTGCTGTGTAGACCATGCAATTATCAAAAACCCCAAAATTGTGGTGGTGACACCAGCCACAGAGCCATGTATTAATAGACTGGGTCTGTGTGTTTCTTCCAATGTCGCTGCCTGCAACTGGAAGGATAGAGGAAAAAATTACCTGTGTTCCAGATTCCCTTACCAACTGTCCCAAGGCCCTGAAGTCTCTTTTGATCGCCCTTGGACTACACGTTGTGACTTTATCACCACCCACATGGAAGAGCAATAATGGGTAATAGTTTGAGGGTTGTACCAGGCTCGGAAGTTTCCTAGTGATGTCCTCAACCCAGGCCCCAGGGAGGCAGCAGACTTCCCTAAGAGGAGGGTCTGTCCAGCGTATTGGACCCTCTGTTCCCCTCAGAAGGGAGTCTCCTACAACTACAACCTGTCTTTTCTACCTTGTGGAGCTGGTCATGATATGGGGGGTACGCCTTTCTCACCTTGGCAACACCTCTGGTATAGATGGACCATCATCCACATCATCCATTGACTGGTCTTCCACATCCAGAGCCTCATACCTGTTGCACAGAGGCACCTGGGAAGGTGAGGTGGGCAAGGAGGGGGTTCACCTCCTGCCCCAAGCGTGGACTTACCTCCATTCACTCCTTTCCTTTAAGCTACTGCCTTCTGCCTGGCAAGGGAAGGATACAGGATCCCCTTGATCTTGTTTTTTTTCTGGTGGCTGTTCCTGTTTCTGTCTCAGGGAGGGAAGAGCATGGTTCCACAGTCTTTCTCCTTCTGAGACTCCCTGATGCTCCTTAACCTTTCTACTTCCTCTCGTAGCTCTGCCACCAAGCTGAGCAGATCGTCCACTTGGTTGCACCTCACACAGCTGTTCTCACTACTATCTCACTGCTATCCGTTACCAGTGAAAGGCTCTGGCACGCCCTGCAGCCTGAGACCTGGATGGCTGCATGTTTTCATAGGAGCTCTGTCTGGGTTGCCACATCCATTCTGGCGAGTGCAGAGGATGTTGCTTTCTGCTGGGTGGATACCATAGCTAAGCTCCTTCTGAGAGGGTGATGACCACCAATTGAACTCACCTCTGGAGCTGGTGGGGTAATGATGCCTTGCTGCGCAAACTGCCCTGCCACGCTCTGGTCGCTCGTGCTCCCTAGGCTGCTTGATAGAGGGTGTGGGGTGGCCGCAGTTGCTCTGGCAATGCCCAGGCTTCCGTCAGCATCTCTCAAAGAGCTGCCAGCTCCTGGCAGGTGTCTCTGCTCCCCTGACATTTCCCTGCCTCAGGAAACCCTGCTGTGCGCCAAGATCTGCCGCTCTGTTGCGGGTCGGGCTGGCTCCGGAGCAGCTCACCTCAGCAACTGACCATGATAACAGGGACATTTTTTACCAAAACTTATTAAGGCATGGAAATACACCATTAAGACACTCAGGACAACCTTACTATTACCTTGTACTAGATATTTTTATTGCCAAGTAATAGCACTAAAATTATGGGTTTTTCACAACAGTGTTTTATTCCTGATTTAAGTTAAACACACTTTTAAAGGTGCATTAGTTTGGGATATTTGGTTTGGTTTTCATTACCTTCCCTCTTCAGAGTGCTACAAAGAAGACACCTTTGGGCATCCTGACAGTTCATGTCCTCTTTTCTGACAAAGGCCACAGCCATGTCTGAGGGCAGCTATGTTCTTAATTTCATTGGAATGAGGAGGTTTCTTCTTCTATTGAGAAAAAAGCAAAACTACTAAACTTCAATTAATAAAAAAATATATGGCAAAATTGACTATTAACCCTAAAAATATATTTTCTTCAAGTCCAGCCAATGTATGCAAGTTTTAAGTGTATGAGTAGTTTGAAGAGTCTGCCTTATTCCTGTAGGGATCATTATAGATAACTGCAGGTTATAATTTTATAATGAATTCATAATTRAATTTATGAAATGATTGATTTTTTAATTCTTAAAACACTTCTCCTTTGATCAAAGTATATGCTATCAAATTTAAGTCTTATCCTAGGCTCATTCATAAGGTGCTTCAGTTCAGTTTCAAGATAGTTCGGTAGTAACTTTCACAGTGACTGACATTTCCATAATAATGAAAATATTCAGTACTCCCAAAAATTTAGTTGTTATTCACCATATAATTATTAATTATTTGGCAATATTTAGCAATATTTGAGAAAGAAAATAAAAATCTTGAATTTTTATGCTTTGTTTTATTTTRTATAAACTGAATTCTGACTGCTAGTGCTTACACATTGCTTTCCAGTGTTTAATGGGACCCAGAACAATACATGGAAAAGTTGTTCCCTTCTTATTAAGTCCAAACTATATTTGCTCATAGGAAAGTTTTATCTAGCGTGAAATTTATTTGCAAATTTTTGTTGTTAACCTTGAGGATGGGGCGAATGGAGTATATGAAACAATAGCAGCAGATTTAGCTTAGAGTAAACAGCATTAATGCATTGAAGAGGTTAACTAGGTATAAACATATGACTCACTTCTAGTGTAATTTCTGCTCCATTGATTGCTGGGGAACTGTTTTGTCTGCATGAGAATCGTAAACAAAGAGTGTGGGCAATATAGATGGAGAAGAATATTTGAACTCTGTTCTATCTTCATTAATGACCTGGATGATGGGGCAGAGTGTATGTACCCTCAGCAAGTTTGATGATGACACCAAACTGGGAGGAGTGGCTGATACCCCARAGGGTCATGCTGCCATCCAGAGGGACCTCAACAGGCGGGAGAAATGGGCTGATTGAAGCCTCATGAACTTCAACCAGGAGAAGTGCAAAGTCCTGCACCTGGGGAGGAACAACCCCATGCACCAGTATAGGCTGGGAGCCACCCAGCTGGAAAGCAGCTTGGCAGAAAAAGACCTGGGGTTCCTGGTGGACACCAAGTTGAAAATCAGCCAGTGGTGTGCCCTTGCCACAAAGAAGGCTAATGGTATCTTGGGCTGTGTTAGAAAAAGTATCCTTCCCCTCTACTCAGCACTGGTGAGGCCACACCTGGAGTACTATGACCAGTTCTGGGCTCTTCAGTACCAGAGAGACCTGGATATAATGGAGAGAGTCCAGTGAAGGGCCACAAAGATATTTAAGGGACTGGAGCATCTATCCTATGAGGAAAGGCTGAGAAAGCTGTGACTGTTTAGCCTAGAGAAGGCAACGTATACAAATGCCTGAAGGGTAGGGTGTAAAGAAGATGGAGACAGGCTGTTCTCATTGGTGCCCAGTGACAGGACAAGAGTCAATGGGCACAAACTGGAACACTGGAGGTTCCTCCTGAACATCAGGAAACTTTTTTTTAACTGTGAGAGTGGCCAAGCACTGGCACAGATTGCCCAGAGAGACTGTGGAGACTTGGAGATCCRTGGAGATACTCAAAAGCTGTCTGGACACAGTCCTGGGTAACTGGCGCTAGGTGGCCCTGCTTGAGCAGAGGGGACTGGASCAGATACCTCCAGAGGTCCCTTCCAACCTCAAATATTCTGTGATTCTGAGAATTAAATTAGTCCTCAATGTGTCTAGACGGGCACTTAAATCTTCAGAAAGCTGAAAGACAGMATATTTTTTCATCTCGATAGATAAAGCACTTTATAGAATTTCAGAACAGGATTCTGTAAAGTGTARCTCATTGTATCTTTGTAAGGGTATTTGACGGATTTAGATTCAAAAGACTGAAGCTTGCCAGTGTAATTGGATGCATTAAAAAGAAATGTAGGATTTTTGAAAACAGTATCTGGAAGAATGTTTCTAAAGTATGCTTTACATTTTAATTAAAATATTCCTGTTTGTTTGGATTTGGATTTAAACATTTTGTATTTGTGACCTAATCATGACTACTATTACATTTCCTGATAGGAAAAAGGGGAAAGTGAAACTGCTGCCAAATAATTCCAGTAAGATTTTGAACTTTACAAATTGCAATATAATATGTACAACAACCTGGTATAAATGATTTGTCTTTATGCTTTGTTTGAAAATCAAACCATTCAAATTAATCATTGTTTCTGTAGGAAATCAATGTAACAAAACTTAATGGGTGACCTCATTGAGAAGAAAGGCCCTATGTATCCTAAACAAAACTTATTTCACTCACTTGCACTCAATCTCATTGATTTAATTGTCTCACCCCTAGTGTGTACACAAGTGGTCTGGCCAGAATCACTGTTTTTGACAGTGAAAAACACTGGCTTTTGTGTCCTGATAATGTCTTGGTTTCTTTTCAGTTGACAGTGATGGTTTACTTTTCTGACAAGCATTTTACAGTCTTAGGGATTGAGTATTTTTTGGAAAATATTCCTGAGACTTACATATTATTGCTTTCCTTGTGTCTCCAGGGTTGTTCTTGATCTTCGGAATCAAGTGCACCCTCAGTAAGTTTGCAGACGACACCAAGTTGGGCAGGAGTGTTGATTTGCTTGAGAGTAGGAAGGCTCTACAGAGGCATCTGGGTGGGCTGGATTGATGGGCCAAGGCCAATTGTATGAAGTTCAACAAGGCCAAGTGCTGGGTCCTGCACTTGGGTCACAACAACCCCAGGCAACACTACAGGCTTGGGGAAGAGTGGCTGGAAATCTGCCTGGCGGGAAAGGACCTGGGGGTGCTGGTCAACAGACAGCTGCCAATAGCATCCTGGCTTGTATCAGAAACAGTGTGGCCAGAACGTAGGGAAGTGATTGTCCCCTTGTACTCGGCACTGGTGAGGCCGCATCTCACATACTGTGTTCAGTTTTGGGCCCCTCACTACAAGAAAGACACCGAGGTGCTGGAGCGCATGTGAAGAAGAGCAGCGAAGCTGATGAAGGGTCTAGAGAACAAATCTTGTGAGGAGCGGCTGAGGGAGCTGGGATTGTTTAGCCTGGAGAAGAGGAGGCTGAGGGGAGACCTTCTCGCTCTCTACAACTACCTGAAAGGAGGCTGTAGAGAGGTGGGTGTCGGTCTATTCTCCCAAGTAACRAGCGATAGGACGAGAGGAAATGTCCTCAAGTTGCACCAGGGGAGGTTTAGATTGGATATTAGGAAAGATCTCTTCACCGAAAGGGTTATCAAGCACTGGAACAGGCTGCTTAGGGAAGTGGTGGAGTCACCATCCCTGGAGGTATTTAAAAGATGTGTAGACATGGCACTGAGGGAGATGGTTTAGTGGCGGACTTGGTGGTGTTAGGTTAACGATTGGACTGGATGATCTTAAGGATCTTTTCCAACCTAAGCGATTCTATGATTCTATGATTTGTGTTTCCTTATCTTTAGGTCAGGTTGTTACTCATCTTCTTGCTGCCTGATCATTTAAATGAAGTCATGCTTACAGTACTCTGTAGCAATTAACATATAACATTCCTTTAAATCTTATTCTTCTCTTGCTTCTGATGCCTTCATGCACGCACATATTTCCTTTCATATTTAATTCATACTAATCTTAATATTTCTTTTATCCATCTCTACATTTCCTCCCTCATTTTTGTTAAAGAAAAGACAGCTGCAGTAATAGCAGAGCAGCTTGCTTGTCTGCTGCTTCAGTGCCAATTTCAGTAACCTGGTGGGTGCATTGATTTGTGCTTGTAACGCTGTGATCAGCTCCTTCGATGGCAGGATGAAGGGACAAGACATGAAGCCCACTCACCTCAATWCCTTTGGTCTTAAAGGTACTGCTCAATCAGGTTTGGTTCATAATTCCAGATAAAAAAATTGTAAATGAGTCCAGATGCATTCTCCTGGGATGTCCAGGTTCCTGTCGAAGCTTCCTCCATCTGCAATCCCAAAATACAGGACTTCTTATATTTGTTTTAGATGCTACCAGCTTGGATAGATGTCTCTGGTGTTTAGTTATGAAGTTACACACATTAGAGAGGGAGTCGTCTGTCCCGGTGCAGGTGACTTTATCTGAGCTAAATGTCTAAATGGGCTGTATGGAGAATCAACTGAGAGAAACAGACACTTCTGATGCATGGTTTGTCTGATTTTAAGCAGGTAATTTAAACGGGCTATATGCTTTAGAAACCAAATGATGTAGATGTCTAAGGTTATATGAGTAAATCTTATAGCTGTGACTCCTTAGTTTCAATGTTGAAAATTATATACATTATGAAATGTAGAAGTTTCTGGTTTTATTTTTTTTTCATATTAATAGTTCTTCCTAGAATCTCCTTTCAGGATTCTGCATCAAGAAATTGATCACATGATTGATCACTTTTCTATTCCTGGCTCTTGAGATGCATTTTTCTATTCTTCCCTTTGATAAGCCATAGTAAGTATGTAGGCAATAGTTAGGCTTTAGCAGAATCCATCCCTCTTTTTGAAAGTGTAGTTTAATTTACTTAGCAGTGTCACTGTTTTACACAGCTGCAGCCGAAAACCTATAGTTAGGATTTCATCATGTTGCTTATAGCATTTACTCTGTGACTTTGTGCAATGGAAGGTACCAGCTGAGGAATCAGAATTCAGCTCAGCCAGCTATCACACAGGAATATGGAAAGGAAAGAAGCTGTAATGTTGATCTACAAATACATAAATTATCAGTGCCAAAACTTGGAACTATCAGAAGGATCCTGATGAGCAAGTTTTAAATGTAATGTACCAAATGCAACAGGCTCTCTTACATCCCTCTGGCTGCACTTACACATACACTTCCCTAATACGTACACTCGCTTGCTCTTCCTCCTCGTGTGACTTTCTCAGTCATGCTTCTCTTTCACAGAGATGAAGACCATTTTAGTAATGAAATACAAAAGAAAATGTTTACACACATGTGCCACTGCATGCCACACTCCAGAATAGAGCGTCTTGTTGAATTAAGGTCTTATTTACTCCTAGAAGTGGCAGAATTTGTATGTTGAGTCTGCACATATATCTTTAAACATACATCTTTAAAATGTAGGACTCCTAAAATCACCTCTGAGTGTTTGGCTGAGGTGATTCATGGTCAGAAGGACAGATGATGCAGTCATGAAGTGGTGAAAACAGGGTATGCATGAACAGAGATCAAAGGATTGCTGAACGCAAAAGATTGACCAGGCTTTATTTGTGTTTAGTGGAGTATAGAATAGGAGTTTGTGTTTAATTTTATGAAAGCTGGGCTTGTCCCATCATTAACAAAATTTAAGTTGAGCCTTTTACAAATGACAGCTGCAAAGTGCCCATCTTATTCTGATGGAAGTAACTAGCTACCCTATACTATATATTATGGCCAATATCTTGAAGAAAATTTATGTTAAGACTGTTAGATTTTCATCAAGTGAATCTTACTTCCTTGCAAGGAAGTTTGTATTCTTTTTGTTTACCCTGTCTGTGTGGGCCTGAGAGCTTCCATACCCTAAAGGACACTGCTGCAGCTACAGAGGTATGAATGTAAACAGGAATGAGGGTATGGATGGCAATTAAACAGTAAACTTATCCAGAGGAAAAAATACAGAAAAAGACAGCTTTGTTTCATTTGCATGAGGAGCAATGGAAGCATAGAAACTGTCAGAGTTACAAACTGTTCAATAAGGATAAAGGTTGCCAGAGTACTTCACGCTGTTGCATACTCAAAACAAGTAATGTTTAGAATTTTACTCTCAGCTGGCTATTGTTCTGCTTACATGAAATAGAACTTAAATATTTTCATTTATGTTGGGGTTTTTGGTATTTACTGTTTAGTGCCTTTTGTTCTTTTAAARCTAAATTAACTATTGACTACAAAGCTCATGGGTCAGCCGTATTATTTTACTTCATGTCCTGAGGCATTGTCCTTCGCATTGTGCTATAAATTCTGTCTGGACTTTCTACGATTATGTGAAACTTGTAGAAAGCATGAATACTTCTGTGGGGGAAGAAGTGATTCATKTTCAAGGTCTAGAGTTGAGGTTGGTAAAGCCTTGAGAAACTTAAAGTCAGAGCACCCACCTAGGAGGTGGAACACTTGGCTGACATTGATCTGGAGGGATTGATCTGCACCTTCTGGGAGAGTGCTGCACCTTTCAGTTTGTAATATGCTTAGAAGGACACCCTTCTTTCAAAGTGGGACCACTGTGCAAACATGAACACAGGAGTTACACACCAAGAGGAGAGAAGCAAGCGGTAGCGTGATTCTGTTGTTTAGTGGTTGAGCATCTCAGCTGAGGGGAGAGACTTGTGTTGCAATCCCTTCTCTTGGAACTCTTTCTGTATGTTGTCTGGGAAAAAGCTCATTTAAAATGCCCATATATCCCAGTAAGAAAGGGCACAAGGAACTTCCTTGGTTCCAGTGGCATGGCTTCAACAGGAAGGAGGGATTGTCCACCCAGCTGTTCTATATCCTGGCATTCTCCCTGGAAAAGCCAGATGTGAAGGAAAAGCCTAGAGGAAGGCGGTGAAACTAGGTCATCCGCTTCCCAACTGTGTGTTTGTAATCAAAAGTTATTACTAATGGGACCAGACACCACCAACCCTATTTTCTCATCTCCCCTCTTTCCTAACTACAGCATAGATTCCATGTTTTTATCAAACCTGTTATTATTCAAGCATTTTGGATATTCTCAGAGAATATTTATCAGGGCTTTACTGAAGGCCTCAGCTGTGGAAAGAAAGGCTAAACCCATGAGGGGCTCACAGTGCTAAGAATTCCTTGATGAGACGGCATCAGGCCAAATTCTGAGCTCAAAACTGCATAAAGCGTAAAGCTGATTTGAAACCATTGTAAGGTCAAAGGCAGGCTCTAAAGCAGGGTCTGGGGATCTTGATTTTGCTGCTAGAAGCTTCAGCTCCACCCAAGAGCCACATCAGGTGCTCAAGACTGCCTAGTAATCTAGCTAATGAAACCCACAACCTTTCCTGAGAACTTTATGTGTATAAATTAATTAAACATTTTGGTCCATATGTGTAACCAGAGCACTTTCTCCTCATGGTATTGATCAAAAAAGCAATTGGTAGGAACAGAATAAAAATGTCTAAAAATTGCTTTTGATTTTTCTTGTTCTTCCATATTAGATTCTAATAAACTGGTACACATTGAGTATTAATACAGACCTGTAAATTGTAGGGTATCTTTAGCTAATCTTGTTTTAGTCAATACATTGCGGTGTTCATAGTTTATATGAATGCTCCAATGTCATGTTAACATTTTACAAAAATTTGTTTTGTAGACTGCAGCGATGACGTATTTCGTTGCAACACGGGAAAATGCCTAAATTATACCTTTGTTTGTGATGGATATGATGACTGTGGAGACCTTAGCGATGAACAAAACTGTGGTAAATGAAGGTTTTATGCTTTTCTAAAGTCTTTAAGATAGCAGTATTGCCTAAGCCAGCAACCTTTTTCCTTAAACAACTAAAAAAGCAATATACCCTGCTGTTATTCATTTTGGGCGAAGTAAAAACAGCTCACAAATCCTATATGCAATTTGAAAAGGTTTAAAGGAGAGTTGTGGGTTAATCCAAATTTTGAAGGTAGTGGTATTTTRAAGAAATATTCTGATTTGCAATTTGTTTTAAACTAATTCAAGATGTTATGGTTGCTTTCTTGCTAACTTGGCTGAATTTAACTGAGATTAAAGCAAACCATAAGAGCCTACACACTGGTGATGCCAACTGTTTTATAGCTGAACTGTTTTTACATAAGCTTCGTAGTGAACTTGTATGTTTTGATGATCAAATTCTGTTTCTTTCAAATTCTGTTTTCAGTCAGCTTTGTATGTTCTGCCTCCTTATATTTGTCTTTCTACCTACACCTAACTTTCATAGGAAAAAAAAAGAAGTTTTGCCATAAAAAAGAATAATCTTTGCAGGTAAATATTGGAAAACTTTGAAAACCTTATTTTTTCTAACTTTTGCTCCTGGTACTACACCTGAGAAAAATTAAGTGCTCTAAAATAATTCTTTAAATGTTAAAATATTATTTCTCACTTTTTTCTTTTGCTTTTCTAAGGAAAAGCATAGAGAATTTCAAAACTAAAAATCAAGGCATAATTTCTTCTGAGATTGGTTTTATGTTTCTTCTACAAATTAAACATACTGTAAGATTTTAACTACTTTTTGTCAGTTTTGGTTGTTTTGTGGTTTTTTTTGCATAAACTATCTTTGATTAAAGACTTTTCTAAACATTAATCTGACTCCTACTGTTCCTATCTTGAGATAGTTTTTTCTATATAAAATTTAAGATCTAACTTTTTGTATGGGTTATAAATGGGTTTCATAGCAGATTTGGCAGGCTGGACTGTGTCAACACTCGCTATTTATTTTGGTGTAAAGTCAGGCTGCTCAACAGAATGCTTTTCTTTATTTGTGGAAGTGTTTGGGTAGAAAAAAGTAAGACGAARATTGGAATAGTTTCTTTGTAGATAATTCTTACGGAAAATTCTGAGTGTATGCAAAAAACATAGTTTCTGATGAAGTGCCAAATATGGCAGTTGAGAAACATTTTTTGKTTTTAATTTCTTAGTAAAAAGATAAATGTGGGGAATGATTTTCTCTGATGGCAACTGAAAATGGTGGCTAACTGAAAATCATTCCATGAGATGGGAAGCCAGAAGATCTTTTAATCTGCTTAACAAATCTTAGAAACTTGTTTATTTGCAAATGGAAACAACTGTGCACCTGAGAGAAGGAATGAGTACATCACTATCTATACAGGCAATAGAATTCAGAACATATGTAACCACCATCTGCAAAAAAATCTGCAGGTACAGAAAATCTCTTATTGTAATTTATTAATGCAAAAAGGCTCATTAATAAGAATGATTAGCTTATAGGCATAGAACAATTGATCTATAATATAAATTATGCAAATAGTAAGTTATAATCCTTTTTTTTGTCCTCAAATTTGCATTTTATTTAGATTGTAATCCAGTGACACATCATCAGTGTGGAGATGGGAGATGTATAACAGCTGATTGGGTATGTGATGGTGACCATGACTGTATAGACAAATCAGATGAAATCAATTGCTGTAAGTTCCCTTAATCTCTAAATTATTTTTCTCTTTCTTTAAAAATAAAAAACAAAATGTAAGATAAGTAGTATACTTACTTATTACTTGTAAGGCAAAATTTGTTTGATTTCATAAGTTTGCAGTTGACAAATGTCCCTTCTGGTAGACAGCTACAGCAAATTAAACATTGTTGCCACTTTTGAAAAGTACCAGCATTGCTTTGTGTTTCAGCTTCTTGTTAATTACAGAATTACCTTTTTGTTAATTGTAATGTTCTGATTAGAGAGTAATGAATGTATATAATCTCTTAAACTGTAGGCTTTCTGAGTTTGTGACAGCTTTCTGATGTGTCTGTATGCGACCTATCACACCTTGTCAGAGTTTAGACTTCTATCTGCTCCAGTGATGATGGTGTATAACTGCAAAACAACTACACCAGAATATTGCTGAGGTTGCCAAATCAAGTCTTGGGGAACTAGCACATATTTTAATGTGATTAAGGTTCTCATAAGACATATGCTTATGCTGCTTTGATTCTTGCTGCCATTCAGAGCTTGACCTTGCAACCGCTATCCTACAATTTTCCCTGAAATCTAAGAACCTAATCTGAATAAAAGAATTTAAGTGGGCAAAGAAAAGGTGACGATTTTTAGATGAGTAAAAATTATGKTTTTTTTTTCTTGGAAAAGCTGAACCTTCATCTCAGCCTGTGGCTGATACCTGACATGCATAGTTTCAGTCCCTGTAGTTAAAGAGCAGCACAGCTGTAGGCTATTGAAAACATAGCCTACATATAATGAAAAATGGCTAGTGACCTTCAGTGCTAAGCAGTGTTATCAGCTCCTCCTAAAATACCTTCAAGATGATGTTTAAAAGTAATTAAGACCTTAATTAACCTAAGTTGATCAGAATATCATCTTTTTTTTCTCTCTAGCATGTCATAGTCAGGGTCTGGTGGAATGCAGAAATGGGCAATGCATTCCTAGTGCATTCCAGTGTGATGGAGATAATGACTGTAAAGATGGAAGTGATGAAGAAAACTGCAGTGAAAGTAAGGATATCCCTTATTTTACCCTTCTTACTGAACCTACCATTGACTGCTTTGTTCTGAAGTGCCTTTAGCTAAAGCTGTCTGACAAATTTACTTTCTTTGTCTTTCAAATAACACTTGCTAAGGCTGGTTGGTGTCTGCTTTCACACAGGAAGTTGTAAGCAGAGTTTTATTAGTCCTTAAAAATATAAAAAGTTAAAGAAATGGAGGTGATATTTAGTATAGTGTTTGGTTATCTGACTGTTACTTGAAATAAATTAATACATATTCACATTGTCTGCAGCAATTAGAAGCTACTATCACAGGAATTGATGTTGTTTGAGAAGGAATTTTCTCATGAAAATCCTTTTTTCATCAGAACTTGGGAGTCAGAGAAAGGATGTTTTCATAAGTAAATTAATGATCTGGTGTGACTAAGGGAAAATATATGAGAATGTAAGTTTTCACAGCTACTTAATAGCTGTCTCATGATGGATTGTATGAAAGAAAAGGAAACCAGGCAGTTTCTTGAGCCCCGGAACATGGTTTCCCAAAGACTTGTGTCCTGTGATACATTTTGATGCTCAGAAAGAGATGTTGTCATGTTGTGGTGGTTTCAACATTTGAAGGTATTTTTCACATGTCATTCTCTGGTTTCTGGTAAGGTATAGGTTCAGATTGCAGCCTTTCCTTCAATAAGAGAATTATTAATGTCTTTCTCTTATGAATCTTATTTTTAAGAAATTAAAGGAATTCACTTTATTTAGAAAACTCTAGTACTGTCAGATGTAGTGGTAATAGGAGAACCTATTCAAAAGTTATTGGAGTAGAACAGACCTGTTATCATAAGATAAATACACAGGGTGATTATATAAACCTCATTTCTTTAGGAAACCAGTTTAGAAGAAATCATTTCATAAGCGTGTCTGCTCAGTCCCTTCTGATCCTGTTAAGTTCTCGGAATGTTCCTACTCCAATTTAAACATCTCCATTCCAAAAAATAACCAAGAAGTTAAAACAAAGAAATTACCATTATTCTTCTTCGCCATTAATGTTGACGTTGCAAAAAGGTCTTGCATGAAATTTCTTCCAGTTCTGACTGTGGCAATCTAAAAACCAAGGACCAAGTTTTGTCCTTAGTTCTGACTGTGCAATCTCACAAAATGCTCAGTTTTTATTCTTCATCTTTCCTGGTGTCCAGCCTCAGTCTTTTTCTATGATTCCATGATCATCTGTTTGTCTTGCTGATAATGAAACTATCATCTTTAATGTAAAGAGATGAGGCAGGAGAATGGGATAAATTGGAAAGTACGAATCTATTTAGAGCATTCTATAAGCAATCATTTCCACTTTTAAAATTCACCCAACTTAAGCCTCTTAAATTTGTTTATCACTAGTGAAAGAGAATTTCACTGAAAATGTTGATGCATGATCTGGGCTAGAAGTCAGTGATGTGTTTTGTTTTCAGTGCTTTTTGTCTCTGTGGATGTTGAAGAAACAGTTAAAAATCTTTTTTTGGTAAGGTGAACAGATAGATTCAAGGATACTAAATGCAGAGGAGTAGGTGGGGTGATAATTATGTAGTCAATGATCTCACAGATCATGCTAAAAGATTTTTCCGCTTAGCGTTAAACTGCAAAGCTTTTAAATATGAAAGTTTTCCTTGTTCTTATTAGTCATTCTTCAATATGCAAAAAACTCTGTCTAATATTTTGCAATATTGTGTAGAGCAAAATTTTTCCTTTATGCAACCATATCCTGTCCGACCTAAATTTGCACGTGAATATGTAGGCAGAATTTGGACTTCATTTGGATTACTCCTCTTGAGTTCCTTGCAAAGTCCATGTAAAAGCAAGGCAGAATTCTTGCTTGTAACTTTTTTTTGTATTTCTTATGTATGTTGTTGATTTCAGCAACTACAGAAAATGTAGTAGGACTTACACTTAATACAAAGACTTCTCTGCTCTACAAATCAAACAATTTGGATATGCCTAGCAGAGGCAGTAAAGTTAGGGCTGAAGTGATCTGGAATATTGGTTTTGTTACACAGTAAATATGTGAAATCAGCACAGAAATTTGAGGTCAAGATGTACTGACTTGCCGCTTGCCTATATAAGGATACAGGGATTGTGTAATAGTACAAGTATATACATATAGGGATTACAAATGACCACTGCTTCATCTATATCCGAATGAGACAAAATGGTCTCCTCTGCTACATACCTTCAGGAATTTTAAGGTATGGCACTKTTAACATTACTGCTGTCATTAATTTTGTGACAATAGAAATCTAATATAGATGTACTCACAGCTGGTTCTGTGATCCCTTCAAAAGACAGGGGAGTGTGTTTATAGAAATTCAGCATTGACTGTGCTAGGATCAAAAGAATTTACACTGTAGCACAGGGATTTTTAAAGAGTTGAGAAACTCTTCCACTGTGGGATAAGAAGGAGTTAGAGCAAATTTTAAAAATGAATTTTATTGTAAAGATTTGTGAGAGCTTTAGAAGTCAAAAGGTTTCCCCCATCTTTCAAGTTCCATTTTGCAATCAGATGCACCTGTAAAATAAGACAGTCAATTGCTACAGCAAAAGAAAGTACCTCCATTGCTTCAATACATAACATGTATGAAGGGAAGTAAATCCACATAATTATGAATAAATATGACTACATCATCACTTTTTTGGGACAAGGTTGTTGTCCAGGTCATTGAAACAAGGTGTTTCTGCAGCATCTTCTGTATGCCCAACATAAGGATGCCATGACTGAATGATTAATGTTCGTGGACAGTAGTGCGATACAAACACTAAGCAACAGCTGCAATAAACCATTCTAAACAGGATGAGATGATAAAATCCGAACTGCTCAGTCTCTGTATACAGAATAGTAAATTAAATGACTGGTTTTGCAAAAGTCATATGGAAGAGAGAATTTAATGGTTTGGAAAGGAGCTATCACCACTATGAGATAGAGAGAAGTCTGGGGATTTGTCAGAGAAGATAACTACCCAGGTAATGTGCTCAGAAACTTTTTGATGAAGTGCTGGTTTCAGTTATTCTGAATTCCATCTTTAGGACCATAGCCTTTTTGGATTTCTTKTTGTTGTTGTTGTTGTTTGTTTTTTAACCAGCCAAAGAAGAACAATAAAGCTTCAGCTCTGACGACCTGTCTTCAAGACGGTTTTTATTGTCCACTGAAACAATCATAAAATGAGAAGCAGATCAACTGAATGGCACTGAAGAGTAATTTCCCAGAGGGTATTCTCTTTCAGCTAGGACCTATTGTTCTCTTTAAAATCTGATTTACATAATTTTTCATACTCTGCCACAGGATCATGGTAAATGACTTTCAGAGATCCATACATCTCATTCAGAAACTAGAATATAAATTCTTATATTAAACATAGGGGTAAAGAAAAGTGACATCTGGACAGTGCTGCACACTTTTCTTCCTTACAACACTTCCTTACTGCACTTGAAATGCTGTAGGGTACTTATTCAACTACGTAAAGGAAATACTTAATGGTAATGTAAACTCTGTATTTTCTCATCAAGTCTTCACTCATTTTTATTAGTCTGGTAAATAATTAGMATAGTAAATTTCTATTTTCCTCAGGTCAAACCCTCTGTCAGGAGGGAGACCAGAGATGTACTTCCTGTCCTGATCCCTGTGGAACTTCTCTCTGTGAGATGAGAAACAGCCAGACAAACTGCAGTAAGTAGGTCACATGSTTCATACTGTCACTGATTTAGGGTGTTTTAGAGTATAATGAGAATGCAGGGTAGGACACAGTAACTAATACTTTAATTTACTATCTAATGCACTTGTGTAATGATTAAGTATTGAAAAGGGCAAAGTTGAAACAAAATTTTCATCATATCTCTTGATTGTTGATGTACTAAGAGATACTCATAACATTTGACATTGAGATGTTTTCCCTTCTGTGAATTTTTGATACGTTCTTAATGGGTGTTTACGGTTACACTTTTTCTTAACATGTACTCTCATTCAGTGTTTACATAAAGTAAACCACATAGTGTAAGTGTAAAACAGAAGCTACTGGCTTATTTTCAAAATATAAGAAAACATGGTACTGTGTTTAGTAGTCTAGAGAACTTTTAGCCCTTTTATGAAAGAATAATTTTGATATTCAAACTGGCAAAACTAGTTATTCTTCTGACCAATACATATTGTGGAGGACTGGGGTCTTCAACACTGCGTATCTTCATTTCTGTGTCCTGTACTATACCACTCCATGCAAGCCTCCTCTACCCACCGTACGCTTGCTTCTGAGTAGCTCTCTTTCTCACTTGTGCAATGCAGCACTGTGAACAGATACTCAAAAGAAGTATATTTGACTAGATTTTGAAACTGGGGCAGAACAGTATTCACAATTATTCAGCATTAGTTAAAACCTGGTGATGTGTTAATACAGTCACATCAATTCAGGTCACCTCGGCAGATGGGCAGGCTTGCCTTCACTTACATATGAATGTGTAGACGTATCTTATAATTGCTTTGTGCTGAGCAGTTATCTCTGCAAGGTATGGTTTGGTACTATATTGTAGCTTGTTTGGATAATGTTATTTCATTGGAATGGATATGGGAAGGTCAGCTAGTCCAAACTCCACAGTCTCTCTAAAGTTGTGACTGTCACCTACAAGTGTTTGTTTGAAACAGGCACCATTTATGCTGGGGCCTTTAGATGCTGCTAAAGTAAAGATATAAGGTACTTGGGCATATATGCTTTACATGTGCTTCTATCAATGCTTCTCCTAGCTTTTTGAAAAGGGACGATGATAAGTACCATGTTTAGCGTTAGAAGGAAGTTAGTTCACACCTTTGGTCAACTAGTCCAAACTCCTGATCAAAGCAGTGCCAGTTAAGTTATGTGGCCCATGACCTTGTGCAGCTGAGTTTTGAGTATCTCCAGGGACAGATTCCGCAGTCTTTCTGGGAGACCTGTTCCAGTGTTAGGCCACTCCCATGGTAAAAACCTTTTTTCCATATATGTAACTGGAATTCTCTGTGTTACAAGTTGTGTCTTTTGCCTCTCGTCCTAYCCCTGCGCACTTCGAAGAGTCTGGCTCCATCTGCTTTACACCTTCCCATTAGGTAATTGTTAACAGCAATAAGRTCTCCCCTTAGCCTTCCTTTTTGATGGCCGAACAAACCCTCTTTTCCCAACTTTTGCCTGTAGGTCATGTGATCCAGTCCTCTAATCTGCTTGGTGGCCCTCCACTGACCTCATTCCAGTACGTCAATGTCTTTCATGAATTGGGGAGCCAAAAAACAGGACACAATACCCCAGATACGCACCAGTGCTGAATAAAAGGGAATGACAGCCAGTCATCTTGTCAGAGACAGCAATCCGATTAATCAGGCATGATTTTCCCATGATAAATCCGTGTTGGCTGTTACCAGTCACCTTTTTTTCTTCATGTGTGGGTATGTCTTCCAGAAGGAACTGGTCCACTCATCCTGGGGACTGAGGATAGACTGACTGGACTGTAGTCCTCTGGATCCTCCTTGCCCTTCCTAAAGATGGGTGTGATGTTTACCTTTTTCCAGTCATCAGGTGCCAGGGTTGCCATGACCTTTTGAAGACGATATAAAGCAGCCTTTCAATGTCATTCCTCAGTGGAAACTGAGGCAGAAAAGACATTGAGTACCTTGGTCTTTTCCATGTCCCTGATCACTAGTTCCCCTGCCCCAGTGAGCAGCAGACCCACATTTTTCTTAAGGTTTCCTTTTGCTGCCAATGTACTTACAAGAGGCCTCCTTCTTGCCCTTTACATTGCTCAGTAGTTTCGACTGTAGCTGAGCTTTGGCTTTTCTAACTCCATTATTGTATGCTCGGGAAACGTCTCTAGAGACACTTCTATGTTCTAGAGCACTTAAGTGTTCTATCCCCTCTTCTGTCTTCTGTATATTTCTTTTGTGTGTTTGAGCTCAGTCAGGATATCCATGTTCAGTCAAGGTGGCCTTATGCCACACTTGCTTAACTTGCTTTGCATTGGAATGGACTCTTCCTGTGCTCTGAGGAGGCTGTTCTTCAAGCAGATACCAGCAAGATTAAAACTCTCACAAGTGCCAGGGCCTGCAATCATGAGGCATCTTCCAGCTCTCTGAAGAAGGGTTCATCTACGTCCTCTTTTTGCTGAGGTGGTCTGCAGCAGATGCCTACTATGTACATGAATCACCTGTGTAGGTCTGTCCTCTAATCCATATCCATAACCAAACTATTCAGGTGAGAAGGAGCCTTCTAAGGTGATCGGAGTAATAGGTGTTGGGTTTTTTTTTACTTGCCTGTTGGGAACCAAACCATCATTCTCCCTCAAGAAATATTCAGAAAGGGTTATGAAATGGGAAGGAAGGTATCCATATAACACAAAATTAATAACAGTCCACGTCATTTTTTTAAAAACTTTTAATAAAATTTAAATTTTTAAAATAATTTAAATTTTTTTGTTGAAATCTCAGATATCTTCATTGAATTATCTCAGTCATTTTCTCCTCTGTGTCTTGCAATTCATGGTCAGATATTATCTCCTGTGAGAGGTTGTCCCTCTCCTGGTGAAAAGGAAGCAATATATCTTGTGATATCTCATGTTTAATTTCTCCTTGATTAGTGTATGTAATCCAACAGATCAAATTACTTTGGTTGTTGACCACATCTACAGTTCCTGCGGAAATCCCTTGGAACTGTAGGTACCTAGCATCTCCAAAGAAAACAGTTCTTCAAGTAATCTTTTCTTGTCTTTGGTGAAATTTGAAGGTCATATTTTCCTGATGTTTTAAGGTCAAAATACATGAGTATTCATTGGGATATAATTACTGACTTGAATAACTCCACTCTAGCTAGTCACAAGTTTAAATGTGTATGATAAGATTGATTCTCTGTAGGCTGAAGGCTCATGGGAGTGAAGGATGTTTAGTCCCAGATCTCTCTGCCTGCAGAAGAAGCAGCAGCTTTAGCAGCCTATGCCTCTAAGAACATGTATTGCTTCTCAGTTTCTCCATTTGAAGACTCGGCTTTTTTATTTGAGCATTGACTTTGCCACAAAACTGTGGTTTACCCAGAAATGGAGGCTTCCATATTTCTCTCTGCTGTTTCAAAGCTTCTTTACTCATAATGCTTCCAAAACTTAACAGGCATTACACTAAACCCTGTTTTATATGTTTAAAACTGTAGCAACTTTACACTTACTCAGGTCAAAAAAAGACAATATTTTGTAATTTTTAAATTTAAATGATTTTTAAATACTTATAACTTAAACTGCTTAGTAAAGAACACAGAAAATGTGTCTGATGATACACTGTGACAGGATCAACACTGGACTCACAGCTGATGGCTGTGCAGTCACCAGTCGTGCATAAGACAGGTCCTCTATTTGGCTGGCAAATGAGGGACCAGCAGCAGCCTTACCCAACAAGTAGGAAAATACGTAAATTCCCACAGTAGCCTCTGGTTCTTATATACTCAGGGAGCAGTTTTCTCTTAAGCAAATTACCTTTCATATACAGCAACTACAGYGCTGTAAAATGCAACAGTCTTTCAAGCAGTGTGACTGCAATTCTGTCTTTCTCACAATAAGAGAGAGCTGAAAGTGTACTTTCTTTCTTGGACTCATCTTCCTTGTGGATAAATCAGTATGAGACTCACTGTGGTCCAAAGCAGTTTGCGGTCCAAAATCTTTTCCTGATCAGTGCAGATTTTTGTATCCCATTGCATGTATGGACAGCAATTTTGGAAAATGTTCAAGTGGCTAGGACTATGTTACAAGATAGTGAAAAACATATTTGACATGTGATATTTGAGTTTTAAAACAATGTTCCAGTTCCATGTCATGAGAAACCCAAGAGCTTTTTAGTGAAGATGTTTTCTCATCATATTATGGGCAACAGTCCGTAATTCTCAACAGGAGTAACACATAATCTGAATTAGACTTCTGGATCATCCCTCTTTCTCCCTTGCTGGTCCAATGAATATTTAATTGTTTATACACAATGGAACAGCGAGAGAATTTGGGAGAGATTTTTCATGCATAACATCTGGTAGTACTATTGTCTTTTTTTGTGATATTTTCACTGTTCATATTTTGACCAGAGTTATTTCATCTTTGGTAAGAGATGAGAATTCCCGTGGAAAATTTCAGTTTTGACAAAGCAATATTTTCTGGCCCAAATAACTCTTTGGTTGTAAAATTCCAGAGCATAGGCCACATTTTGCAATATTGAATATGATGGATGTTCTCCATGTGTGATAATGTCTGATCAGTTTAGGCTCTGCATTATAATGCAGTTACAACATATTTAGGATGACAGAAMAAATATATGAAGGGAGAGTGTAAAAAAAAAAACCAACAAAAAACCCCACAAAAAACCCCAAACAAACAAACAAAAACACCAGAGCCAGGCTATTTTGGTGCTCAGTGACAGGACCAGAGGCAACGGGCACAAACTGAAACACAGGAGGTTCCCTCTGAACATAAGGAAGCACTCTTTTTACTGTGAGGGTGATTGAACACAGGTTGCCCAGAGAGGTTGTGGAGACTCCATCCTTGGAGACAGTCAAAAGCTGTCTGGGCGTCTGCYCTAGGTGGCCCTGCTTGAGCAGGGCAGTTGGACCAGATGACCTCCAGAGGTGCCTTCCAACCTCAGCCATTCTATGATTCTGTGAAATATCCCATTCACTTCTGTTACTATGTTTGGAACTAATTTCTACATAGTAGGTAGAGCAAGTTAGGAATAAATACATGAAGATATTAAACGTAGGCATAATCTGTTTGGGKTTTTTTTTTTATTTAGGATAAAAGGTGCAATGAATTTTATTCCTTGTTCCTCACTCATTAGGTTGTACTTAGATATACTATAAATAAAGGAGTAGCAAGATCTCTTAAACTGTAGGACAGACATCAGAAGGAAAGATTAACATTTGGGTTACTTAAATTCAGTCAGATGTTCCCCTGGAGTGTATGTTCTGTTTGTTGCTCTGCTTGTGGATTGTAGGAAATTGGGTGTGAGAGTCAAAGTTATTCTTTTCAAACCTACAACAACACTTTTGCACATAATGTGATAGAAGCTTTCTAAACACTGTGAAAATTGTAATCTTATTAAAAATATGTAAAGAGCTATTCTACAGGAGCATTTCAGTAGACTAGATTTTCTTCTAGAATTCACGTAAGCCCCTATAAATGTGAGGCATAACAAAAGAGAATGATATATGTGCATTTCTACCCTTTAGTCTTGAATAATGTTGTTATACAAACACTTAGAACATTGCATGTACTTTTGTGTTCATTTACTCGGGTTTCATCATGAAATACTGATGAACATGTAATATCCTGTACACATCAAGAAAAGATGCTTACTGGGGAAAAATCAAAAGACAAAACCAAACTGATCTGGGTATCTGGGGCTGAAGTGTGGGAGGACAGGGGAGAGTACATTATGAAGAAAAGGAAATAGCAGTAATGTGAGGAGGATTGTTGAAGTTTTTGAACCTCATATACCCCAAAGCTGGGACTAAATGGTTTGAGACAACAAAAATTGTTCAGTATTGGCAGTAGGCAAGGATTTAGCAGAGAGGAAAAGCTTTATATAAAATGAACTTCGTGATCCTCAGATTAGAGGTAGATACTAAAAGAAGTTATAACAGGGAATGCCAGTCCAAGAAAGACTGGCCAGTTCTGCTGATCAGCTGAATAATTGAGTACTGGATCTTCTTTCAACTTCCYCTCAAAGATCCAGCTATAGGATCACACAGTTGCCACACTGTGCTGGCAACTGACACTAGCAACTGGTTGGCAGAGAATATTAATCATGTTAAGATACATTTGCTTCTAGAAAAGGCAAATATATGCAGTCTTTGGATAACAAATTACTTCTGAATAGTACACTTTTTCATGGAAAATTTTATCATATTTCAAAAGTAAATAAAAAATTTCACATTGGTCTCAGTGCTAAATAAAAAGCTGAATTTCAGTCTGAATTGAAGTGAAATTCTGTCTGTTGTTCTCTGTTGTGGAAAATTGAAAAATAAATATTTCTGACTACCAATTTGGGAAGAAATGCAAAATCTGTGCAATTTTTAAAATCCAAAATACTCGGTCAGTTCAATACATGTTGTGATAAACCCTCTAAAAGCTGGATGATTTTTGTATATAGCTATAGTCTGTGTAATCATATGGACTTGTAGCTGTTGCATTTATTTTGGTCTTACTTATTCTCTTTATTATCAATTATGTCTTATCTGACTTAAATTATTAGCATGTAGACTGGCTCTTACTCATTGTTTGTGCAATACATAACCCAATTGCCCCCATTCTTCCTTCAGATGTTGGCATGAAAAAAATAAAATAAAATAAAATCTTGCCTTCTGTTTTCTATACAGAGAAATTATGTGGTCTCTGCCATTAGAGATTTTTCAAGACCCGACTGAATAAAGGCTTGAGAAACCTGATCAGTTCTCAGAGCTGACCAAGCTTTGAGCAAGGTGTTGGACTAAAGACCTCCTGAGATCCTTTCCAACCCAAAGTATCCTATGATCCCAGTCATCTTAATTTTGATAATTGCCCTGCCAGTATGAAGTGTGTTATGGTAGCATAGTATACCAGTAGGAAGTGTGTTGCTGTACGGTACAGGAGCTCTTGAAAATCATCAGAAACTTGATTTGAAAAGAATAAATCTTTTTTTTAAGAATGGTTTATTTAATAATGGTTTTTAAAGAATGGTTTATTGTACCATCTTAAAGTTAAGATGTTATTCAGGAAGTTAATGCATATTTGTAAGGGAATGTAAGTCTCTCAATAGGTTATTAAGTAGGCAGACGTTAAACCCACCTTTCTTTACTGGTATGAATAGTCTCATATGGGGTCTTGGGCTCTGAAACTTGTAGTTTCTCAAGCCTGAGAGGAAATCCCCTGACTGATAAATTTGTTAAATAATTATGTAATTATTTCTTCTGTATTTCATTTAATCTCACACCATTTGTGTTTCTTTTTTTGTTTTCTTTCTGTGAAAGGTCAGTGTGAACCGATTACTCTGGAACTCTGTATGAACTTGCCTTACAACTATACTTATTACCCAAATTACTTGGGCCACAGGACGCAGAAGGAAGCCTCTATCAGCTGGGAGTCTTCTCTTTTCCCAGCCTTGGTTCAGACCAACTGCTACAAGTACCTTATGTTTTTTGCCTGTACAATCTTAGTACCAAAATGTGACCCCCATACAAATCAGCGGATCCCACCTTGCAGGTACTATACTATACTTCATTTAATTCTTGACTGACGTTGTCTGTCATGTTAGTCTTTCCCAATTTTCTGTTTCCCTTGAAAATGCCAGAAATTTTACTTTGGAATTCCATAGCAAAAAGTAAAGAACCGTATTTTATAAGATCATTAAATGCAGTTGTTTACACATGTGTGATTAGTATCTGAACTATTCAAAACAAAGAGAGGAATAGCAGCTCAAAAATTTTCAAAATGTATATACTGAATAGAACAGAATAGACTATTCCAGTTGGAAGGGACTTACAATGATCATCTAGTCCAACTGCCTGACCAATTCACGGCTAACCAAGTTAAAGCATGTTATTAAGGGCATTGTCCAAATGCTTCTTAAACACTGATGAGTTTGGGGCATCAATCACCTCTCTAGGAAGCCTGTTCCAGTGTTTGACCACCCTCTCAGTAAAGAAATGCTTCCTAATGTCCAGTCTAAACCTCCCCTGGCACAGCTTTGAACCATTCCCATGCATCCTATCACTGGATAGGACATATCCTATCCTAGTCATGTTAGCCTATAATGACATGGAGATTACACTATCTGTGTATTTAAGTAGTCTCCAGCTGACTTTTGTGTTGTTTCAAAACTGTGACAGATGTGTATGAAGAATAATCCTTGTCAAATATCATGCCCCTTATGTGTTGGCGTCAATTTAGGCATCCCATTACTGTATTTGAATTGGGAGAGTAAAGAGATATTTTAGTTAACTGCTAAATATGCTTAATGTTCTTAAAAAAGTGCTACATTGAATTCCTTTGCAGAAAATCACACATTTCTATGCTACATCTTTTTTTTTACCTTGTATTTCTTTCTCCTACCAAGAAGGGGGAGATTTCTCTGCTTTGTGATGTGTACTCCTGTTAACTGTTGTTAGATTGATTCATAGACAGTACCACAGATGAGGTTTGACTGAGAAGTAAAKAAAGAAGTCTGTTACCAAGGTATTCTGATACCCCAACTGTGAGAGACGTTATGGAAATGTGTGAAGGATTAAAAAAAAAAATAAAAGTACCAATTGCTCTTCCAGTTTTCCTAGCAGTATTGCAATAGGCTTCCATATGCGCTGTGATGGGCACTACTTTGAAGATTGTCTACATTTTAATTCTTTCTCCACAAACTGACAACTAAATGGCAATAGCTTCTGGAAAGGGTCAGCTTTGGCCAAAGATTTGAGTGTGCAGAGAACAGGACAGAAATGGCTTAGAAGTCTCAGCTGACAAAATCAGACTTTTAAAATGTATTCATCATATTGTTGTTGGTTTTTGTCATTGGTAAATAAAAATTCTGGCATTCAGAAAGCTGAGGTTATAAAGTGGTGTGAGCCAACCTTTTTGATATTGAGGAGGATCTAACAGGAAAGAGAGTCTGTAGCTGTAGAACAGTTAACTGGTGTCAATCCATTCATCCATTCCTTCCAGCTGCTCAACTCAATGGTGAATCACTTGGTGTGGAAAAACATTGACTCTCCTTTATGCAATCCCCCAAAACAAAATTAAATTTGAGAGGATTAATAATGTATTGTTTTCTCAAAAGAGCATAAAATAATTGATCCTAAATGGATCTGTTTGCTTGGTTTTGGTCACTGCATTTCTTGAAGCTTATTGGAGGAAAAAAAATGGTCCATTGGTCAAAAGATCAGAGGAAAATTAGTGGAATAAAATGTCTTCCACGAAAGGAGTGTCTGTTCCTAGAAGAAAGATCTGAAAAAATTAATCAAATTAAATAAAAGGCAAGTTAAAAGTGACATGAAGGAAACTGAAAAAAATAGAAATGGGTGGGATCCTACTGTTGAATATTTTTCAACCTATAAGAACAAAGAATTTTCTTTGAAATGGTGGGAGAAAGTCCAAATGATTATAGGTTTAGAAAATACRATCTAAAAGGTGCAATTAAATGAGCTGCTGAGTCTAGAAACAAGAGAAGACTTGGGGAGTCATCATAGCCTTCAAATAGGTAAAAGTGAGCTTCTGTGAGAAAAKAAATAAATTGTTCACCGTGTTCACTGAGGTTAAACCAGGAAACAATGGAYTTAAAGTACATCAGGAGAGCTATAGGTCAGATATAAGGAAAATAAGAGATATCTGTGTATGAGAATGAGTGATAAGGAAGTATCTGAAATCTTGCTAACTGAAGAGTTTTTAAGAACAGCTTAGACAAATACCTGTTAAGCATGATTCATGTTTGTGTTTGGAGGAAGAGATGAAAAGGATGTTGAGGTTCCTAATCCCATACTGTCCAGTTAATATTCCACAAAAATAAAGAAAAGAGGCAGTTGAAACAAACAGGGATTGAAAATATCACAGATACAAGACTATTGTATTGAACAGCACACCAGCTATGATTCCAGGCAGAAGTAGTTGCTAAATGTTTAAAATAATGCTTAAAATAATAGGGGATTTTTCTATTATGCACTTTCTCTTTGTACTTTTGAAGCATTTGACATTGGATATTTTGAGAGATGGGATATTAATCTAGATGGACTAGAACTAATTCTGTGTGGCGAGTCCTGTCTTTCTTTGGTAAAAAAGAAGTGCAGCAGGAGGACTGTATTCATGCCTTTTCCAGGTGTGATACAAGCTTCTGTTGCTCTAACTGACAACACTGTCAAGACTAGGTTGATCTGTGCTTTGGTTTTCCCCAAACTTTTAATTTTATTGAATTCCCTGGAGAGTTCTTTGCTCTTTTGTTTGCAGGTTTAAATATTTTGTCCTTCTGAAACCACATAGTTTCTGAGGTAGCATCATCAGAAGAGGTAGCGTTTCACTGGTACAAAATATATTTGGCTTTTTTCCCTGAAGGAGGTCTGTTAGTGCTTCTTGAAAAAGGTTCTCTGCCATCTCTTACAGAGGAGAGGATGTTTGGCCTGTTCAGGACGCTGGTTCAGAGAGTCCCTTGGGAAGTGGTCCTGAAGGGCAAAGGGGCCCAGGAAGGCTGGACGTTCTTCAAGGAGGAAGTCTTAAAGGCGCAGGAGCGGGCTGTCCCCCTGTGCCGTAAGAGGAGCTGGCGGGGAAGACAACCGGCCTGGCTAAACAAGGAGCTTTTGCTGGGTCTCAGGGAAAAAAGGAGAGTCTATCGCTGTTGGAAGGAAGGGCGGGCAACTCAGGAAGAGTACAGGGATCTCGTCAGGTCGTGCAGAGAGGAAATTAGGAAGGCAAAAGGCCAGCTGGAACTCAATCTGGCCACTGTTGTCAGGGACAACAAAAAATGTTTTTACAAATATGTTAATGACAAGAAGAGGGCCAAGGAGAATCTCCCTCCCTTATTGGATGCCGGGGGGAACATTGCTACCAAGGATGAGGAAAAAGCTGAGGTGCTTAATGCCTTCTTTGCCTCAGTCTTTAGTAGTCAGACCGGTGATCCTCAGAGTATTCACCCCCCCTGAGCTGGAAGATGGGGACAGGGAGCAGAGTAAACCCCCCATAATCGAAGAGGAAGAGGTTAATGACCTGCTACGCCAGCTGGACACTTACAAGTCTATGGGGCCGGATGGGATCCACCCGAGAGTGCTGAGGGAGCTGGCAGAGGAGCTTGCCAAGCCGCTCTCSATCATTTATMASCGGTCCTGGTTAACGGGGGAGGTCCCGGATGACTGGAGGCTTGCCAATGTGACGCCCATCTACAAGAAGGGCCGGAAGGAGGATCCGGAGAACTACAGGCCTGTCAGCCTGACCTCGGTGCCGGGGAAGATCATGGAGCGGTTCATCTTGAGGGYGCTCACGAGGCAGGTGCGGGACAACCASGGTATTGGACCCAGCCAGCATGGGTTCATGAAGGGCAGGTCCTGCTTGACCAACCTGATCTCCTTCTACGACCGGGTGACCCGCTTAGTGGATGAGGGGAAAGCTGTGGATGTGGTCTACCTGGACTTCAGCAAAGCCTTTGACACCGTCTCCCACAGCATTCTCCTGGAGAAGCTGGCGGCTCGTGGCTTGGACGGATGTACTCTTCACTGGGTAAAAAACTGGCTGGACGGCCRAGCCCAGAGAGTTGTGGTGAATGGAGTCAAATCCAGTTGGCGGTTGGTCACGAGCGGTGTTCCCCAGGGCTCAGTTTTGGGGCCGGTCTTGTTTAACGTCTTTATCAATGATCTGGATGAGGGGATCGAGTGCACCCTCAGTAAGTTCGCGGATGACACCAAGTTGGGCGGCAGTGTTGATCTGCCTGAGGGTAGGAAGGCTCTGCAGAGGGATCTGGACAGGCTGGATCGATGGGCCGAGGCCAGTGTTTCAACAGTAGCAACGTATCTTTTGATATTTTTTTTCATGCAAAGAAATCTGATTAATTTTTCCTTGATCTCCGTCTTTAACTTTGGCTAGGATTATTAACTTCCAGTAATGGGAATTTCTAATACTTTCACTCAGTTACTTTGTGCAATTCCACTTTGTCTCCTCAGGACATTATGTGTACAGTCGAAGGAACGCTGTGAGTCTGTGCTTGGGATTGTAGGTCTGCAGTGGCCAGAAGATACTGACTGCACTCAGTTTCCAGATGAGAACTCAGACAACCAAACTTGTCTAACACCAGATGAAGATGTAGAAGGTAACACCTCCTATAAATACATATAACAAGAAATTAAAGGTTTAATTAGGTTCCCAGAGTCACTGGGGTTTTTTTCCCCATACCTCCTCTTTAAAGTATAATATTTAAACTGTGGAAATGATTCCAAACTGGGTTTCAGGGAATTTGGATACCTACGGTTTGCAGATAAGAGGAAGTTCTCATAAGAAATCTATTCAAAGGAAGGATCAATTACCCTCAATCTGTGAAAGTCAGTGTTTGAGATTTGTTGCTAACACCACACCTACTGCTTGCTTGTGTTTATACTTCACTTTTTTACTTATTTAGATGATATAATAATGCTTGTCTAACCAGGAGGCGGACTCTTGGCAATCTTAAAAAAGCTGAGGTTTTTGTTTGAGGAAGGTTTTGTGGAGAGTTGTGCCAAACCAGCTTCATTAGCAATTGACAAATTTCAGGTTTTGAGTTCAGCCATAATACTAATCATTGTGGTGTGAACATGGAACAAAAGAATGAAATTGCCTTAAATGCTTCTAGATATTCTTTGCATGTATGAAGAGAGAAGCTCTGCAGCTTTTCCTTCTGCAGTGGTYATCAGATGTGAGGTCTGTGGGGATTCTGACATGCCTTTTCTTTTTCATGCCAAAATGCCAGTAAAGTAGCTGAGAAAATAGTGAGATGGTGTGTGCTACAGTGCCTGTGTATGCTGACTGTGTTCAGTTCTCACTCTTCCTCTCCTACTCACCTTCACGGCGATGGCGGTCTTTCCGTAGTCTTGATCTTGTTCAGAGAAAGCAATGGGAGAAAGCTTGTTAGTCTATAGTTCTTTTAGTGAAGATGTATTGCTGCGAATATAGTGGAGGAATCATGAAAAACCAATGAAGCATACATAGCGCTTAGTACTATTTCTTCAAGCAAAGTCCATGTGCACRTATATCGCTGTGAGGATTTTATAAAGACGTGTAATACCATAGTAATGAAATCCTCTGTTGTGGGACTCTTGAGAGACAAGAAGATAATTTCTCTCTACAGCAGTGGGCTGGTGGAAAGGAATTATCCATTATTACACARCAGTGTGTAGGAAAGGAAAAGTAAGATTTTGGCACAACAAGGTGAGTTAAAGAAAAATAACGTGATTTAATTTTCTCAGGTATCAAATGTCTTTTAACCTTCTTCCCTGTGTTAGTAGATCATTTGGCTCTGAAATGTAACATAGAATGGTTATATTTTAAATATACTACTGCATACAGGACTAGTGTGTTCATTTCCAGAGATAAATTCTGTTCACTTATAAATATTATAGTTTAAAAAAATTCTCACTTTAATTAGAAGGACTCTGCCTTGTAAGCTGATTCATTGCTTATTGATCATCTTAGCACTGAAATAGATATTCCTGGAAAATCAATGAAAAAGGAGGAGGTTTAGTATTCTTTTAGAAACAGTGTARCTAATTAAGGGGTCTTATCAGAGTTGTTTTGGGTTCACTTACTGCTAGAATTTTATGTTGATTCACTGCTAGATTTCTACTGACTACCAATGTTGGTTAGAAAGTCTGCCTTGGGAAGTTTAAAATCTTATGCAAATATTTCTGAAAAAGACACATGTAATAAAAGAAATTAAGCTTCTGAGAGCATTTAAAATGTTTATGATTACAAAACATAGGTGATTTTCCAACTTAAGCTATCATTGACAGAGTTATTACAATGTGCTGAATTGCTTGACTTCCAGTCAGTGCTGAATCCAAGAATACTGCTGGCCAAGACAGTATGCAGTGTAAACTTAGTTATTTTCATAATGAGTTATTCTTAAATGTTGGCAGTATAGTTCACATACCTTTTATCATTAGAATGTTATTTTCTAAGGCTCCCAAGTTCATTCATGATATTTTTGGTACAACTGTTTATTGAATCCTAAAATTTACCCAAGGAACCGCATGGTATTAAATATCTGAGAGATTTTGCAGGAAGTTAAAAAAAAAAGGCAACATATGATGGAGGTTGTACATCAAAGTCAGTGACATGTACAGTGTGAAAAAATGCGAGGGTTTTTCAAAATCATCTAARTAAAGCTTTCTCAAAATGGTACTCTGTAAGATGAAGCAGAAGCGATGTGAGGGTTAATTAGTGGGCATTTGTAGGTGGTTTTATTAATTCAAATAGCTACACAATTGCCAAAATATGTATTTTTTTTATCCTGGGGATCTCTTATACTCATTTCAACACATCAGGTGATGTTTTTCTGCTTCACACAACACCACAACAGTGAGGAAAGTAGCTAGAAAATCCATGCCCACAATCTAACCATTGTATGCCAGTTATTTGGCAAAGCTTTGAAGTTTGACAGAGGGTAGCATGTGAGGAAGAGCTCTGGAAAATATTGCTCCACCCCATTCACAGTGCAATTGTTAAGAGTCTTGCCTGCTACATAGTTCCAGATTAGTATCGCACAAACTTTCTATTCCTGTCATTTACCCTTCCGAAACAGTCACAGATAAATAAATACTTACCCATGTGATGATTAAGCTTGCAGCTTATGGAATCTTGTTTCTCCCTGTTCCTTGTCATTGACAGAATGCTCACCCAGTCACTTCAAGTGCCGTTCTGGGAGGTGTGTCCTGGCATCCAGAAGATGTGATGGTCAAGCTGACTGTGAGGATGATAGTGATGAGGACAGCTGTGGTAAATAAATTTGATGAGTTGGATCGTTTGAATGGAGAGTATTTGAAGCATTAGAAAATTAGTTTTGTTTTTCTTTCAGTTATTTGAACCACAGCATGACAGTTCAGAGGATAATCCCCTTTTTCTGTCAGAAAAATATGTTTGAAAGTGTTTTTTTTTAAGACTAGTGGCAGTAAAAATACTTTAGCGAGCATCATTCTTGATTAATGTCAACACAATTTATGATATTTGATCATTTAGATTCTGCTAGCCGTATTCCAGGATGTTTGAGTATTCCTTTAGTAATCAAGATAAAATATGTTGCGGATTTAATTATTTTGATATTGCTGGAGGTTCTACTGAGCTAAAACATGACTTCCTGGCAGTTTAAATCTTGAATTCATAAATATAGTTTTAAATTTATACATGGTAATATTCTCATTATGATGTATTGACAAAAGATCTGTGTTGCTGAAGTGGATTCTGCACTGCAAGGATCAAGAATTACATGTTTTTTCAGATTGGTCAACCTCAAGCTGTAGGTACAAGGATAAAATGGTAACCACAAAGTTTATTCTCCAGTATATTTGTGAGTTTACTTACGGTGAAGATGCTCTTGACTTTTAACTTAAGGGGATGTATTGAGCTTGAGAATCACCAACAAATCTCTTGGCCACTATTTATCCTTGTATGTGCTGGCAGGAGAATTTTGAGAAGGAAAAGGGAGTTTATACTATTTCTTTATGTGACTAAGGTGTAGCCTCCATGGAGTTCTGCATGCTGGCCTGGCATCCCTAGGGGCAAAGAGAATAATTATAAATCACTAAGGATTTAGAGAAGCGGTGTGAGTTTGAGTAAAGGATTGGAAAACATTCCAGTAGAGTAGGGCTAGGGTGCACAAACTGTTTTTTTTTAACAAAGAGCAGATTAAGATGGAAGCACAGTTTATGTGAGCAACAAAACTGTGGCAATAAAAGACTTTCTACTCAGCTGCACCAAAATAAAATAAGATCCAACACCTCAAAGCTGAAGCTAGACTAAAATTCAAGCTTGTCAGCTGTATAAAATGCTTATTAGGCTTGCCAATGTGATGCCCATCTACAGGAAGGGCCAGAAGGAGGATCCAGGGAACTACAGGCCTGTCAGCCTGACCTTGGTACCAGGGAAAATTATGGAGCAGCTCATCTTGAGGGCGCTCACAAGGCATGTGCAGGACAACCAGGGGATTGGGCCCAGCCAGCACGGGTTCATGAAAGGCAGGTCCTGCTTGACCAACCTGATCTCCTTCTATGACCAGGTGACCCATCTAGTGGATGAGGGGAAGGCTGTGGATATGGTCTACCTGGACTTCAGTAAGGCCTTTGACACTATCTCCCACAGCATCCTCCTAGAGAAGCTGGCGGCTCATGGCTTGGACGGGTGTACTCTTCGCTGGGTAAAAAACTGGCTGGACGGCCGAGCCCAGAGAGTTGTGGTGAATGGAGTTAAATCCAGTTGGTGGCCAGTCACGAGCGGTGTTCCCCAGGACTCAGTTTTGGGGCTGGTCTTGTTTAATATCTTTATCAATGGTCTGGACAAGGGGATCGAGTGCTCCCTCAGTAAGTTTGCAGATGACACCAAGTTGGGCGGGAGTGTTCATCTGCCTGAGGGGAAGAAGGCTCTGCAGAGGGATCTGGACAGGCTGGATCGGTGGGCCAAGGCCAATTGCATGAGGTTCAACAAGACCAAGTACCGGGTCCTGCACTTGGGTCACAACAACCCCAGGCAACGCTACAGGCTTGGGGAAGAGTGGCTGGAAAGCTGCCCGGAGGAAAAGCGCCTGGGGGTACTGGTCAACAGCCAGCTGAACATGAGCCGGCAGTGTGCCCAGGTGGCCAAGAAGGCCAACAGCATCCTGGCCTGTGTCAGGAATAGTGTGGCCAGTAGGCGGAGGGAGGTGATCGTGCCCYTGTACTCGGCACTGGTGAGGCCGCACCTCAAATACTGTGTTCAGTTTTGGGCCCCTCACTACAAGAAGGACATTGAGACGCTGGAGCGTGTCCAGAGAAGGGCAACGAAGCTGGTGAAGGATCTGGAGAGCAAGYGTTATGAGGAGCGGCTGAGGGAGCTGGGGTTGTTTARCCTGGAGAAGAGGAGGCTGAGGGGAGACCTTCTCGCTCTCTACAACTACCTGAAAGGAGGCTGTAGTGAGGTGGGTGTTGGTCTCTTCTCCCAAGTAACTAGCAATAGGACGAGAGGAAATGGCTTCAAATTGTGCCAGGGTAGGTTTAGATTGGACATTAAGAAAAATTTCTTCACTGAAAGGGTTGTCAGGCATTGGAACAGGCTGCCCAGGGAAGTGGTGGAGTCACCATTACTGGAGGCGTTCAAAAAGTGTGTAGACGTTGCACTTTGGGACATGGTTTAGTGGGCATGGTGGTGTTGGGTTGATGGTTGGACTTGATGATCTTAGAGGTCTTTTCCAACCTTAATGATTCTATGATGCTTTTTTAAGAGTAGTTTTTTTTAATGATTGGAGTAACCATGGGGTTATTTATGGCTAAGGTGTGATGTATGCTCAGTCTCTGGGAGTTTTCAAATCACACTTGTATTCTCTCTCCTCTTTCTGCCTCATTCCCCTCCCCCTGCACAAAGAAAGCAAAAAGAAAAAAAAGACACGCTCACTGAAACAAGATTTAATACTTGGTCATTCTCTTGTTTGGATTATAAAGGAAAGGCAGAGCTGATGACTACAGTGACTCTTTCAGAGTTTGTCATCTCTTTACCTTTGAATCAATTGTCTCAGTTGTCCTCCCTGCCAAATATTCTTTGTTGCCACCTGTTCTTAATTCCTCAGAACACTAATTGCTCTGCGTCTTTTAGGATGTTTTTATTCTCCTAGACATTAACATATGAAATATTGCTCTAACATATAACATTCATTTCTTGAGTGGATCTCTCCCTGTCTCTATAGTCTAGACAGAATGTCACTAGCAATCAGCAGAATTCTTATCAGTTTCTATAAATATGGAAGACTCTATCTGCTAGGAAATTACTGCTGTCAAAGTGACATTACATTGACCAGGGGTAATGCTGTTACTGAAAAACAAAAAGTCCTTGTAGAGCTCCAGAAGTAACTATCTCTGACTCATTCATATTCCATGTGTGCAGAACAAAATCAAAACTTGATGATCTTTCCATGTGTAAATGGCTAGCTCACATTTTATTAGATTTATCCTTTGAAATTGGTTTTATACCATTAAACAACAGTCAGCATTTAAATTAAAAACCTTGTATTTGAAGTGCCTTAAATGACAGGCATGGAACAACTTCACAGTGCAGGGAGGAAGAGGAGGCTGGAAAAGACTAGCTACAGCTTTTGGGTGCTCAATCTACTCTGGCCAAAAATATAAGGTAGAACAATCCAAAGGGACTGAGGTGTATTCTGCCCATCCAGAATGAGCTGTATTGAGCACCCACTGTCTCCTCCTGTTAGGAATCCCTGTCATACTTTCACGTGATCTTTGTGAGAGGAAATCTCACCCATGCAATTGTAGTGAAATTCTAAGACTTTAGTGCCATTTAGACTAGGATTTGGGGAGAAAATTTGACCCAGATTTCTGAATGTGAGACTTCTGAGTGCATTTCAGTAAAGTGTGAGGAAGATAATTTCTGAAAATTATTATTATGATAGACATCAAGAGAGTTTGTGGTATTAAATATACTTGATTGTAATTGGTCATATTAATTTACTGGCTGCTGAAGAATGCCTCTTGCAGAGAGCAGAAGAGGGTTCCAGAAGGGTACTAAAGAAATTGAAGACATAACATTCAAAACCAGTATTGTCCTTCACTATTTTCTGCAATCTGAGTTCTGACTGTAGTGTTTTAGTTGAGAGAAAAATGTGGTGGTCTTAATGTTAATGACTTAATAATAATTGCGTGGGGAATATACATGTGAATAACAAATGGTAACTTGCTTCATATTTTGAAGAAGAATGAAGGTGAGATCATATGTGAATCTCTGTCTCTTGCYGAAACGTATGTTTGAGATGGGGGTAATGTAAATATGGACAAGTTTTCCTACCTCCATTTTCACTTCCATTTCACTGTCCTTAAATTAAAAATGTATGTCACAAAAATATTTACAGAAGAAATATAAATATACTAAATGGTAAATGGCTTCTACCAACAAAACAGTATATTTGAACACTGAATTCAGTAAGTAGTGATTTTTTCCTAGGGAATTGTCTCTATGTTGTACTGAAAGATAAATTTTGGAGAGTCATGGAACACTTCACAGTGTAACACTATAATGTGTGATGAAAGGGAAAAGCAAACATGTATTTAATTAATTGTAAACACTCTGCTAAAAAATTGCAAGGTTCATATTTTTTTAAGCTTTTTTATTTTATTTTYGTATCAAGTTCCTAACATGACTGACATTCTTTGTTCTTTAGTAGAGTAAAGGTTTTGTTTGGTTTCAATTAATTTTTCATTAATAGTTATCTCAAATATTGTCAAGAAGGAGACCTGGAAAATGGTGATACCGAAGAAAGTTCTTTGATCATCTGGAATTAGTTTCACAGGTTCAAGGCTATTTATTTCTCTGTGCTGTAACATTTATTTACATGGCTTTTTCAGTCTAAACAAAATCAAGCACTCCACACATCCAATTACAGTTAAAACGTGAGTAGATTTTTCCAGTAATCGTATGAGCTAGTAGTGAGTCTCTGGTTCATGTTTGTAAAATACTCACTTCTGAAATAACACTTCTTGGAAACAACATATCTGCTTAGTAACTTACTGCTGATATGCTGCTGTAGTTCTAGGTCCAGGCAAACAAAGGTGCTGCTTCAAATGCAGTTTGTGAGCTTATACCTCAACTATTTGCGTGTGGGGACATCAGGGCTGTCACCTGAATTTGAGCTTGGATTAAAATGAAAACTAGTAGTATCATCTATAGAACAGGCCAAACAAGGCAATCAAACCATCTGTTTTAGTGAGGAGAACACATTGTTTCTATGGCTTCCTATGAAACCAGAATGTCAGATGTGCAGGACATTAATATGTCAAAGTATTTAAACTGGTATCACAGTGAAGTGCTTTATTACTTGATGGAAATAAATAGTGAAATAAAACAAGAGAAAACACTTTTCTAAAATGTACCTTGGGCCATTCTTAATTTCCTCTAGCTGACTAACAGAAATTTTACTGTCGAAGCACTTTGACACAGTTTTATAAGTATTCCTCTTGAAATCAGAGAGGCTGGTTAGCAGGACTTTGAAGAGACAATAATGTGGTGTGTTCCCTACATAATAATGAACCCTCCTGAAGATTCATACAGCCATTGATTGGGTCTTTGTAATCTTTTCAAACTGGTTTGGTCTCAGATTATGGAACTAGGAAAACCGTCTGAGGTCAATACTTACAGCATCTCTATACCTTTCTTTGTGATCTGCATTAGATTCTGTATCAGCACTGCCAGAAAAAATTACATATTTCTCATTATTATTTAAAAAGCACCGAAGTATTATGAAGTGTTAATATACCCACTTATCAAGTGTGCACTGTGACAATCTTATTTCCATTTCCTCATTAGTAACTATTCTTGTCTCCTTTTAAAATTTATATTGCAAATGAAAATATTTTGGGTGTTTCAGGATTATTAAAGAAGAAAACAGTTGATTTGATATTGCATATAAGTGTTTCCAAAACTGTTCTTCTCTGCCTCCAGGTTGTAGAGAAAGGGGTCTTTGGGAGTGTCCTTTGAAGAAGCTGTGCATCAAACACACTATGATCTGTGATGGTTTCCCAGACTGCCCTGACATGATGGATGAAAAGAACTGCTGTAAGGGTTTATTGTTAGTCCCATAAAGGTCTGATAACATTTTTGTGATCTTGGGGTGCAAAATAAATGAAAGTAAAAAGGTTTTCTACAGACAGAAAGGCTTAGTCGTTCCCTCAGTTTCCTTTTCAGTTTTGCTATGACACCGATTTATCTCTTCCCTCATTTTGTGTCCTCTGTTGTTCACATCCTTGGATCCTTGCTGTTTCCTTGGTCACTCCAGTCCTCTCTTTTTTTTTTCTCACTCTCCCTTCTGCTTCTTCTGTCTTTGTGCTTCTTTTCTTTATTCCTTGTAGCTTCTTGGCTCCTTTTCCCAACTTCATTCCATATAGGTATGGAAGAGCTCACTGCTCTTTTTTTCTTGATTTCCACTTGATTTTCCTTCTGATCTGTTCTTCAATAAATTTCATATGTGTCCCTGCTTTATTTGATTTCTTTTCTGCTTGACATTTCTTAGATTCTGTCTCCCCACTTGGCTCCACAGCAGCCTTCTACAAACCAAACTGTGATAACTATCGGAGGTACAAAACTTAGTATGGTACACTGACGGTATGGGCATACTGTCCATGTGCACAGTGTAAGTCAGCTCAAAGTGCTGACAGTGTGCAGTAGGCCCCCTGGTCCTCTGCGGGAGCTGCCCTGTGTTCTGTTTCCACTATGCAGCTGACTAGTGGGATGGGAAGAGGTGGAAGACCTGCAAACAGCAGCTGCTTTGCAGGCTTCCACCCTGCATGCGAAGCTGGGAGTAGGTGCCATGAGATGTTAGCTTCACTTTCATGAATATATTAGTGGTACTCTGAATTCTCTTCTTTTGAGAAAACCTGGTGTGTGGGAATGTCCCCAAGACAAGGAACTGGAAAAGACATACTGGGTGACACTCAGCCTGCACAAGAAAGAAGAGATGCTTAGTAAACTTGGCTGAAAGCTGAAATTTTAGTTCTCTGGGCAATCCTGGTATTTCAGCATTTTTGCTGGGACTGTAGGATATAGTTTTATGATTTGTAAAAAGTGTCTCCGGAGTTCTGTTGGCGGGGTCAGGATGGTAGGCACATTTTATGTGCTGCGTGGAGCATATGCATATATTTGCCAAAATGATTGGCAGCCTGCATATATCACTAGATCTAACTTTGTTTCTTTTTGGGAAGAGGCAGCTCACAGAACATTTCTTAATCTGCTTTTCATTGTGAAGATTATACCATTTAACTTCCAAGCGGTCTGTGTGCTGTAATCTGAAAAACAGGAAGGTGGTATTGAAGTGATTTGTTCATGATCACACATTAAGATCATGGCAGAGAAAAGACTCTCCAAGGGCTTATGTTAAGCTAGACTGTAATTGTCAGGCTGTATTTCCTCTCTGCTTTTATGTTGGGGGTTGAATATTCCAAAATGGCAGCAAAGTTTCCCCAGCTGAGGGCTTCCAGCATTTGAAATATGCTCTCTCTGGAAGGCAGAGTTAGAGAGCTTTTTCTAGTTTCGCACGCTTTATGCCAGAGCCAGAAAGATCACTTATGTCAGAGTAGGCAGCACTGCCTGCTCTATCTGTATGGTTTTCACTGTGGCGTACATTTTTTGCAGTAGTGTTGCAAATAAATGCTTGTTTTCTGTGGCAGTATAGATGCTATACAACAGCCAGACATAGGCACAACTGAATGCAGCTTCCGTCCACGCATTCTCTCCCTCTCCGCTCTTCCCCAGCTCTCAAAAATCCCTTAATGATGGGGTTTACAGAAGCTAGAAGAGAAGTGTGTTAGTGAGGAGGGTCCTGTAATGCTACACACCTGCCTTTTGGGAGGGAGGTTGTTATGGTTGGGGGAAAGCTAAAAGTCACTTGCAAATGGAAGCTCTTGTGGTTCCTGCACTGGACAGAGATTCAGGAAATCCCTATCTAATGCTGCCATCTGGCAACTAACTGTGAACTGGAGCATGTCTATCTGTACATCAGTTGATGTCTAAAGTGGAGATAAAAAGAATTCCATGATTTTAAATCCGAAAGTGAATATGGAATTGCTGTGGATGAAAAGAAATATATATGCATTACAGCAAAATACTCTTTTCAAAGAACATGAAGAAATAAACAGATTTGGAGCAGTCAACTAAAAGGCATGGAACACAATATTCTCACTTAAAGCTTGTGAGAGGCTTAGGCAGATTTCATATGACAAGACCACAAATGTTACTGAGTAATCACAGAACTTGCCATTTCCAGACACCCTTCCTTCCCTTTGACCTGCGATGCCCTCTACAACCGTGTGGCAGAAACACCCGTCTGCCTCAGTGATGCCCATCCTGAATTTTGTTACAAATCTGTCGCACTGTCTTGCTCCATAAATCTGATCTGTGCCTACCTTCACCCTCCTCCTCATTTTTTTCAGTCTCAACGTGAACTTCACATTGATAATTTCTTTCTCAGAGGGAAACATGTTTTTGTCCTTGCAGCATTTTGTGAAGAGAGTGAACTTGAATGTGCCAACCATGAATGTGTGCCACGTGAGCTCTGGTGTGATGGGCAAGCAGACTGCAGTGACAGCTCAGATGAATGGGACTGTGGTAAGTTTCCGCCGAGGTCCACTCTGCCTGGAATTGATGTTTGGGTGATGGTAGTAATCACTGTGATTTGCTTTAGAATACAATTGCAGTGGTGGGGAGATGCTCCCTTTATTACCAAAGGGAGACTGGGTTGAGGTTGGGAAATCATGCAGGGAAGTGGGCAAAATAGAAAGGAAAGGCTTAGTGTGAAGTGTCACAGTGCAAAGATATAAGAAAAGTGACATGGCAGGGAACTTYTAAAATGTGTAGATGGTGTGTAAAATCTGGAAAGTGTGGATAGAAGAGAGAGTAGGAAGACGTTCATTTGGTGTAGAATTCATTTGGGCAAAACTTCTAAGCCCTGATTCTGTACTTGTGAAAATCAGTGTGAAATTCCCACTGACTGCAATGGTGCAGGTTCAGAGCTTATGAGAAGAAGATAGTCCTACTAGATCTCCTTTGCACTGGCTAAAGACCTGCAGAATGATGTAACCTGCTACTGCTATCTATATTTGGATTAGGCCTCATGCTTTTATGTGTTGTTAAAGGAGAACTCTCCAAGTATTATTCTTTAAATAAAAATGAAGGTGGATTTAAAAAAAATGCACTGAAAAGAAGAAGGTTGGAAAGTGGTAATGTCCTCTGAGATTTCACTGAGTTAACATGTATTTCTGTACGTGACAGTAGTTTGTATTACTAAGTTTTGAGATGCTTTGTATGTAATTTTAAATACAGAAAAAAGGTATAGCGTGACTTACAGGAGCAAATATTTTGTATTCATATTGAAGTAGATTGTACAAATATTTTAAAACATTTGACATTGTATGAACATTAATAAACAACAGCATTTAATAAAACCTATGCAACAGAGAAGAACTGTTGTAGAAATGCGTATTTGAAAAGGAGTAATCTAGGATTAATACATACCTTTCTCATGGGGAGAGAAGCAAAAGCACCTTCAGCATATAGGAAAAATGAGTAATGACTGGCTACGTTAAGATTAGTACTATCAAAGCAAAAGTCAGAGGAACAGTTTAACTAAAACCAGTATGTATTTGGGGAAGAAATGCACACAACCCAACATCTTTTAAGGGATCCTAGAAAGGAAGGGATGTAAATTTCCATTTTGGGCCATTTTGAGAAGCTTTTCGTGTGTGATAAAAGCAATTCACACACTTCTATACATGCATTAAGAGAGAAGCAATGGTCATGATCTTTCTTGTAAACAGTAGTTGTTTTTTTCTTTCTCTAATTACACYCACATATTATTATGACAGGAACAGTGCATATTACCGAGAGTCAAATGGTGGGATCACTCTTATGTCAAGCAGCATTCATCCCACAAATTACTTTAGTGATTTCAGTTGGACTATTCGTGGGGTAAAACATCATTTAACAAGATTGAGGCTATCAGAAACCCATGTGAACCTGTGCTGGTGAGCCAAAAGTATTCTGGTTTATTCTAATCCTCAAGCTGCCTTTGTTTAGTGTCTCATGCTGTTCAATATTAGCAAGGTTCTGCTAGCCATGGGTGCCTTGGTTTTAAATTTGCATAGCTATTGAACATATAAAATCAGCAGAAGTGCCAGCATCTTGGAAAACTCTTTTGAATGTAGTCGTACATTTTCAGTATGCCATTTATAATTCTAACCATGTGAAATAATAGTGAAGTTGTTCTTCTTTTTCTTTGCAGTTACCCTGTCTAAAAACATGAATTCCTTGATGTTCCTGACCATTCACAGGTCAGCTGCTGATAACCATGTTTGTGCTGATGAGTGGCAAGAAAATTTAAGCCAACTGGCCTGCAATCAGATGGGTTTAGGGTAAGGTCAGTAGTTTGTAGCACTGATGAATTTCTTGGGACAATTGGAATGCTGGAGTTAGATGCGAATGATCATTGTTCACTGCAATGTTAGACCTAGTGTGGAAATGGTTCACAGAGAAAAGAGGTAATGAAATTTTGTGAACTATGGCAGGAACAAAAGCTCACTAAAATCTGGGCACTTTCACCACTTTATAAACATTATATGATTGTTATTAAAAGGGTGTGTTGAAAAGGTAATGATGTCTTGCCAAGCCTCAATATTTGAACTTGCAGTTATTGCTGAGGCTCAGGATTGTTTGGCAATGTGATACTCTGTGTCTTCCTAAAGAATTAAAGCAGACTTGTCTTCAGAAACACAGGAAAATTTCTCTGCATTCATTTGCATTCTGCAGCAAGTACTGTGAGCTAGGCAACCAGATATATTTAACTTGGGTATATCTCTGAACAATGAATTGTTAAAGATAGAGATTTCTGTGTGGAACTCAGATGCATAGAGGCTATTTTTTTTTTCTTTCTTATTGCACGCACACTAAAGTAATAGCTGCTTTATGGAATAGTTGATGCAAAAGATAAGTGTTGGATAAAACCCAAGTTCATCTGCTCTGATATCCAAAGCTGACTTCTACTAGGAAAAGACAAGCCTGATGATATAGAAGGATATCTTTTGTCAGTGTCTGACCCCAAACTGGATTAAGAAGTGGCTTTTCTGTCTGCCTTTTACCAATACATATACTGACATGCAATTTTGTTCTTTGTACCTTTCTCAAAAAACACAGGAGGATAAAGACTCTGGGTTACAGTGTCTGCACTTAACCTACTCTGTATTGCCTTGCACTGCATGGACGCTTGACATCAGTTCTAACAGATGCCCTGAATCCAAGACCACCTGTACTGAATGCACTGCCTGCTATTCTAACACACAACAATTCTGTACTCCTCTAGCTAGTTTAGTGTATCTAAATAGTATTGACATTATCTTTATGCTTTAACTTTATATAACATCCTAATAAGCTTAAACTCCTTTGATACCTTCAAAAATAGTTATTGCTTTTACAACTACTTTGTTGTCTAAGAACAAACAGATGTTCTTAGCATTAATGATGTTTTTCTTCTTAATATTTCAGTGTCATAGTCCTAACATAAAATTTGTATAACTTTCCTATGATGCTTGCTGCTAGGAAAATGAAAAAGGCATTAAAATATCACAAGACCTCTGATTTCTTCCTTTTTTTAGATGTGTGCCTAGGCTGAAATTAGCATGAATGGAAACTTATACCTTCCTGCCTCTTCACTGAGGCTTGCTAAGAGATGTTATCAATCCTATCACTTTTAAGAAATATATGTACAAATAATTCTTAAATCTCACAAATCTATTTTCTAACAGGGGAAGATATTCTATAAATCAATTTTTCTACAAATTCTTTTTTGTAGTGACAGGTGATTGTGTGAAGGGCAGTGGGAAATTCCAGTTCAAACCTCAAGTCTACAACTTCAGTCTGACTCCAATACTAATTTCTAATTCTTCCTGGCAGTACTTCAGAAAATCAAAGTAGTGTTTGTCTTTCCCTTTCTTAATGCCTGATTTTGTCAATCACCTGAAGCTTGATTTTCTTGGCTATTCTCCAAGTTTTTGTGAAGTGGCGCTGCCAAAAATACAGTAAATTAGCTTTGAAGATCTATAAGAAAAACAAAGATTATAATGCATTCACCAGAACTAATTTCAAAAAGGAGTAATACAAGTTAGTATAATTATTTAATTCTTCTGTTAACATTGCATAGGGGTTCAGTGAAAATGTCACAGAGAGTAACATTTTCTATATGGTGAAGTGGAAGACTGAATGATAAATTGGAGTTTCATGCCACTGTGGAATCTGATCTAAAGCCATAAACTTCATCAGTTGGACGTTATGTCCTGCATACATTATTTATTTGACTTACGATAACAAGAAAGTCTGAATGTAGCGTTGATAACATTGGTGTATTTAATAAGCTATTTCCAGTCACCATTGAGGATACAGGTAAATTAGACTGTATATTGCATAGAGCTCAAATAATGATGAAAAAAATTCCTTTTTATCCTTTTTTTTTTTTTTTTTTTAATAAATATAACATGTTTTAAGCAGTGCTTTTCTTCAGATAATCCCAATGGGAAATACTGCACTTTACTCCTTCAAAAAATTAAAGCTGTGAATATAGAAATTCTGTCCATATTATAGCACATTGCAGAAACCACCAGTTTTGTCGCTATGCAGATTTCTTTAATAATAACTTACGATGATACTTGATTTTGATTTAATAGTTCTCTTGTTTATTCTTAGAGAAAAGTAGTGCACATGAGATATCAAAGTTGAGACTTCTTAATACCTTAGACCAGGAATTACAATGAATGGTAGCATATGGTATTTTTATTTTCTGTAAAGCTCTGAAAACTATTTTTCATAACTGTATCTGGTGCTTTCTCAAATGACAACTCACAATTCCTATATAATGTGGTAATGTTTAAAATACGAAAGCCATGTCTTTCTAACAGTTTGTAGATAACTTTAATTCTTCAGCCTAAATTAATATGAAAAAAATGAAGAGAARTAAATGACTGGTTAAAGTTAGGTTAATTTAGCTGATGGTGGTAACAYGTTTTACAGAATATCAGTCTGTCTATTTGGGAGGTATAAGCATTGTGTCTGAAGCAACATTAAAGGTAATTCTATTCTGCCTATTGCAGAAAAGTAGAAAGGTAATTCTATTGTGCCTATTGCAGAAAATTCAAGCTATTTTCCTGGCTGTTGGCCAATTCTAATTCCACAGATGATCTGTTTCTCCCGTTTTTCACAGCACAGCACATGCAATGTGTTGTGTGGTGCATGATGCAACATCACAGAAAACTGTGTAAGTTCCAAGCATTGTCTGAAAGGCTTTGGACTAATGGTGGCTGTTGCTCAAGTTATGCAACGTGTGTTCTTAGCCGTTCTTATGTTTTCCTCTAGTCCAAAAAGAATGTTACATATGAAGGAAGCTTTTGTTTATAATGCTAAGAGCCTAATGGGAACTGTTTGTTGAAGTCTTAGGTTTCACAGTTTACAGCCAGAGAGGATTATCAGATCACCTGATACAACTACCTGTTCATCTCAGTACAGATAATTTTGTTCAGAGAACTCTGACTGAGTCCCGTATTTAAATACAGTAAAGCATGTCTCTCGCAATTAGATTTCCTGCTAACGTAGGTAGAGAACGGAACAGCAATCGCCATCAGTGTCTCAGATCAAGGATTAGCTATATCCTGGTGTCTGCTATGCTGCTGAAGATGGGCATACTGTGCAGGTTCAGAACATTATGTTAGAAGACTGTAGATTTGTCTTGATGTTTAGTTGAAGAAAACTGTTTTCATATACTCTGAAGTCCACATTTTTTTGTGATGGAACAATGATCATAAAACCATGGTCTGCTCAGATCTGAAATCTGACAAAACCAGAAGTTAGTGGAGGTGTTCAGTTACTCTGTGACAATGTAGTGGAATAGTTTGTCCTTCTTTCCTGCACTAGGATGAGGTAACAAATGTAATAATGATAAACTTCAGCAGCTTGTACCCAGCAGAGTACAGGGAAATTTTAGCTGATCTGCTTGTTCTGTATCAGCATAAAATCACAGCTGTTTACCAAATCTACAGTAAGCTCTGCTACCTCCTCCTGCTGCTGCTGCTCCCTTTCTTGGAGGCTGCGCCACTGGTGATGCACTGAAACAGGTAGCTCCTTTTCCTTCTTTCCTCTGCCATAGCATCTACTGTGTGTGTATTTGTGGGAGGGAAAGGCCAATCTCTTGTTGCTGCCTGGCCTTTTGTCTTTCCTAATACTTTCTCACTCTCTCTCTTTGGTACAAAGTTCTTCAATAATATTTGCCAACTGAGCACTCAAGCTGCTGGACCGATAATCTTTTTTTCTCACATGAATTATTATGCTTTCTAACTACTTTTTAACTATTTCTGTTACAGACATAATGGAAGTTTATTTTAATGTCTTATTTGCTTAAAAACATCACAGAAACAAAAAATGGAATACTTCTGTCTTACCCATGTTAGGAATTTGAACTTCTGAATTTAACCTACTTTATTTTCTCCAAGAATAAAGATGGCACTTAGTAAATCAAATTCCATGCCAGAGATGAAGTGTTTGAACTCATTAATTCAATCTGGATTTCTAGACCCACTCAACAGAATGTAAAATATGCTTGACCTACCTTAAATATATTCACATTGTCCATGGCCGCAGTGTGTTCTTTTGAATCTTTAGAGGATTTAGCAAAATAGCAAATTCTTCAGATTACATTTATTTTTTTAGGAACGGCAGCAAATAACTCTATCAAATAAAATTTACTGAAAATAACATTACAAGCTGTGGTAGATGTGGAAGCCTGTTTTAGTTATTTTAAGCAAACATAAAACAATGTTAAAATACATAGACTTTAATAGTGTATTAGAATTGTATTAGATTAAATCTGATAGATTATGTCTCATCTTTCATGTACATATGTAGTTTAAAATATAATTATTTGGATAAGGCTTTTTTTCAAAGAAATTTCAACCTAATAATTCCTTGCAAATTGTGACAATTGCTTCAAACAGTCATTAAGCATATGGTCACTTACCTCATATAACACTTTTTAGCTCCATGATTAGATAGTTTTCTATGTTTAAGTAAAAAGATAATTGTTATTAGTGATTTAATATCTCCAACAACCTTGGAGCTGTCTGAATGTGCTCTTGGGCAACTGGCTGTAGGTGGCCTACTTGACCAAGAGGCATTAGACCAGATGACCTCCAGAGGTCCCTTCCAACCTCAACCATTCTGTGACTCTGTGATTGACTAAAAGAAATAGAAAGATACATGAATACTGCCAACCTAAGAAATATCCTTATTCTAATGATTGATCACAAATCCTTTTCCAAACTAATTTATGTCACTTGTATAAATGGCATTATAAACCCCATTTTTTTTCCCTGGGGGCTTCCAAAACAAATTTAGTCAGTTTAACACTAAACAGATATTAAATCTGTCAGTCCTGAAAATTCATTCTGGAATCTGCAAGTTGAAGTGTTTTTTCTGGCTAATGTGTTATTACCAGTAGAACTATGGGAACATTTCTTAGTGAATAATAATTCTGTAAAGGACAATGTCAAACAAAAATAACAGTGAATTTTGTTCAAATTCAGTGAATAGTTTCAGCAGGGGAAAAAAGGTTGAAAAGTCAAGTTATTTTGTTTCAACTTTTTAAAATGAAAAAATCTTATTTCAAAACAGTATTTTTCTCTGAAATATGTCCTTCATCTCTTTAAAATTAAAAGCTAATCAACCTTAAATGAAGGACTTCACATTTAATTTGAAGTTGAATTAAGACTTCCAGCTAAGAAAATCCATATTTTGTTTGAAGTTTTAAATTTAGATGGCCTTTTTAAGTTTAAATTTAAATGGTCTTTTTTAAGTTTAGTTACAAAATCATACTTTATGAATCTTGTAACTTACAGAGACTCAAATGACAGAGAAAAAGCAAACACATACATTTTTTTCAGTGTAATTACATGTTAACTCATTCTTGATAGGGTTGAGTAGCCTATCAGTTAGGACATAAGACTGTAGGCATTTTGAAACCTAGAAATATCACAGTGATTACCTACTTTCCACCAAAAATTTTAAGAACTATTTAATCATACATGTTTTAGTTTTCTGTCAATGCTGTGAATCTTTTTAATTTCCATTTTCTATGTCTCCATATGTTTTCACATTAAAATTTAAGATTTCTCTGATATCAATGCTGTTAAAATCAAGGTTTTGATCTTTTACTCCATATTCTATGGCACAGCCATGGCTTTATAGAATTCTACTCAAGACCAAGAAACATCTTAACCAGTAAGTAAGTACAGACAGGAAACAGATGCTGTTCCAGCTCTGAAATAGGCCTAATAGTGCCCATACACATGTTATTCATTACCTTCTGGCATAACACAAGGCTTCCTTTTTCAAGCCTGTTGTCATATGAGGCTTAAACAATGGAATTATAGAAGCTGACTGGAGGAATGTTACTGTTACTTTGAAAGGAGAAGGAATCCAGTTTATGGATTATACTTTATTCTAAACTTGCAGTTTAATAGACTTGAGAGAGTTTTCCACAATGGCATAGGGAGAATGAGCTATTAAAACCATTGCTGTACAAAAGTATTCCAAATCATGTTACTTTTAATGATGAATAGAATATTAACTTCATAACCTAAAATTAGTTCCTGCCTTCTATTTTGTTTTGGTTTTTTTTCCATTATGAYTTAGCATGCAAGTCATAATGTTCCTCGTGTTTCACTATAAACTATGCTATAAACTTCGACTGTTGTGCACAGTGATCAGCAGGTAGCGGGCTAGAATGCTTTGAAAACTATTTCTTTAATATTTCCATTGTACAACTTACGTAATGAAATTACCCTAAGCATTACTTTTCCCCATTGCGAGCACATTTGTAATGTAGAAGACAGACTGAGTTTTATTTTTCTTTTTTAGTTCTAAAAATCCCTCTCTTAAATACACATAAGGGAATCCATAGCTTGAAATTAAATGTACTAAAGGAATATTCTAATTTTTAAATTGAAATTTGAAAAATTAGTAAAATCTGTTAGAATTTGCCACTCGGGTAGACATAAGTGCTACTGCAAATTAAAATGTCTTGCCTTTCTGATTTTATGAGTGACTGATTTTGTAGAATCATTGAATAACTTTTGTTTTAAATTGCCTTACATTAAAGGAAACTTCTTAGATAAAAGAAATTGGATATGTTAGAATTAAATGTGCCCTTTGATGTTCATTAGATCCAGCAGACATCTTTCTGTGAAGCAGCAAGACTAACTTGGCTGAGGCACAAGCTGTACAGCGACCTGAAACTGGAAGTGGAATTCTAGAGAGAGAGGAGTTGTAGTTCAAACTTACAAGAACTGGTATAGAACAACAGCATAAGTATCTGGAGAAAGAATCAGAAAACCCAGAGATATTAAACAAAAAAAGCAAAGCAAACAAGCAAAAAACCCAAAACAAAACCACAAAGAAACCTCAGCAAAACTTATGTTTCTAAGATGGCAAAGACTTAAGAATTAGGGCTAGAGGAAGAAAATAATAGGTTATACACTGCTCTTCAAAGCAACTGGTTTTGCTGAAATTCATCCAGGAGCATTTAAGATTTATGGCTGCCAATAATGGTAGCCAGTAGTTTTGAGAAGTTCCAGAGAGTGGCTACATAAGGCTGAGAACTGTTAAGTATGCCATCTTTCATTAAAAAAGGAAAAAGAGGAAGATGCAGAGGTTTACAAACTAGTTGTCTAGCTTCAAGTATCAACAAATAATTACAKAAGTATAGGGTCTTAATGACAGACAGAATATATTTGTCAATAACAAATCGTATCAGATTCCCTTAATTTATTCCTTGAAAAGGCAGAGACACTGTGGATRGGGAGGAAACAGTAGACGTGATATATTTTTAACTTTCGCACTATGTGAAATGACTTTTGAAATAAGTAAGGAGATATGGACAAAGATGAAATGATACGAGACTGTTGATGATTCATTGTCAAACCATAAAGATTCATCGGTGGGGGCTAGACGCATCCCAGTGTGTCGGGGGTGATATTCAGTGTTGTCGTGAGTCATTCAGATGATGGAGTGGAGAGCACGCTTAATAATTTCTCATTCAGCATCAAGCTGGGAGGATCTGAAAGCACCTTGGAGGACAGGATTAGAATTAAAAAATTTTTTGATGGAGAAATAGCCTGAATTAACCAGGAGTGTTTATGTGTAATCCCTCTGGTGTATTCAGCCTGTGTTAGATTTTGACTAGATGGGGAGAGTTCTGAATAGGTCAGCAGGAATGATGAGAGACCTAGAGACCTAGGAAGCATGGTCTGTGAAGAAAGGTTGAAAAGTCTGGGTGGTCAGTCAGGGGGAGGGAGGTATCAGAGCCTTCAAATATGTAAAAGGCTGCTGCAAAGAGGCGAGGAATAAACTGTTCTCCATTTCCAGTGGAAATAAGACAGAAGTAATGAGCTTAAATGACAGGCAAGAAGATTTAGAACAAACATTAGAAAAAAATTGCTAACTGTAAATCCTGGAATATGTTGCCTGGAAATGCTGAGGATTCTCCATCATTAGAGGTTTTTACAAACAGGGCAGACAAAAATCTGTCAGAGAATTTAGATATAGTTGATCTTATTTTGGATTAGGGGAATGGATCAGATGGCCTCATAAGATTCCTTTTGGCTGAATTTTCTGATAGTTAACTGTTTTGGTTAACTGTTTAGTGAAAGAAAGCCTTGTGGAAGGATTTTTTTCATAGGTCCTAAACCCATTTCATTCTTGGAAACAGTGCAGAGGACCTAATGAAAATCTAGGTGAAAGACATACTTGTTTTTTACCACTAAACTTGGTATTTCTATCACTTTAAATGTAGAGGTGGAAAAAAATCATAAAACATTGCTGTTTGTTGTGTGTCTGTTCTAGATTTACTTAACTATGGCACTTTTGATATGGTCTTGGAGAAGTCTATAGACTGAGACTACAGGCACCCTAAAATGTATTCATTGAGTGTTATGTTTGAGCAGTTTGAGCTCAGAAGCTTTAGCATAGTTCTTCTGAATATAAAGATTTACTGCAGATATTTAATGTGAGACACATGAGACAGTTAAATTTTTGTGGTCTGTTCAGTAATAGATTCTTAGAACCCCATGGGTTTTAAAATAATATTTCAGTACTCAAATGGTTCCAACCAAATAGCACCATGAGATGTTATAAATTCACACGGATTCAGGTAGGATTTGTAAGTTATCTTGAAAGCCTGATGGAGGCTCTGGTCCAAAGATCACCACTCAAAAGGTGTGCATTATTGTTACCATGGTATGAATGTCTTATGTTTGCAGATGTCACTAACAAACTTACTTAAATGATGTAGATATTTCAGTGACTGTACTATAATGTTAAAAGATGTTTTTATGTGTGAAAAATCTGTTCTAGTAACTGTTAGTCTTTTTTAAGATTAAGCTCTTCAGCATAGGTACTGGTCGCTACAGTGTATTTGTACTGTGCAACAGAATCATAAAATCCCCATTGTAACAGACATCTGGAGAACATCTAGTCCGTCTCCCACTTGAAGCAGGACTATCGCCAAAACGAGATCAGCTCAACCACTGCTCTGTAGCTAAGTCTTGAAAACCTTGATGGATTGAGATTCCACAGTCTCTCTGTTCCAGGGCTGTTCCACCTTCCTAGTGAAAAAGTACTTCCTTTCATCCTCTATGACAAAGCTGCAACTCTAGGCCATTTTCCCTTGTTCTACCRTGCAGCACTATTGAGAAAAATTTACTTTCATCACCTTTTAACTCCTCTTCAGGTAGTTGCAGGTTGCTATTGAATTGTCCCTTAGCTTCCTCTTCACAAGAGTAAACAAGTCCAGTTCCCTCAACCTCTCCTTGTGAGTCATAGGCCATATGGCCCCTAGAAAATTTGAAAGCCGTCTGCATGACCCTCTCCAGTTTCTGAATACCCTCTTAAACTGCCCATTGTGTTCCAGGTATACATGGTTTCAGTCAAGAAATACAGTTTCAATTTTGCTTATTGTTGCAATACAGGTAATAATTAATAGCATTAGTCTAAAATCAACACCGAGTTTCTGAACAAAGCTGTTCTGTAATGTGCAAACCAAAGGGGGAAAAAAAAAAAAAAAGGAGAAAACTGCAAAAAAAGTGAAAGAGCCTTCTGAAAGTGTTTCATAAAAAAAGGTTCTTTATTTGGCTTGCCTGAAATCTTGAAAAATATTACATATGGCCACACACATGACTTTTGTGCAGATTGACTTAATTTAGGTCAACTTTGGCAGGCCACTAAAATAAAAAATTGGCAGGAAAGCTAATTTTGAACTCAAAGATGTAGAGTGATGTCTTAAAGTAATTAGCAGCTATAGCCTTGTTGTTGTTGGAGTCTGAAGAAACTCTATAAAGCAAAATATTTTTATGAAGAAATTATACACCATGAGTTGACATGGCTCTGTCCATTAAAAGATCCTTCTTCCCTTTTCTTTAGAGTGTGTCCACAGAAGAAATTGTGTGTTACAGCTCCAAGAGGGGCCAAGTAGAAGCTGCTGCCTGCTGTGTTTCTGGAGCAGAGGATGGGTCTGRCTAAAATGAGTCCCCATTGCTCTCCCTCCCTCCTTTTCTCCGAGTGCTTTACAGTCCCTGGTGTAATGTATACTCCTGGCATAGCAGCCCCTCCCTGGATGCTGAAAGTCTCAGACCCAGAAGCTCACACCAGCCCGAGTCCTTACTCCTCCTCTAACATTTTTAGCTCATGTTCTCTCATTCTCTAGCGAGTCCCAGTGTGCTCTGGTCTCTACGGAAATGCTAACCATTGTCTCCAGCTTTCTTCAGCTAGAAATGAGGCTCTTAGGTCCCTTTTATTCTGGCTATTTCTGATTAAAATAGATGAAAGGAGACAAGTGGTGGCCCTTGCCAATCTGAAAGAAAACGGGGCGGAACACTCTAAGTGTTTATAGAAGGCATTCTAAAGACATAAATCAGGGCATACTGTTTTTGAGTGTATTATATCAAGCTGTGACCACCAAGGAAAAAAGTCATAGCCATCATCATTTTACTTTTACTAAGTGTAATACCTTGAATTAATAATTATAAAATTTCATACAGGCTTAAATGTCTTGCAGGTTGTTGCCCTGGTTTAGAAGTACTTATCTGCTTAATGATGATTATAGCATCACAAGCTGTAATTCAGAACTGCAGGTTTCAGCAAAATAATCTGGTATTTGGGATAATATAGATTCGGATCCATCAGATGGCATGATATTTGCACCTTTTTGCACATTTTTGAGTTACATATTTTATAGATAAGACACTGTTTACAGCTACGTAAAATATCACTGTACACAGTTATGAAMTGGTGAACATCATTGTTCACAGAAGATCATAAGGCAGAATGTCATTTTAGGAAAAAACGTTTGTGTATGTTTGTTGGGAAAAAGAGTGGGAAATAAGCAAATGATGGAAATGAAGAGAGGAGAGTTTTATGTGTTTACTATAAGCAGGCACTGAGGAAGAAAGCTCTTTTGCAGCAAACAGCTTTCTCTAAATGAGGAAAAAACACAGACTTTAAAAATTCTTGTTATTATCTGCCTGCACATTGTGGGTAGTAGATCATGGAATGATATTTACTTAATATGCCCAGAGAAGGTTCTGAAAAATAAGTCATGTTACAGGCAGGATCCAGGGCCATGACCTCAGAGCCTAGTTAATTTTGCCAGCCCTGTTGAAAACATTTCCATATGGTTGCACTGACAACTTTACCATAAAACAGAATATTTGATATTTGTTAATTTATGCAATCAAGTGGGTAAATGATGCTGCACTTTTGTAAATATTTAAAAAAATATATATATTTAATACTGAAAATTGGACTTAAAGACAAACTAATAACCTGGCTGGCATTACTAGGTACTGTCATGAGAGTTTGGGTTCAGAGGCAAGTGTTAGGACACATGAGAGTTTTTCTGAACTTTTCTCATTCTCTTTTCCACCAACTAGGTTTTAGAATTTGGCCTTTGATCAGTGTTCAAGAGAGCAGTCCTTGAAAGTCCTTGTCATTGACAGGATTGGTGGCTAATCATGGATGGTTCTGTGCTGGAAAGTTGCATGACTTGTAAAGCCATTTAAAAAAATACATTCTTTTTTCCATTTAGCAATTGAGATTTACTAAAACAGCAATTTCTTCAGTGGCTTGAGACTACCAGGCAATAACTAAACTGAGGAAGTGGATATATGAAAATATCTCCTGGTGAACCATTCTAACTTGCTTTCATATTCCTGTTAATTTGCTGCAGAAAGACAGGTTTGACGTTGTCACTCGTGATTTGTTCTGTTTTGCAAAGCAGACAGCTTGGACTTAGAGATACTGTCAAGTATTATTAACAAGACCCAGATTGCTCCTTACTGTTAAATTTTAATGGATTTCCAAAGACAGGAATGCAAGAAAATATTTTTTCTTTTACCTCTTCTACATATAAAGATCTATTTTTTTGTGTTTTTGGAGACAAGAAACTGTGGAAACAGTATGTCAATATGTGCACTACAGTAAATGCTGTCAGAAGGCTCTTGCTGTTCCCGATTCCAATTCTGGTTCTTGTCACAAAATACAGCGTAAGTGACATAAGCTGGCCTGGCTTTTTGGGGTGATTTCATTCCCCTAACTATGATTCTGCCACACGTGGCTTTGACATAACATTCAGCTGTATATTTTTAGAGTAAACAGGAGGCATTAGGGCCTCTTCACCTTCATAATTGTAACATAGAAACCTACTGGAAGGTCTATGGATGTCTTTCATTTGTTTCAGAGGACCATCCAAAACAGAAATTGTAATAGAGAATGAGGAAATGCAGCATCAAAAATGGCTGAATCTGCACTCAGACTGGAAGAATAAAAATGCATCCACTTTACACGCACTGCTAGTGAATGGGTAAGTAACAGGTAAATGAGATTTATTTCACTGCTGTGGGTAGTCACTTATCAATGGAGGATGACAAACTCTCTTTGGTAAGCTCTTTTTTTCCAAAGTATCTGTGTATTAATCCCAGCACATACTCATGTGAGTTGTTAAGATACAGTCTATAATGATTTTAGTGTCTGCTACCACTGTAGTCTCTTTTGAGTCTACCTTGTGAATCCTCAGGGGCCCATTCTGCTAGACTAACAGCATTTGAGTGACATAGAGGTGATGCCCTTGAAGCACCCGGACCAGACAGCTTCATTAAATCCCTGCTGATCAAGAACATCCAGTAAGTACTGTATGGCAAAACCTGCAGCAACATCTTACCATCCTCTGTAGCCCATGTAGTTTGGATTCATACATTTGGAGTGACCACAGCTTCTTCAGCAGAAGCTACATCCACTTACAGTAGGTTTCCTTAGCAGCTCCTCTGGTGGCTTCAGGTGGTGGTATATTCCTTTTAATTAAATCGACTAAAGAGGTAGTTGGCAATGAGAAGCCGGGATCTCATGGTTGAGATGTTCAAAGTGTGACTTTGAGACTGAAAAGCCAATGAACTTAAACATCCAGGACAAAACTAGGAGAGCCACCTAATCCCCATCTGCAACTGCATTCTGCAAAAAGCAGATTCATTGTTTCCCTGTTCTCTTTCAAATGCCTAGGAGATTTCAGAACATCCTTCTTCCATGGAAAATCCTTCTGTTTCACAAGGAAAGACTGTCTTGGCTAAATGCAGAGGTACAACATGTATGAAGACACAAATCTGAGGAATTTACCTACTTTTCTTTTGCTTGGCTCCATTATTTTCTGTAATGAAACTTTTCTGTAATGGCAGAATACTAAAAAGACTGTGTCTGCCAGTGCCTACTTTTGCTTTCCTACATCTCAGCTTTGTACTAGTTCTGTTTTACATTGGTATTTTCCCTATTCATTTAAGTTCATTTTTATTTCTTCRTCTAGAAGAAGGGCCATTACAGGATGGTGCCTGATACTTGAAAATTTTCTTTTTAACTCTTTTCTTTTCCTTTCTCACTGTCTTTTTCCACTAGCCTAATGGTATCTAAATGCTTTTCTCCAGAGTAATACAAGAACAAACACCTTGGGTTGTGACCAGATGCAAAGGCAGGTCCACAATTATATTCTGTTCAGTCACTGAAGTGCGAAGCAGAAATTTCAAGGTACTTTGCCATGTTTGAAAGCGGTCTGCCAGGAAGTATGTGTGAAGGGGTGGATTTGGAGCCTCTGAGTTACAAGATGTAGTAGCAAAAGATCTAGTTTCGCTCAAAGTATAAGTTAAAGGAGAGAAAACATCAGTAATGAGGATTATTGATAAAGCTATTACAGAGATGAAAGTAATATGTAGGARGAGATGTTCCAGTCTCCCCGAATCCAGAAAATGGGTAACAAGAAGACGTGAGAAGCTAAGGCCTTGCATGAAGAGTGAGGCTGTGTTTGTTTCGGCTGCATCAGGCATCCTGTCTAGATGGCTCTCACTGGCTGTGCATGTGCTGCAGGTCAGGTGCACCCCATACTGATCTCCCAGTCATCCCACTGAGGGACCTGCAGTCCTGCCTCATTTCTCATGTGCCTGGCTTGCTTTCTAGTATAAAGGAAATTGCACAGGGGACAATAGGCATTTAGTCTCTTCCCAACATGAAGCCAAGACAAGCCCAAGAGCTGGGAAGTGCTCCTGAGCCCTGCTGTCTGGGTGCATTCATCTGGATCAACTTCAGCATGTAAAACGTCTGTGCTGTGGAGTATGTTGTATGTTTAAAGGAGCTGTAAGGCTCCTGGACTACGGGGAACTTGGGCAAGAACTAACAAATGCACCACTGGTTTCATAAAGTTTTGATAAGAGGGAGTGGCACAGTGCAGGCTATGCACACATAAAAGCTTAGTTTTGTCTTTTAGAGCTGTCTGTTTGAGAAGTCAAAGAAACGAGTGTAAAACATGAGTGTGGCTGGTCTCAGTTATATTCTGTATATTTTTTTTATGGAGCGCAAATGCCCCTCAAAATTGTGCACAGAATTTTCTTTCCTGAAAAGGTCGTCTATCTTTAGAAACAGAATTTTATGATCTGTGTTTTCAGGAACAGAAAGTAGTCTGATTTGCACAGTGTATGAATGGGGCATATGCAATGGTAAGGGACAGAGGTCTGGTCAAATCACATACTCAAGCTGATCTGGTGAGCTTGCTGGCATTCTGTTGTTGTGCCCACATTAGTATCTATGACTTAAAATCAAATGCAGCCTCTTTTTAGGTGGTTGCAATTTTAAAGATACTGCTTACCTACTGACATTACAGCCTTCAAAGAATTACCTGGGGAACAGCTAATCTGTGTATCCAGTCTAATTCAGCTCTACATCTGCCTCAGAAAAGCACGTATATGGTAGGAATGAAAAGCRGTGGAAATAAAAAGGCAGCCAGCTAGTTGAGCAACAGTGCTCACTGTTTTAACAAGGATCTTCCTTTTTTTGACAAAGAATCACTTCTTTCCTCTCTCATCTCAAGATTTTCAACAGAAATGATAATTTTTTGTTGTTTTAATACTTTTGCAAACTTCCTGGATTTTTTTGAAGCACCCAAACCTTTAGGGCATGAAAAATCATCTGTTATCAAAGGTATTTCAAAGAAAATTCTATCCTTCAGCTGTAAGGAAGAGGAGAATGGCAATCTCTGTGCTTTCAGGTGCCATAAATTAAGACTTGACAGACTGTACATCCCAGCTGACCTCAGAGCTGGATCAGTGCCCAGAGAGCGAGGTAGTCTGCAAAATATGTAGCACCCACACATGAAATGCATTGTAAAGCTGAACTAATATTTTTGAATTATCTCCAGGCAGACGCTGGAAACTATGGATGATCTGGCATAAGAAGGTCCTTGTGTTTCTTTTTACAGTTTGGGGGAATTCTTAACAGCTGGTTCACAATAATAAGTACAATACCTGTGCTGACTTGCAAATTACCAAAAATTACATCAATTAATTGAGATTTCCACCATGTTCTTGTTTCAATATTTAGACAGATGTGTCGAAGCAGAAGCAAAGTGGCTCTCCTTTGCACTAAAGAAGGTAAGAGAGAAGTGCGTATAAAACAAAGATGTTTTTCAAGATGTGTTAAATTACTTTAACAAATGCAGAGGTTTAGTGTGGATGCATTCTGAAATTTGACTAGACTTCTGCAACATCCAGTTTTGCATTGGTTTTTTTTTTCCCCTACTCTACTCAGTTTCATCAGCTTTTCTTATTTTTTGACTATGAGGCTGTGTATTGCAGTAGCCCAGTCCTGCTCCCACAAAACGAATTTTGTCAGCAGTTAGGTTCCAAAAATTAATTTGATAAAACTTCTTGCTGAAAATATCCTTTACCACCAGAGTGGTTAGCAGGCTGTCTACCTGGGAGTTGAAGCTGTGATCTGTTTAGTTGTGAAGCTCGAGGGGACAGAAGAACCTGAAGTAGACCAAGTCTGTAGGCACAGCAGGATTGTGCAAGTTGAAGTGGTTTGAAAATGCAGAAATTCTTCATCTTCAATGAAATCATGTTCTACAGACAAGGAGAGCTTTGCTGAAGAACACTTAACTTATGAATTAGCTTGACACAGGGAAAATTAATCACAAAGCATGACCTACATTTGGGAAACTAATCAAAACATTTACTACTCTTGTCAGAAAATAAGAAGCTCATAGGAGCCTGTCAAAGGTGTTTGCTTCTGACATATGTTGCTTCAAGTACACTTAAAACCCCTTGCCCTCTGAATTTGAGTGAACACAGTAAGAATTACAAGTTACAAATAACCATTGCTCCAATTTATGTCTTCCCACGGATATATGCAATGGCAGCATATCCTCCCTTGGGAAGCTGATTGCAGAAACTGGTGGTGTTCTTCTGTTCACTAAATCAGACTGAGTATAAACAAGATATATAATAAGTAATAAACAGCATAAATAATTCCTATCTTACAAATCCAGAATATAAAGTGAAACAAAAGTGAAGAAAAACTGAAAACTTTCAGAAAAGTAACTGTCTGGCAGATGGGAATCTGGTATAATTTCCAGTGGAAGTGGCTTATAAAGTAGAATGGACGGAGTACTGGAGTGTCTTCAAATCTTCAAATATTCCCCCTTAGTAATTTTCACAGGCAAAGCAAGCTTGCTGCCATGAAGCTGAGTAAACAGTGTGACATTCACCTCACACCTGACCTTATTATTGCTGAGCAAATTTTCCAGAAGCAGTTCTTATGGATAGTACGAAGTAGGGCAAACACATTGCTAGCTGACAGAAATACAGGGACATAAACCCAGGAAACCTCCCCAAGGGCAGCCCGGTAACTCCTGAGAGAAAGGAAGTCAGGACCCCAAACTTAGCTTGGTTAGTATTTCAGGCTGAGCCAGTCAAAATTAGTATCAGGAGAGCAAATCCTTTGATAAAAAGGAAGGATGAAAATGGCTCAATGTGTCTGATTTTATTGTCTGGTTGTTGATTTCATTTACTGTATTGTTCGGTGTAATTTCACGACCCTGTTAATATCGTTCTGTGCCCAGTTTTCTTGCAGAAGGCCTTGGATGCCCTGCCTCTGTGGTAACGATTAACTCCTGCATCTGTTCCTCACTAGACTGTGGCCGTCGCCCAGCTGCTCGCATGAACAAGAGGATCCTTGGTGGTAGGACCAGTCGCCCAGGCCGATGGCCATGGCAATGCTCCCTGCAGAGTGAGCCAAGCGGACACATATGTGGCTGTGTTTTGATTGCAAAGAGATGGGTCTTGACAGTAGCACACTGCTTTGAAGGGTGAGAGGGCTCAGGCAGTTTTATTGTTCATGTAAATTTGGCACATGTGAATTGCCAAGTCCTCCCTCCTCTACCAAACACACCGGGGGGTAGGTGATGATCTTTGCAGAATGGCAAATCACAGAGGTCTGGTTTTAAGAGACTAAAAAAGTAAATAATATAAAACAGCATCAGCTTAGGTTTTCACATGCTTTATTATTCATTGCTGGAGTCTCTGCTGATGAAAGCTGAATGAAGATGCCCTGACTTTCAGCAGGAAACAGGAAAAGGAAGAAGACCGACACACTAATCCTATAGCTTCATACAACTGCTATAGTTAAAAAAATCATTCTAGGCACCAGCATAGAAATGACCCTGGAAAAATGCTGTGGCCATTAGTAAAAATGAAAACTGAGTATTTACTCACAGTGCAGCTGACATATTGAAGTCACTGCCTTTTCTAATTATAAACACTCTACTCCTTTACTAGGATTGCAATCATTAAAACATCAGTATTAAACACTACTCGGTGCCTCCTACTGTCTGAGGCCCTGTGATGGATCAACAGTCTGGAGTGCAGAGGAAGTTTGTATGTCTTAGGAATTGTCTTGGGCATTGTCAGCTTTTTGGTGCTAACCAAATTTTCTTTTTAATACACTTCCCCTTTGGAGGGAAGTTTATTACCTCATTTCTTTTGTCTTGTACTGAAGTTTTTAAATTGGGTTTCTAAAGGTAATTGAAATGTGTGTTTTCTGCTGTAGTTAGCAAGAACTTTTCTGCTATGCAGTTGTCATCAGTGCTTAATCCTGCTTTAAACTGGTACTTACTCATTGGAAATTATTTTAGACTACACTAAACACCTTTCTTTCTGTTCAAGCCAGCAGAAATTCTGTGGTAAGCAAGTATCTCTTGACTGATATTTCTTTATAACATTAATCATTCCCTTTTTCAGTAATAATTTCAATTTTGTCTTTTTATTTCTGAAACATTGAGTTCTTTGCTATTTGTTAGGTTTTTTCCATTTTTTTTTTTTTGGCTCTTGGTGGAACTTGTGGTAGGGGCAAAGTTTGTGGCTTTTGTGTCCAAGCCAGAACATGTCAGGCAGGCGATAGTGTGAGTATCTCAAGGTGTGAGGCTATTAATGGAAATGCTAGAGGAAATTACATTGGAGACCTCAGTTCTGACTATCACATCATACCAAGCCCTAAGGATATTCAACAACTGATTCCATTCAGAGAGAAGACAAGTAATAACCAGAAACTTAAGAGAGTAACAGATAACCGTCCTTCTAAACCAACAGAGTGCTAAACCTGAATAATACAAACAAGAATATTGTATTTATCAGATTTTGGGTCCTGCACAAGGAATTTCTCTTCTTTCCCCATCTATTTTTAAATAAAGCTAAGCAGTATCTGGAATGTTTCTTTACCTTTGGAAGAACTTTTTCTGGTGATCTAAAAGAAAGGGTGGGATTTAGAGGTAGATCCTTCAGCAATATGGGACTGCTACTGAATTTCACAGATAAGAAATTTCTCTCATTAGTGAAAGATAAGCAAAGAAGCTGTCAAACTTATAAATTCTCCCATTTTTCTCAAATGCAGAAAGACTGCCACTACATTTTGAAGCTGTTCATTTACCTCTCATTTAGGGCTATATCATGTCTATGTGAGCTCAGAGTACTACGTGTAAAAGGTCTCTTTCACATTTGTATTCTAAATGCCTTAAAGTACTAAGATATTTTGGTTTAATTATTCATTGAGGAGTTATATGAACTTTTTTCTTTTCTGCCTCTCCCAATAGATTTGAGGATATGTTCCCAGTGGCCGGAAGTCTTTAAATTCTTCATTTGTATAGCTTGATACAGCAACAGCAAGATTATTCTTGATGCCACAAAGCTTTCTTGATATAAAGTATTTTAAAAATTACCACTTTTAGAAACCATGAATTAAAACAGATTTTAAAGTGCTCTGGTGCTTTAGACAAAATGCTCCATTTTGTGAAGTATTTTATGAAGTTCATGTGAAGTTTGGGATAGAAAACATGAGGACCATAATAACAATAATGCAGCAGAAAGTATTAATGCAAATAGTCATGAATACTTGTAGAGGGCATAAATGGAAAGAGCTACATTAAACATCRTGTCCTTTGCTAGTTTTATTAGTATAGTCCCCAGAGTTTTGTCAAGATTGCTTTGAAATGCATTACATCAAAGCATCCAAAACATTAAGGTTTTTTTCTTGACTGTAGGACAACACATTCTGGCTGTGACTGCTTATTGCTCTGAGCAATGCTTTTTTTACAATGTTCATAAACACAATAGCATATGAATAATTGTAGCACTTAATCTTGTAACTTTATGGAAAAACTCACAAACTGATCATGATGGTAAAATGCTCATTATGGTCTGAAATATCCAAATTTTCATGCAGCTCTTAAGATAAAAATAGCCTTTATTTAGCAACCAAATGTCTTTACAAATTATAGAAATTAACGATCCTGTTGAATACTGTGAAAAAGCTGAAATTTTGCATGCTTTTGATTAAGCTTTGATCTTGTCAAAGGTGCTTAGTTACATGGAACTGCCTTTCATCAGTTGTGAAAAATGCTGACTTTTTTGAGAGTTTTTAGAATCACAGACTAATTAGGAACCCGTGACTTACCCTGTGACCAGTTATGATCAAGAGATTACACCCTCGAAGCCTTTCATAAAAGCTGTTTTTCTCATGTGTCTCAACAGACACTAGTACAATCTTCCCACTCGTATCGTATGCATCATTTTTTTTATGATCTTGTACATTTACCAAAAGTCTTAAACAATTGTAAGAGTCAAAGTAACCTTTGATCTTAAGCACAGGATGTATGCTTGGCACAGACTGAATGCCCAATAAATAARAGACTCTTCCCATGGCTATGATAAAAGATTTCATTTTCATAAGAGAATTGTTTCTTTGAGACTCCTTTGGGATTTCAAAGCAGCATACTACTAACAATATTGTCGCCCCAGAGAAATTTGTACACGGCCGCCAGTGAGCCTGTGAGCACCTAAGACTTGAGCAGGATCCAAGGGATGATTTTGAGAGCCTTTGGCATTTAATAGAGCAACTAAGACGTGGTTATGTATCTTCTGAAGGTGTGAGCTTTAATTCGTTTGGTAATAGGCAGGAAGGGAATGGAAAGCATTGTCTTTTGTTGTTCAGCTCTCAGCTGTAAGTAAAGATACCTGAGTATTTGTTTTTTCTTGTAGCATTTGTATGTGCAATGCTTTACAAAGTGCAATGTGTAAAAAGTCAGGAAGAAAAAATTCTCAGGTATTTTAGCTTAAAAGAACACTCTTGATTGAAATTTCCCATTTTTTCTTTTTACAAAGGAGAGAAAATGCAGCTGTTTGGAAAGTAGTGTTTGGCATTAGCAATCTTGATCATCCATCAGGCTTCATGCAGACCCGACTAGTGAAGACCATTATCCTCCATCCACGCTACAACAGAGCAGTCGTAGACTACGATATCAGCATTGTGGAACTAGACGAGGACATCAACGAGACAAGCTATGTAAGACCTGTCTGTTTGCCCAGCAAGGACCAGTTGGTTCGGCCAGATACCTACTGCTACATCACAGGCTGGGGACACATGGGCAACAAAAGTAAGACGAATATTTCTGGGACTCTTGGAAAAACACGTTAACCTTCTGCTGAGTTAATCAAATAAGTGATCCCATTACAAAGCTTTATCCATTTATACTATTACTGGACCTTATTAAATACTAGGGAAGTRTAACTACTCATGAAGCGATTTAGCTGTGACTAGAGCCTAGCTTTTTCAAATCAGCAGCCTGAATTCATGCTCCTTAATCTCTATTTAGACAAGTGGCTTGATTTTCAAAAATGTTGAGGATCTAGAAACTCCTATCAAGAGTCACCTGAATTTGTTATTTTACTGGCTCAGGTTGTATTCAGCACTGTATTGAGAAGGTATCAGATCGTCGGTGTTGGGGGGCAACATTCTTAGTTCAGTGGAAAGCGGAAGGCACTGAAAGCATTGGCATAYGGGCCGAATGAACATTTTCTTGAATCAACGCTCTGTGTCACACTTTGGACTTGCGACACGATTTATTCCATCCAGGCATAATCACAAGTGTTGTTTTTGTCTCTCTGAACAGAACGTTAGTGTGTTTTTTTGTTGTGTGGCCACTGCAATCCTTGGGTCCCATGACAAGAACAGTTACGTTGTGTAAATCTTTGTTTCGACAAAACAATTCTGCATGCATCATATGCAAATTACCCTGTTAACGCTCTAGCCATTGTGTTTCTCCCTTTGCTATTATAGTAATTACTAGGGAAGGCTGTTGTTTGTACACTGGAGAAGGAAATTTTGCTTTCAGTATTGCTTCAGGTGGGACTTCACCTCCAGTGGCCAGGTCAGACATGTGGCAAAAATTAAATTGTGTATGTGAGGATAGGCTGTTTACTAGCCTATCTTTTATGTAATGGCAGGAAAAAACCTCACAGAATGCTTTTGCACCATTGGTAAGTGGAAAAAGGTTCTTTATTCTAGAATGTGGTTTCAGTGTTGGTTTTAAAAGTTTTGTGTTATGAAGCATCAAAAACCATCGTGGCTACCCAGCATTTAGTACTTCAAGCCCTAGGCTGAACAACTTTCCTTAGAATTTGAGCTCAGTCAGCTGTCTAGACTACAAAGTCGTCCTTTATTGTCTCCCCGAATGCGCTAAAATAATTTCAATAACCTTTGAATTCTGATTCCCTGATACACTCTCTAAGTCAAATTTACCCAAACATAACTCAAAATGGCTGTCATAATCCCAAGCTTTACCGTGAGAGAAACAGGAAGATCCTGCCATGGAACGATGAGTCAAACCTCTCCTCCACCTCCCTCACATTACCGTTTTCCAGCCACTACTGCCCCCATCTTAAAAGCCCCATACCATATCACATAAAGGTGCTCTCCCTCCGCAGTCTGTCAGTGCGAACGCACAATAAACAGCGTCACACCAGTCCCCATGTGCTTGGTCCTTCTCCAGAATGCAACACGTACACTCCTGGCTCAGGAGCATATGAGTCACGAATCCTGCCATGCAGCAGTGCCAAAACCGACCTGCTTTCACCTTAGCTTTGTGCGAAAGGGGGATTCTTCTCTCCTTACATTTAATATATATATTAAGTGATATTTATAATCTATCCTAACAGAAAAATTTATCATATCTCAAAGAGCCATCATAGCCAAGTACTAGTGTGTTTGGGTGTGTATAGTTTAATGCTTAATTCTGTTTTCCAGTGCCTTTCAAGCTTCAAGAAGGAGAGGTTCGCATCATTTCCTTAGAACAATGCCAGTCGTACTTTGACATGAAGACCATCACCAGCAGGATGCTGTGCGCTGGCTACGAGTCTGGCACTGTGGACTCTTGCATGGTAGGCCTCTCTCTAAGGAGAAACTCACACCCAGACCTGCTTTTAGAAATCAAAGTACTATGATGTTTATTAGGTATAGCATACTTCATCTACCATAGAAATGACAAGTTATTTACATATTTCAACCCAACTTTTATTATTATTATTGGTGTAATCGACTTCAGTTTATGATAATGAAATGCTGCTTGAAGACTCTAAGGTTCATCTCTAGTAGTTAACTATTAGACTGATTTTTTTAATTTGTGCAAGCCTTTTGCAAGTAATTTTTTGTACAAATATAACGGAATAAATACTGGTAACACTGTGTGCTGCTACATAGTTCAGCAGAGCAGCCAGTTTTTACAGCTGAGTTACTTATTAAAGGCAAATCGCTGTACGAACAGAGACACAGCTTTCACCATATGACTGCTGGCCATGTGCAGCCCCTATAGACTTTTTTCTTTCATGTTGCAGGGTGACAGTGGAGGACCACTTGTGTGTGAGCAACCTGCAGGGCGCTGGACTTTGTTTGGTTTAACATCTTGGGGCTCTGTCTGCTTTTCCAAGGTTTTGGGACCTGGAGTTTACAGTAATGTGTCACATTTTATTGAGTGGATTGAAAGACAAATATACATCCACACCTTTCTGCTAAACTAACTCCAGATGGTAAGAACTGTGCTGACAGACAAAAGAAAAAAGGAATCAGCACTTCAACACTGAAGATTTTGCAGTCCAGAAACTCTATGAAAAGGCGTTTCAAGCTCTGTCTATTCTTGTTGTGGAGCTATGGAATAGGCAGTGTATGTTAACGGTAAACCCTCTGCTGGTGAATATACTTTGGGGTAGAATTAATAATCCTTTTGACTTTTCTTTTAACTGTGTTGTGGTGCTATTCCAAACACAGCAAAAGGCTTAAAAGAAAAGAATCAGCCACTTCTGCCTTTCAGCTATTCAAACTAAGCAGTAGCACAGACTAGAAAAACCTTTTTAGATAACCTATTTTAATACTATTCAATTAGTAGCACATGCATTTATTTTCACTCACTTGTTGTCATGAGGAATGAACTCGGTGCATTCAGACAGCACTGACAGGACATATGTTCACAAGGGCAACACCAGCCTTGGCCGTACCACACGCTGGAGGGTGCGGGAGAGATCGACGAGTTTGTAYGTCCATGTGGCACAGGGCACATCACAGTACCCGTGCAGGTCTCCAAAGGTGCATCGCCGTGTGCTGCTGGCGTGCCTGAGCTAASGCGTTCTGCCCCTCAGGGCGGCTGACTTGCATGGGCATAACCATAACCCTCCACCATCCTGACTCCACAGCTTCTGTTCCCAGAGCCAGCCTGGGTATCTCTGTGGGCTGACGGAGGGACCAGTAGGCCAACAGACCCATAACTACCACCTGAGGCACCCGAGACCAAAACTTAGTTGTTCAGACTCTTTGGACAGTTTCTACCACTTAATTTTCTGAAGCTTCCAGTGTCTTAATGTGTCCGGGAAACACCCATGTCTTGACAGCACTACACCGATTAGCACATTTATCAAACCTATGCCCCACGGGCTTTTTCCCCATTTTGTATAGTGTGTTCAGCCTATAAAGCGTGCACTGAACATCTCCAGCCCTCTAAAAACATAACAGGGTTTGGCAATGCCACCGCAATGGTTTCCCCCCCTAGAGCCAGCTACTTTGAACATCTGGTGAGATATGGAAAACGCAGATTTAAAGCACAAAAGATGCAGTGTGACCATTATCCCAAATGCTGGGAAACTGTTTTTGGATAGGTCTCTTCTAGTAGCTTGCATTGAAAGTTTCATTTTGGTTAGCAAGATTGAACAATTGGGAGAAAGAAAAGGGCAGAAAGCAAGCTGAATGATAGCAGACTTGGATTCTGGCTTCTGTACAAATGAATATTAGAAATATGTTAAGCAAAGTACAACAGCGTCACCAGCAAAGGCTCCAAGAGCCCCGCTCACGTGCTTGGTAGCTGGATGGCAGAGTGCTCTGTGCCGTAGGCAAGAGGCTAAGCCGTGACCCCAAGAGTCTGGTTGAAAAACATGATAATGGAGCTTGGCACCTCTTCATGATGCTAGAGGGGAGGTGTCTCAGCAACTGCTGGAGGTGATGCCCTGCGCAGCTCACAGCTTTTGGGAGGCCAGAGTAGGAGGAGTCAGGAACCTGAGGATTACAGGATGAATTTCACCGGGGAGCAATGCATTTAAAATTTGCGTGTTTTCAGTGCTGTGCCTGGTCTCCTATGAATCCAGCCCAAGGCATATAATTACCCTCTCTGCTACCTCTGGCATGCCCCCATGACAACATGGCAGGGCCTCGTCAATACCATGACTGCCATATGTGGTAACATGCATTAAAAAAGATAACTAATGGACATTTCAGGTACTATTAATCATATTACAACTAATCTACACAGTTCTGATTATTGCTTTAGTAAAGGTTTACCTCTTATTTCCGCATCTTCTCCTTTAACATGCCTAACGTTAGACATACTAGACAGCACTCTAGACAGCATTATTAATAAATATTCAATATTGATGTTATGGATTCTGAAACTCTATTTAAGTGACTATTGTATCACTGTTTCATGCTCAGAAGGAAAACCCTTCTAGGCTTTGATAGGTTTGGGTTTTTTTTTTTATATTAAGGATTTTGTTTTTACTATAACATATAAATGCCCTTCTTTCCCCAGCTATAAATGAGAGAAAGCAGCTGTGACCATGTTTTTCCAGTGCAAGTAGATTACAGGTGAAGCAGATTATTGATGCCCTTGCCTCAAGGATATGGAAGCTGGAGCTCTCAGTCTCCCACTTCAGCTTTTCTCTGGGGCCAGGATCTCTGCAGCTGTAGGGCAGCACCGTCCAAAGTCCCGGAGCCGGTTACCGAGAGTTACCGGAGTAGGTGGCCCAGGGGCTGCCAGAGCCGGTGTCTGGTGACAGGCAGGTTTCAGCGGGGTCTGTTTTCCAGAAGTAAAAACAAAGAGGTGCTGTTGTGAAATGAGCAGCCCAGCCTGACATCTCTCCACCAGATGAAGTGGTTAGCAGCTTTGAATTTTGTAAAGCGCTGGAGTACMTATAATCATTTCATGTAGATATTAGCACTACCAAATGATAATATGTAATTATACATTTTAATTAACTGGGTTTGGCCTGCCACCAGTTTCCAAGCAGTCCCTTCCCAGGAAATGAGGGAAAGTCCTGCTAAAACATATGGTCCAGCCCCCTCCTGTATGGGATCAGTCTGAAGAAATTACAGGCTGAGCCCCATCCCAAATGGCTTTAGGAGGGAGCAGTTGAGTCTTCTCCTTCCCCACAACTGTGTCTGACACAACATTCCATGTAAAGAGGAAATTTGTAATTTTATAGATGTATTTTTATACTGCTTTTTTTAATGTGTGCACATGAGATAGGCAAACATACTCCTCCTTCCACTGTATCGAGCCTTTCCCTGTGTGCTGACGTAACGGCTATGATCACAATTACGCTGTTTCTCTTACAAGTGTAGCCTCACTGTAGGTAACAATTGTTGGTTTTACTTCTACCATAGCTGTAGCTCCACATGGGAGCAATGCCACACAGTCAAGCAGATGTGTTTCTTTCTAGCTGTACTAATAAAAATTTACAATCATTTTCCAAGTAACTTCTCTGTTGAAAATGTGTTTTAATCTTTAGAGGGAGAGACTTAACAACAATATGGAGATGTGAAGCTCTAACTTCAGCAATAATGCCTAAAAATAGCCTTRGAAAGGTATTTGCATATCCTTACCTAGCTCTTTTAAGCAGCCCTGACAGCCCTTTAGCACTACAACACTTGCGGAGGTTCTGGCACTACACCACTTTTAGTTTCTTCTGCATGTATGCTTCCAATAAAGAACACTACCAAGAACACTGCTGCCAACGACTACTCTGGATTGAAAAATCTGAAAAACTAAAGCTGCAATCAAATTTCTCTGAACACATTTTGTTCTATGGCTTTCCTCAGGAATACAATTAGTTTGAAATAACCATCTTCTTTTGGCTGGTATGCAGCACTTCAACAAAACGTACACATGCTGAAATCAAAAAATAAGCATGCAGAAACTTAAAATAGTTAAAATTTGCCTTTTCACTGCAGTCAACAGTAAGGTATCCAGGACCACGAAGGCAAGAGTAACATAACCAGAACAAAACAGGAACAAATAATACAAAAACCATACTGAAATTCAGCTATGAGAACATTCTTAACACAGTCACTTTGAGAACTTGTCCATTAGCCTCTGCAGAGAGCAAGGGCTGGTCGGACCAGCAGCAGAGCCAAGGCTGGCAGGAGCGGTGGGTGCTCTGCGGTAGCTGGTCCTCAGCCTTGTGCTGCAGCCAGCGGGGCTGAGGGAAGGAACACAGCTTGGGTTAAACGTTCAGCTCAAACTGTGCCCCAGGTACAGACCGAAGCTCACTGTGCTGCAAACACACTCRCTCAATAAAGGCTGTGGCTGACGGCCACCTGCAAATGTTTAGCGCAGGTGTGGCTGCTGTGAAAAATGCAATTTTAAAAAAGCATTTTTTTTTCTGTATATCAAATATTGCACATCAAAAAGTGAGTTAAAGCTGCTCTAGGTGTAGCTACAAAGTTTGGGGGAGTTGAAGGTGGTTGTTTTGGTTTGTTTTAAACTGACAATCAAAAGTGTAAATGCTGTGCTTTCCTTCATGACATCTGGAAGGCACCTGTGAGATGATCTTAAAAAGCTTGTTTTCAAAATGGAAAAGTCCGGTCATGCTGTGCCTAAGTGCAGGAGTGCAGAAGCAAGCAGGGGATCGTGACGTCTCCAGTGCTAAAAAAAAACATAAAGGAAACATTCAACTGTTGAGAAGAGAGGGGAGAGCGATTCACTTGCACCCTTCGTCTGGCACCACTTTAGATACGGCCAATTAACATTTTGAAGCTTTTATTAAAGACTCACCACCCTCATCTCCCCTTCAGTAAAAAATAGCAAGTGATCACAGCAGACAGCCCTTAGATATTTCTGCTGTTGGTCCACAAAACAAAAAAAAAAAGGAAAAAGAAAAAAAATCATGTTTTACACAACGGATAATTTTATCACTTAGACTGCTTGTCAAAGTCCTCTAAAAGAACAAAACCTATAGTGGACAATTTTAAGCAACACGCACCATCAGTGAAACAACACACCAAGAAAAACAAAAAATATGTGTGTGTTATTTTGCACCACTTCGAAGTGTACAAAAGTACTTACAATCTCAGCACAGAGGAACTTTTAAAAGAGGAAAGTTTCAAGGCAACCCACAGGGCCTGGCACTTTTGAGACCCAGATGAAATCATCCCTCATCCAATTTAAGAATCTATCCTGAAAGCCTCACCGCCCTAAGCAGWGAGTAGTGGGGTGACGAGGCCTCTGAAAAGCTGCGTAATAGCAGTTCCAGTGTCCCAGAGGCATCACGCAGCTGGCCCCAGGTCTAACAGGTGACTGCCACTCATATTTCTTCGTGTAGTTGTTTTGATGCCACGGCTTACAGTCACAGAGGATTTTGGAAGATCTTGCTCTGAATGCTTACAGCTTTTGTATGATCGACATGCGAACTCCTGAGACTAAATGATCAGCGACCTGCCAGATCTGCTGGTGGGTTCTACTCCTGCAGCAGAGGCAACAAGAGGGCAGGTCACAGGCCAGTGTTGTCCCTCAAACTCCTTTTTACAGTGACAGGAAGGGGAGAGAGCTGAGCCCTGCACTCCCTCAGGTCACTGCAAGTCCCACAGCTCCTCCATGAGAGCTCAACACACCTCAGTCATAGAGTCACAGATTTGTAGAACCATAGAACAGAATAATCTGTTCTCTGTGGCCACAAGTGAAGAGAGGCCATAGATTGAAGGTGCAGAAGAAACATTCAGGTGAGACAATAGAAACAAAAACAGTATTTGACTTTGAGGTCAGAGAAGCACTGGCCTGGCCTGCTTCTCTGGAGCTCTTTACAACAGGAGATCATCTGCTAGGAATGATAAGGGTAGAGCCGAGCCTGCCTTGGGGCTGTAGAGCAGAGCAGATGGCTTCACTGAGTCCCAGCAAGTCTGTTCCTGTACAATTCTGCCCTTGTACCAGCTAATCTCCCTGCACAACCTGCCGGCCATTTTGCATCTTCTTCTTGGACACCTCGCGGTTCCCGTGGCTTGGAAAGAAAGCTGAGATTTTTCACTCAGGGCACCTGGAGTCCACTCCTGGCAAGGTGCCGCCTGCAGCAAGAAGGATGCTACAGACAAACATCTGAAAATTGTAACTGCAAACCAACACGCTCGACATGATCTCTTAGAATTTGAATGTCTGCCATCACTTCAAAGGTCCCCACCAACCTTATGTTAGAACTTACCAAAAATATTTTGTCATATGTTGAACCAAATTAAAAAAAAAATATTTGCAGAAATGGCTGTCATCACTGGCTCCTTCCACTGTTTTTCTTCTACAGGCTAAACAAAAAGGGTATTTTTCTCCTCACTAACACTCRGGATGGAGTCAGCCCTAATTACATTGTACCTTTCGAAAACAGAACCCTTTTAAACTTTTGATAACATGTGGTGACCTGCATTTGAGTGAACTTAGCATGCCCTCAATATTTGCCCTGCATAGCAGCAGCTGTCTCAGACCTCACAGCATTTGTTTAAATTCTTTCAGAGATCTTAAAAGATGTGGAATATGTAATGTTGGTCATTGACATGGAAAGCTCATGGTTCAATTAAGCAGCAGAGCCCTTGCCCCAAACACGGTGCCTAAAAATAAACACTTCAATCTTGGCAATTCGAAAGCAGAAAGTTTTAGAAAGAAACAGAACCAAAAAATGGGCTCAATACTAATAATTCATTAGCAGCTACAGTTTGAGGAAACTGTTTATTTCAACAGGTGCTAGTGGATACAAATAATTTCCTAAGTTCCTCCATAAATTGGCCATGTAACTTTATGGGGAGGGAAGTAAAAAGGAGGCAGTATTTTAGACAGTCTGGAATCCAGAAGTAGCCACCTGCACCTCAGCCAACTTTTGTGCAGTGTGCAGAGCAGTGGGAACCAGGCAGAGGCAGGACATCTCCAAGACAGATGAGCAACAGAGCTCAAACCTGGGACATGCAATGGGTTATACCTTCTTTTGAGCAGCCTTGAGAGATATATAAAATATATACTTACTATAAAAGTCTGGAGGAATGTAAAACACCTGGGAGTGAAGAAGAGTAATGTCATAAGCTAAAAGCTGCTATTTGTAAGAGAAGACCTGAAGACAGACTGGAGCTACCCACTGCCACTGGCAGACAATTCTGCAGCACAGGCATGAGGTAGAGTTTAGAGAAAAGTCAGGCAGCCAACATCTGAGTTGGGCGAGGAGGAAAAGAAGTCCAGTCAGTGGCGAATGACATGAAACGGCACACAGAGACAAAAAGGAGGGATGTAGCAGGAGTACGAACTATCATGGAGAACAGAAGTCTGCAGTAGGATTTGCCCTTTTTGTGGAAGAGGAAGGTGAGGGAGACACGTGACACGTAYGTCTCTTCTGGGTTGCTCTTCTGATGGTTAAAACTGTGTTTGGCCAGCACTGAGATGGCCCATGCAATAGCCTGGTGAACAAACTGGACCACAATGGTTACAACGATTACTGTATACACACACTGGAGGAGTCTTGCAACAAGCCAACCAGTAACACTACATCCCAGCCCTTCTGCTTACTACACACTTCAGCAAGTGGTGAGTCCCAGGGAATGCTAGGATTTTAGGACAGCAGCGCAAGGGAGCAGGTTGGCTTACCTGAAATGGACCCTGCAAATCCGTATTCATGCAATGTCCTGTCCATAACACCATGAGGTATCACGCAATGTTGCATACAATAAGCAGCATGCAAAGTATGTGAAAAAATATAAAAAACCACCCAGCCATTTAGACCTTGAACATCTTAATAAATTATCGAAAAGCTTTATAAACAAAAAAGCTTTTAAGGAAATGTGTGCATCGTCTAACTTGGCTGAAGAAAACAAACCCACAGTGTCTCATAAATCAGCAGTTATTACTCTTGGGTTTTAAACAGTTAGCATTCCAACTTTGTAAAATACATGAAAGCATCTTCTTCACACAAAACAGAATTCAAACCTGCTTCGTGTGCTAGAGAAACAGCACTGCTGCCTTCCTCAGAAGCACATACAGACTTTGGCACATGAGTTACTACCACCAAGTGTGTCTGAATTAGTTTCCTTTGATGAATTCTGAAATATGGTCTTTCAAGCCATTTGTATTCCCAGACTCATCCTGAATGTCTGGTAAGAAGGTGGTGTCCTCTATTAACCCATCTCTTGAACAGGCCTGAAAAGGTGTTTTAGATGTTGGCAAAACACTGGCAATGCCTTCTTCCTCTGATACAGCACCTGTGGCTGAGCTGGAAGAACCAGAAGTAGCCTGGAACTCCACTCTACAGTTTACAATGCAGTCATCTTTCCAGCTCTTAATTGCTTCCCTCTGCTCCTCGGGGGTCAGTCTGTCAAGGTGCTTGGCTCTCAACACCGGAGATGGAAACAATGTTCCTTGGAGAACTCTCAGCAAATATCTACAAAATAAACACAGTTTCAAATAAGCTGTTTAGAAGCAGACTCAAAACTGTTTCCAGCAACACTAAAGGAAACCAAACACCGTTCAAGTAACCCTGAGGCTGCAGCAGCCTCTGAAGCAGTTTTTGCAGGTGCTGTTCTGTGAATATAAACTCTAAGGCCAGCTATTGCACCAGAGCATGTTTTAAAACTGGCATTTTGAAAGGCACTGATCTCAGGTGCTTCCATTTTTCTGTCCCGAACACAGTTCTCCTATAGACTAGTTACTGCAGCAATGTGCGCTTGCAACTTCAATGAAGGGCCAACCACACTGAAAGCAGAGCTTTCTGCGTATAGTGTCAGGCCCCCCAAAAAAAGGCATCAAAATCAGTGGCAGTTTAGAGTTTCCCTAGCACTTCAGTGCACATATAAAGAGTCAGGAGCTATTGTGGAAAAAATCAGGGCTAGAAAAATTCATGCTTCCAACTGAGAAGCCATTTATCACTGCTGTTTTGCACTGATCATATAGCACTAATACAGCCCTGGAAAGCTGAGAAGCGTAGGCAGAGCATTGTTCTAAAATTCTTAACTTTTGCAAGAGCCAGAGAATTCACCAGAAGCAAGAATGAACAGGAAAGCAAAGGCCAAAGAAACAAAACATCACATGCAGTAAGAGGAATATGGAGTACAAGTAACGTTCCAGAATTAAACTCTAGGCATAATTCATACTAGAACTGTCTTAACTGGCAACTTAGGTTGGGCAAAGGTTTTAATCATAGATTTTTGCAGTGAATTTTCAGTCAACAGGGCATCCAACATCTGTCCCTCTGTAGGAGAACTGCTCCTTAAAAACTCCAGCCCCAGTCTCACTCCCTCAGGCTAGAAGGTGCAGAGCACCCTTTAGCGTCACAGTCCCCGCTGAGTGGAGGCTTTCCAGCACCTCACAAAGGATTACATCAGAAATAAGCAAGGAAAAAAACCATATGTGGACAGCAGTGCTTCCATAACAGGCACTTCTATTTCAAATCACTGAAGTAGAAAAGCTTGAATTAGCCACAAGAGCTATAAATCTTCTGAGGTATTGGCACAGGGAGAGTRCAAATGACTCAAAGAATTTCACTGGTAAGTCTAAATACTTTGCATTTAATTCAGCATGAAAAATACTGTCTTCTTCAAAATTGAACACCTGTACATTGGAAGCGGTCACCAAGCTGAAAGCTTTCTCCTACCTAGGCTCTCTACAGCCCTAACAAAAGGTCCTAGAACAGCATTTATCTATTTATTTGTCGTGTAAGGGTGATTTACTGTGTGYGAAAGAAGAGGCTCTACTGTCACCACCTGAAGCCAAGCTGAGAGCAGGGATGGGAAGAGCATACATGTTTCTTGCGCCTCACAGTTTGTCCTTCTGCTGAATCGAAGTGTGAACCAAAGCTATCAGTCATATCTCTGGTGAGTGCGGCAAAACCGTGGCTGACGCGCTTAAGACACAGACGGGGACTTCTTGAAAGGGGAGTCAGGTACCTGGTGGCTATTGCAGGCACCTACAGCCACAGCCCTGCCAGCTCCTGCTGGCGGCACTGACAGCTCCTGCAGCCTGTACTGCAGCACTTGATCCAGAAAGTGTGCTCAGACTGTGCCTAACGATACAGAATTATGTCAGGTGAGGAGGAAATGGCAGTTAYTCTCCCCAACGCTTCTCTCAGTATCTGTCTGTGCAATTCAGTTTCAAGTCTGAAACTCTTTCTGAAATTATATGAGAAGGAAAGAAAGAGACATAACACAGAAGAATGAATAAATTAGCACTGGAGGCACTTCGTTAATAGGCTGCAGACTTGAGTTCACGTTCGCCCAGTGAAAGGAAGATGGCTGTGGCTACTAAATACAGCTAGACCTAGAGTTTGATGAAGTCTCTTTCACTGGTTTTCAAACACTTTGTTTTTCTCTGCAGGCTCGCTCAGGTGTCTCCCTGCTCAGCATGCTGCTGTCTGGGACCTCCACCCGACGCTGCTGCCTTTCCAGGGTGAATGAGTTATCGCACTTGGAGTTACGACTTCTTCAGTGAGGCAAAACAAACATTAGGCACAATAAAAACAGAACTCAGGACCCCTTGTGAATCTAGTCAGTGTGTTTCCACCCCACAAAGAAGCCTGTACATGCATTCTTCATTCTAAATATTCTTATATATATTCATGACATAAATTTCGAACAGAAAATGGTTTCACAAATAAACACAGATTAAGCGCAGTACTTCTACGTATAGTACATGTTCAACAACTTTGATCACTAATTTGACTGATTTGTATATAAATTATAAATTCTGTGGTTACAGAGATTACTGTTTTCTCCCTCCAAAGACAATATTTAATATAGTATAAATAATTTAATATAATATATATCATAAAAGARATTTTTTATTTACTGAAATTGACTTTGAGAACGCATCACTAAAGAGCTGTCCTCACATGGCTTGGTCTGGTAGAGTTATGAAGTTTTCTTTACATTGGGGGTGGGGGGCAGGGGAGAGGAAGACCTCTAGCCAGAGAGATTTATAGCATCACCGACTCGAAGAAAACTGATTTTGTTAACAACAGCAATCTGCAATTATAAAACAGAAATGCACCTGGGTAGTAGAGCAACACAAGTAGTCAGGAGGCAAACTAAGTAAAATACTGGGTCTGTCACGTGCTTTTCCATGATCCAATAAGCATTTGATGGTGGGTTGTGGGTTTTGCAGGTTGCCCCAAAAGCCAGAGCGAAGACAAAGTAAAACAGAATGCTGCCAACTGTAACTACTGTATGTATCCAAGTCTGCAATTCAGAAAAGGAAAGAAATCAGATTTAAGCTGTAAACAGAAAGACCTGTAACACCTGTATGTGTGTGCACATGCAGGCATGAACATGCACACGCTCTTCCTTCAAGGACACCTGCTTACTGTAACAGAGGATAGATCTGTTCAGAAAATATTCCTAACTTTATACAAAACATTCCAGGAAGAATGGAGCCTTCTTCCTACAGTTCATAGGTAACCCAGCCATTTAATTTTTTTTATTCTATTCCTTTGTGAAAGACATTTTTTGTGCCATTTGCCTTAGATGACCACTTCATCCACTGGCAGCAGAGAAAGCCTTCCCAAGCAAATGGAGGCGAGATCTTCACATGACACCACCCTTATATATCTTGCTTGAGACATTGATTAACTGTTCTACATTGGAGTTTTCTGTAATGTTATACCTAAATGGCTATAATAGTTACTACGGAAATACCACTGTCATTGGTCTGACAGATTACCAACACTCAAAAATGCCAAATAAAACCTATTTAAGTAGTGTTTTCCTATTCAGAGCGCAAATATACTCATGCTAACCATATATTCTCAATAAAGACTTTTTTTTACTGCTGCCACGCTCCCAAAATAACAATGAAAAGAATCACAACTTGAAATTTCATCCATTATGAAACAATTCTAAAAAATATTTTTCAAAAAAATGACAAGGAAAAAATAAAACCCATTAATCTGTGCCCTTCTACTGTAATTTATTTCATTTTCTTTAAAATTATGCAAAATAGACAAGTATTACCCTTGTAAGGGCTGTACACTTACCCAAGCTAATGCAGATGCTTTAGCTTGCGCAGACTTAATTAAAAACTGGAATAGCATTTCTGCAGCATATTGGTTCTCTAGTTCTGGGACCAAAATATACCTCTGAATTGTTTATCATGGCCACAGAGCAGATCATCAGTTCCAAGCACTTAAAATCAACAGTTCGCATTGTTGTCTTTGAGATGCAAGCTTTGGGAACCAATGAAGGCTCAGCAGATCACTGGTTGGTTCTACCACTTGCAAAACTGAACTGACATCCCCAAAACCACTGTACTCTAACAAGATAGGATCCTTTCACTATTCACAAATAATTCTGAGGCCAAATTTTGTTAGTTTTAGTCATACAAGTAGTTCTATTGGCTCCAGTGACAGGTACATTAAGAGAGCTCACATGGTCACATAAATGAAATATTTAGGTCTTGGCCCTTTTGTACTTATTCTGTTTTGTATATGAAGCTCTTTCTTCCATTTAATTTTAATGAAAGCTGTATGCACGTACTCTGTTAGGAATATACTCTTTTGGAAACAAAGTACTCACCACAGACTTGCACTCAATGAGAAGGTGAAACAGTATTACGAAGAGCGCTGCTGTGTTTATAGGGTTTCCAAAAGAAAAAATGTCTATGTCTGAGCCATAGTAAGTCTGTAAAGGAAGACAGCAGTCAGCATCATATACTCTTTACGTATAGTCCTAATTCACAAAGTGGCATGAATAGTTTCAATACCATCCATATTTGCATGCACACAGTTCATCATCCAGTGATGATCCTGTTAGTACACATTTATATATGAGAAAGTAAAACCAAACACTTCATTTTATTCTCTAATTTGCCTGTGTTTTTAGTAAAAATTTATAAATGTATTTCATATCCAGCACTTACAAAGTAAGGTACAAAAAAGCAAACGAGACTTTGGTAAAACGCATCCAGCAAGGTTATCCAGAAAGTTGAAGGCAAGTAAGCCTGTAAGAAAAAAAGATAATGGCATTGAAAAAAACTGAACAAACTGCTGCATCCTTAATTAGCATTAATTTGGATTTGGGGAAAGATTATCTGCAGAAGTAATTCTAGTTAGTTTCCCAGTGAAGAGGCATCTTTTGTATTATAAGAATAAAAAGCTCACTCCACATGTGTAGCTAACTGTTAGTATTTAAACCAGCAGCCAGATCTGGGAGCTCTGATCTTACAGCTGTTTCTGCCAGAGCCTTACCTAACTGAGTCCTAAGGAAGGGAGAGGGCTAGGGGACAGTGAATTACCCTAGCAGCTTACCATCACTGAATGCCAAGACCCACTGTCTTCTATCTCCACCCCCTTCTTTTTGGTACATGTGCTTCTGCCTCTTAATTTGTGCTGGTTGACCCCTCTGTGTGGAGCGGACCTCCCTGTGAGCTAACTTAACTCATTAGAATGTGAGAAATCAGTTCACTTTTCTGCTGGAACAACACATTGCTGTTTTAGTGAGTTAAATCAGCTCCTGGAAGGATCCGATGGGACAACCGAGCTGGCACAAAGAAGGTAGTTTAACTATGTGGGTGACAACAGGGAACAGGAAGAAAAGAAGGGAGAAGAGGAGAAGTAACGAGCCTTCCTCACTCAGTGGCAGCAAACCGCTATGATGGCTCAACCGCTTACGAAACCATAACTGCACGTGCCCTGGCTCAGATATATGCCATTCCTTCAGGCACTAAATTGAGACACATACATGAGCAGTCTAGTCATCCAGGACTTCCTCTACAATTAGTGGAGAGAGAAGGATTTCTCCAAAAAGCCATTCAGCCCTTTCAAGAACTGAACTGCTCTCTGGAGGTGGTGTGGGAAACTTATCTTCTTATTTGCCTGTCAGGGAAATGCTTTAAATTACTGGAGATGAATCCAAGTCACTGTCCATTTTTATAGCATGTACAGGGCTATGCACTTGTGACGTCATGGTGCAATATTCTGATACTATATAAAGAAGCCAAGCCTTCTTTAACCTACCACAGATTTCTGGCTCATCATGTACAGCTGTGGGAGCTGCATGAGTATCTCTGCAGACACATCTTTGTCCAAGACACCATAAATGATGGGTGGCACCGATGTAAAAAGGAGATTGAAAAGAATCAAGATCCAATAGTCAGTCATTGATGTGCCTGAAAACCCACAGAAGAACTGGTACCAGAACAGGAGGTTCACGTAGGCCTGAAAAGTCAAAGACGACATGATAAATGTTACCCGTAGACAAGTGTTTTAAAAGCCAGGAGGAAAATAGGCAGATCTTAGGTCTGGTTACAGTAATCTGGGGAAAATTAAGTATAAATGCTGTGGAGTTCATGCCAATCCCACACTTTGAAATTATATTTGACTAGCACACAGCTTTACATTTCAAAATCGGACATGACTTGTTTAAATAGTCATGCTGCCACCACATTAGTAATACCCATTACCCACTGTTTAATCAAATCAGACAATAGCTTTGAGTGGGAAATTCAATCCAAGGAATAACAGCCTCTGGTCTCTGCAGACATAAATGGGAAACTGACATTGAAACAAAACATTGTTTGACATATACATTTTCTGTCTTTTTGAACCCATTCACAACAGAAACTAAAAAAGAATATAAAGCCCCACTAAATCCTTCAGTGCTCTCAAATACGCCAGCTGTGATTTCCCTGGGATAGGACAGCTACATACCACATTCTTGTAGAAGAAGTAAAGCACCATGTTGGTAAGTCTGGTATAACACCAGTGACCATGGACAAGCAGCAGCTTCCTGAGGTGTCTAAACTGAGAGATTGCAAAGTCACTTGCCATCACAGCCTGCAATGCACACGAAAGAAAGGATATGTTATATCCAAACTGTTAAAGATAAGCTTCAGATACTGCCAAGCGAGCAACTTACCTATTGTTGGAAATTCTTATTTTACAATTTTTTATACATAGTGCTTACGGTCTCACCCTCCTCAGAGCTGAGCCCCTCCGTACAAGATTTTACACTAACACACACGGCTCAGCCCAACACAACACAGGCAGGAGCACGGCTGGCTTTATTATTACCACACAACTGCACAGAAATCACCGATGCTTAGGCTGCTTGCTTCCTGGCAGGACGTRAGTAATAGGGAGTTCAGTGACAGGCAGCAAGTTCTGTTGTTTGGAGYTTGAACCCCTGCAGCATTCAGCTTCTGAGTGCTCCTGGAAGAGTGCTGAGGCCTGGGTGTGAGCTCAGGCTGCAAACTCTTGCCTGTGTACGGTAATGGACTGTGGAGCCACTGGGCCTCCAGGGTAAACTCTGAACCGATTTAAAATGGAATCTGATGTCATTTGCAGCTGTCTTTGTATACACTACCTGCATGCCTTCTTGGCCCAATATTCCCACACCAGTGTCAGCCACCTGGATCATACTGACGTCATTGGCACCATCACCTACAGAGAAAAGAAAAGAGGAAAAATCAAAACTAACCTCTCTTATTTGGAATGCAACCTGGAGGCAGCTTTCCTGGCTATCACATCGCCATGGAGGTGGCAGGAAAAGACAAATATACAAGAACACCAGAGAGTTCAGAGAAAAACATTCTTATGGCCAACAGTGCAGCCTATGGGAAACCCTGCAGAAAGCAGGATTAGCAAGCAGAAGGCCTCACTGAACTGAGCTATGTTCTCCAAATGGATATTAGCTGTTCCTTTTGTCAGAATTTAGTTGCTATGCTGGAACAGAAAAGATGGGTGTTTTGAATCACAGCCTGTCATCTCCCCTCTCCCTCCCTATTTTGGGGGGTTGTGATGGGGAATGACAAGGAAAATCCCCATACTTGCTCCCTTGCGAGCCTCCTATGTTACATAATACTGTGCATGACTGCTGCTGTTCTTGTTGCTTTGGATTACCACGAGTAAGTTTATGGTAAGTAAATTTGCTAGTTCAGAAGACTAACATCATCTTATGCTAGAGACAACTACGATTCAAAGGATTATCTTCCTTGTAAATTTTGTGACAGACATTAACAAAAACATAGGAGAGAAGAAACTGGCTTCTACTTCTTTTCAGAGAAAAAAAGATAACCACAGGACTCACCTACAGCTAATGTCATTGCTTTTAGCTTATTTCGCACCAGTCTGACCAGGACACTCTTCTGCAGTGGTGTGGCTCGGCAGCAGACTACAGCCCGACATTTTTCTGTGAGTTCCAAGAAAATATTCTGTAGGCTGTCATGAAGGACATGCTCTAACATCCTTCCATCAATAACCAGGCCTGCACTGAACCCTGGAGCTTGGGTGGAGGGAATTGCAGAGACATTCCCAAGTTTCTGACTGGGGTTTTTTTTGGCAGAAGTGTTCTTCTGGATGCCTTCTAAAATTCTGCTCATCACCAAGGCACAGGCATCCTAATTAAAGACAAGAGAAAGGCAATTTCTTAAATACTGTTTATGTTCTGGCTCTCTTCTCAATTTATAAAATACATATGGAGAAAAGGTCAAATGCTGCCCTTGTGTGGCATTTCACTTGAATCCAAAAAGGCTCAGACATGAGGCTTAATAACCCTTTAAAATCACAAAGGATGCAGTCTGTTGTTAATAAAAGGGCCTGTCATTTAACTTTGCTTAAGTAAATTGCCTTGGGTATTGTACTAGGAGAAGGGAAAAAACTGAAGCAAATCAGAAAATGTTCATAGACTAGCAAAAGAAACAACCATTAAGGATTCTGTAATATAAATACAGCTTTGATAGAAGATTTTTGCTCTCTACATTTCTTCTGTCTGGCATGCAAAGCCAAAAGTGCATTTCAAATCAGATTATAGGTGAGCTGCAATGAATTACTGAAGAACTGGCCTTGTCTTGTCAGAATCAATATAAGATGCCCAAAAGATTCTTCATATCAATACATGTAATGCACGGGCTATATAGAAGAAAATACATATTCTTAAATCTTCTCATTATTTTACTTTGAAATGTAACAGTATCAAATCCTGTCTATGTTTTATTTCAAAACCCAGTTAAAGGGAGGATGAGCATTTCTGCAAAAGGGGCTCAGTTCTCACTGTTAAGTAAGACACCCATTCCCCAGTAGGAAAAAAGGAATAAAAAAGCCTTAGCGAAAACCAAACCCTAAGTTTTCCTCAAACACAACTGGACTAAAAATCCTTTCTTTTTCACTTTATTTCCCCCACAGTTACCACTTGCCACACAATCTTTTATGGCAGATGCACACTGAATTTCTAAAGTGACGCATAAGCAGAGAAAGAAAGCAAAATGAAAGGTCTTAGAAAAATCCTCCAGTCCTTTAGAGAAGTCTGATTTCACATCTTTGCTCTGAGGAGAGACATTTCATACGTTGGCTTTACCAGTTAGTTAGTAATTTCTCTGTTACGAAATCCAAAATTGGTAATAATCAAGATTTGAAAAACAGCTGGTTAGAAGCATCCACAAGAGGATACAACGATCAAGTAGGATTAAACCTGCCACCCAAAACAGCAGCATTTTTAACCACTCTACCACATGACTCAGTTACTGGGTGGTGGGGAGAAGGTGGCTTTTTCACTGACAAAATTGTTGGCAGATTAGTTTTCTTGAATAGTGTGCAATGTACTTTAATGAGACAATTCTTTGTACATTTATGCAAGACAAGCAGGGCTGAGGGAATATATTACATAAAGCAGCACAAAACTTAATTCAATCGAATTTGCATGACAATAATTCTTACACTGTTAATACGCTGTAACTCACAAGCCATTTGAAGCATGCCAACTCTCTAACCTACCACAAAGAGAGATTAAGCAGTCGATTCAATTAAAATAATTAACATCATTTAGGRACTGTATATAAAGAAACAGATGTTACATACATATAAAGGATTTCATATTTTACCCGCAAAGAAGCAAACTGTCAGTTTTCCAGTATTTTCATCTTCCAAGAAATCATGCTGTCTTTGGTCGGTTGGGAAAGCAGAGAACATTTTATTTTTCCGTATTGCCCTGTGATATAGCCTGACTGAATTTTCCAGCAGAGAAAAATAAAAATTTTAAGAAAAATGTAATTTTCCACTCACTCTACTCTGTGATTTGAGAGTGAAGATTCTGTCATCTGGTTCCAGCAGTTTACAAGCATAGGCAATGTTGACAGCTGTCTCTCTCTTGTCACCTGTCAGCATCCACATTTTTATTCCCGCCTTCCGTAATGCCTGTATTGTGTCTGGAACACCCTCCTGCAGGCGATCTTCAATGCCAGTGGCACCTTGATTTAGACAAGTAGAAGGATTAGTGCTGCTGTATTTCCAAAACCAAAATGCTGCAAGAGTGACAAGACAAGATGGTCCTCTGTATGTATCCACATCCCAAAACAGACACCCTACTTGGGAATTTCTCCATTCCACATCTTTCTGTGCCAGAGTCCATCATGTGCAAGATTGTTGACATATACCCTTATTACCTCAGGAGCCTCCAACCCTTCACAAGACCCTTTTAAGCCAACTTTTCTCATTCTCATGGTTGTTTCATCCCATAGTGGCTGTGGGACACAGACTCCCAGGCTTCTCAAGACAAATATACTCCATTATTCCTACTCCCTCCTACCTCAGACTACCCCAAACCTTCTTTCATGTATCACCTCGATCCTTCCTATCTCAAAGCCCACTTCTCTTCCTTATTCTCAACTGTGCTCCAGGCTGAACTCTCCGTATCTCCATACCTCTTGTCCCAAGCCCATACCTTTTCCACACCAAAATCCCCTCTTCTTATATCATATTTTTGCACACTGCTGCAAAGATCTGCCATTCATCATCATCTGCCATTTCTCAACCACTCATTGCCGCAGTACCTCCGGTCCCAAGTCCTTTCAATTCATAGCACTAAACTCTGTGTTTTGCCCTTCCCCCTGCCCACACTGCCAACCTTGACATATTCCCTCACAGGGAGGAAACACCCGCACACATCCCTTAGTGGTTAAAGAAGGACTTTCAACAAAAAAATACAGAGCCTTTAACAGAGAKATCCTCTTTTCTGGCGTACACAGCAGGCAGACCTATGTCCCTAAAACCAGGTTACAGAACCTTCTGTTTTGGTAACAATGAGGTAGCACAACATCAGCATAAAGCAGAACCATCTCTGAAAAGCTGCAGTGCCAGTGATTTACTACAGTACAGGACATTTTCATGGCTTTTTCACAATACAGATGGTACTAAATTGTAACCAGGAGACATGGTTTGGCTTGTGGGGTTCTCAGGCTAAGAGAGTTTCTCAGAAAGAAACCAGCCAGTTGCAGCTCGGTTCATTCTGAAAGACAAACAATAAAAAAATTCAAAGCAAAGTTTTCTCTCCTAGCATGTTTCTAGTGCAGGAATCTASCCAGCAATTTGTATATAAAGCACTGACTGTCATATGGGGATGGACAAGAGCCAAAAGGTCAGGCAAATTTCTGACGCTACAGCAATTTCTTCAGTAAGCAGCTGCCAACAGGGCACAGAGCTCATGGCCCCTGGTCACCAGGAAGACAAAAACCTCCAGGTCCTTGATCTGCACTCTGCCTGCAGTTTGATGCAAGTCAACAAAAGAGGCAGGAAGGAAGATGCTGGGACCTATCTGATGCAAGCTTCTTTGAGAGACACTGCCAGGCATCGAGAGAACAGAGAAAAATGTTGTTTCAACTTGGGCACTGTAACACTCCCCTTCTGAGGTACCCGATCACTTCATAATCCAACAGAAGCCAAGTTTCAATATCTATACTGCTGAGATCCAGATCTGTGCTTAGTTAAGTACTGCACATTAGGACTATTCTTTCCAGAAATAAATTTCCATTCAAATAAAGGCCTGAGGCTTTATATATAGCCATACGGATTTCATACCTGCCTACGCAGTGGACTACAAACCATTGCTGTCCTCCATGATCCTGGCAATACTGACATGATTTGAATTTTTGCTTGTTGTTCTTTGAGGACGAAGTCTTCATTTCTCAGTCTTAAGAGGACAGTCAGAGTCCTGACTTACAGCTGCAGCTACACCAGGTAATGTTTATTAATAAAGCAAAGGAAGGCTCAGAGAAGCAGAATAAGAAGTGCTGTAAGTAGTTCTACTCTGCAGATCACAATGTACATATGCCCGAGGCAGGGGTAACTAAGCTAGCAGAGGTTCTGAAACCAAGCACTTTGGCAGTATGAAGCCATTTACCCTTCTTATTCTCACTCCCATTTAATGTTAGGGCCAACCCATATCGCTTACTGTCCCACTGAAGACACGAGACAAAAAAATGCCTTGGCCTGCAGGACAGCAGGTCTCCACAGCAACTAGATTTCCCTCTGCTGACTCTAGTGAAAAAGGGTACCTGTATAGCACATCATCCTTTAAAACTACAGCAGCTAGCAGTACCGCTTTGGCTTCTCTCCAGAAACTGAAGCCAGTAATCCCAGAATTCCTTTTAGTATCAAGGTTTATGGCATTTGCCCTGAGCAGATGCGGCACAAAATGAGGGAAGTAACACCTTTCCACACAATAGGATCTGTCTCTCTTCAGCATCTAGCGTGAGCTGCCTTTACCACCACAGTCAGATCTTTGCACCTTGCTTTCCAAATGTTATTTGCTGGGCAGTCCTCTAGAGCTATAATCCCAGACTGCCTGCAGTTTACCTTTTACACATCTACACCAAATGTTTTTCATTTTTTTCTGGTCTCCCCATTCCTGCACAGCTGAATGACCATCAGAGGAATGGTTCCTGCAGAAGCATGCCTGACTTCTTATATCCATGTTACTAGAGGAGGGCACAGCACAAGCATACCCGCTGTGCCACAAATGCAACAGTGATGGAAACCATGCCCAGAAGTGGGATCCCTGTGAATGTTTGCTCAGGCAGGCCTGTGATTTGTTATTATCATTTCACATGCTTATTATGATGATGCTTAAAAACTCTAGTGAGCACAAAAAAGAAACCCAATTAAAAAAAAAAAAAAAATCAGTAAAACTTTACCCTTTACAAATGACAGAAGAGCACTAGCTGTCTTCAGTGTGTTTTACAACTAGTACAAACTTACCAGCAACATTTATGAAAATTCAGGAGTGACAATAAATTCTAGGTCTGTAGAAAGCTATGTGTTACACAAATTGAGTTTAGCACAGCTCTCTGCAGATAAATTCCAATTATCATAAGCAGTTTCCTGGGAGTTACAGCATTTTCTACCTACCAAGCAAAGTTAGTTCGGTCTCAAGCCTGATGGCAGATTCAAGCAGCAGCTCCTCCCTATTGTCAATACTGGTTTCTGCTAAAAAATGCTGCTTTAACCACTCTGCATATTCTGCATCACTCATCACCTACAGAGGGAGAGAAAACATACGGCATGTATCTATATTGTGTTTTCAAAGGCGCCTCAAAAGTGTCCTCACAGTTACTTCTGCTGTCCACACACCGAACCTAGAACGCAGCCCCTGGCAGTGTATTACTTACATGACCCAACATGTCCACCGATTTAATACGACGTTCATAGTGTTAAGACTACTTTGCCAGGCTTCACAAGCCAGGTTACCCACTGGCACCCTGCAGGTTCCTGGAGCTGCCTGACAGATTTCCGTTTAGATGGCAGGTAGGCAGGCCAGTGAGCATAGTATACTCTCCCTACTGCTCTTTAATTGAGCATTGACACAGCCACAGAATCACTGAACAGCTGTGTACAGCTTGATGACTGTACAGCTACACAACCTGTACTTTCACTTTGCATAAGACTTTGTAAAGAGGTTTCTTGCCTGTTCCAATCCCTATGGAATATTACTTCTGATCAGCCTTGAATTTAAAATGGAATCTCAAAACATCACTTAAATTCTGCATCCAGAGCTCGTAATACTGCAAACTGTTTGTGAAACCCAATAAAACAGGTCTTGACTTCATTTGTTTTCTGTGTCTGGAATTCCAAACAGGGTAAATTTCACACAAGGAGACCTGCTCAGGACTCCTGAAGAAAAATCAGGCTATTTGACAACCCSTGTTTTAGAATTAGGCTATTAAGCTGCTTGGCATCCTAAACTGACAACAACTATGGCAATCTAATGGAAGTCAGGAATTGATTTGGGTCAACTTACAAATTCCTCCTGAAAGAACATAAGGATAAAAAAAATAAACAAAAAGATGCAATGGACGCATTTGTTTAGAAGTGGTAATGTCTGCTCCATTGGTGATACCACCCAGGTTGGTCACAGACTGTAAACATTCTTAAAAATATGTATTGAAAGGAATACCTTCTTAGCAACACACAGAGTGCGCAGTCCTCTTCTGGCATAGTCATCCAAATGCTTCTCAGTTCTCTCTTTAATCTTCTTTTGTTCCATTTCTGAATTATTAGTACCTACTATCACACAAAAAGCAAAGAAAGCAAATCAAATATGAATTCTTAGGCTAAATTTAGTGGAAAATTTTGAAGGTCTAAAAATGTTTTAAAAATACCAAAATGTTAACAGGTTTTATTTTAACTATGAATGTATCTTCATGCTTGCACAATGTACTGTGGCTGTATCTATAGTGAGCATGCAGTGCGCCAGTCTGCACAAGCAGTGAGGGGGAACCCATCTGGTACTGATACATCTTTGGATGCCACTAGTATAGCAAAATGTTTTTCTGAAATAAAAATTATTTTCTAAAATAAACTGGGCCACAGACACCCAAGCAGCTTTACTGTCACTGGTCTAGCGGGAGGGAGCTAAAAGGGCAGTCGCAGAAAAGCTTTTTTAAAAATAACTGTTAAGGGGTGGACTATTTGGACAGGCATTCAACTCACCTAACTCTGAACACATAGAAGTTAAGTTCCAAGTTTACCTTGAGAATCAAAGTAAGGAGAGGCACCTCCAGACATTAAATTACCCCCCTTAGTAAGATGACAGATTTTGGGAGGCACTGTTTCTGTCCATGGCCTACAGAGGCTTTTTGTCTAGACTTTAGATGGCTAATGCTGAGTGAGTTAAAATCCACTCTTGGAACTGGAAATAGCTCTCTTCCTTACTGAGATCAGCCAGCCATGGAACACACAAACCAAACTCCCTTTTGCAGAAAGCAAGCCTTTAAAAATAATTCCTTTATATTACTTTCCAAACCATTAAAAAAAAACCCTTGGAACATCTTCCGAACTTAAATATATTTAGATATTTATTTCTAACATACACAGATAATACCTTCTCTTTACTGCCTTCAGTTAAAAATCAATGACTGTTCGCTACAGTGTATGAATAAATCAGTTAGTACTTAAACAACATGGTGCATCCCTCCTGAGGCAGGTGCAAAAAACGTTTACCCCTTAACAACAGTGCCCAGCAGGAGGCACCACACAACTTTACAGATATTATTATTAAACCTAGAAACAGAAATAGTCAGTAGTCAAGGGAAAAAAAACTCAAAAAGCACCGATAGGTGACATCTGCTACTGATACCTCTCTCCAATAGCTCAGAAACACCAACATAGGTAAAGGCTAGAAAGTATCTCATTCTAATAAACACCTCTCACTGTGTAGCAGAAGCCAACTATTCAAGGAGATGACCCTACTTTATAACTGGAAATACTTCAGTTGGCTCCAAAGGGTCTGCTTAGACACCACTAAATCTTTTGAGTAACAGCTGCTTCTCTCTTCTCAGTTTCCACACCAGCACACAGCATAGCCATATCTAGGTGACATGCAACACTAACTTTCTGGGTTCCCTATAAGGAAGTATTCACAGATAATGGTTCTGCTTGGTTACTTGTCTCTTCTCATGAATCAGGCCATCTGTTCAATTGCACTGAAGAATGACAAAGGTGAGCAAATAATTCGAAGTTCTATAGATACCTTCAGATGCAGTTCTCAACAAATCCATCATGACTGAGTCTGCACCTTTTGTGTACACCACCACTTTGTTGGAGACTGGATGCCGAACCACCACTGACATCCTTTTCCGCACTGAATCAAAAGGCAGGATATGCAAAAGCTGAAACGTTAAAGATCCCAGACCTGCGAAGTCCACAGTTACTTGATCTGGAGTCCTAGACCGTAAAATACATTTATAAGCCCTAGCAGCATGAACCAAGGCAGCTTCATCTGGACTCTCAGCTTCATAACATTGTTTAGATAAGGGAGACAATTCAATAGATGACGCAGCACTGTTGTGTTCACAGCCAGCAGCTACATTCATCATATCTAGTTCTTGAGGCACTTGGGAATTTTCTGGGCTGTCAGTATTGGGAGGCTCAGCAGCCCTTTGAGCAGCTCCATCCAAAGCAGGTGAAGCCAGTTTCGTTCTGAAAATAGACAGTTTGCTCACAAAACTATTGGGGCTTTCAGACGATGACTCTTTTACACTTGGATGTGGGGAGGAACTTAGTCTCCGGACTGACAACCTCTGGAACATCTGCCTGATTTCCTCAAGCGATTTAATAGGCATCCTACCCAGCGAAGAGAGTCTCATCTGGAACAGAACAGTTAGAGAGAGCATTTATGTTAAATTCTTCATATTTTATTACATTAAAGAAGGACAGCTTACAAACTATGTATGTTTCTTATTGAATGTAGCATTTTAAAATTTACCATGAGTTTGATTGCTTGTATTAAAGATGGCCAGCTCAATCAAACATATATAACCATATGTGTACACTAAACAGCTTCTGTAAGAGCTTCATTATTCAAACCAAAAGAATTGTAAAAATACTTCAGATCTGAAAACTGTATGCATTCCAAGTTTGATTCATGATTCCGTGTAATACTTCTCTTTAGAACTGTTTCAGTAACAGTTAGTATGACATTATAACTTTTAAAAGTTGTGTCAAATGGAACTAAACACTTTAACTCTTGTTCTGAATTAGCAGGATACTTGTGAAGAACAAACCAACTCCATACCCCTCACAGTAACTAGCTACAACTACTGTTAAAAATACAGTAAATACAGTACCTTATCAATACTTTTTTAATGTCTGAATTTAACACAAAAGACAGTTCCCCTCTCATCAATGTTACAAAATAATTGGCTTACTGTTATTCAGAACAGTTAGGCAGCTAACAGCTTACAAAAAAGGAACAAGGCATGCAAGGCTGACATTAATTTCTCATTATTGGTGAAGAGTTAAGAATGAGTTATCACCAGGAAGCACGTTCTCCTTTGCCACTGAAAAGCATAAAGGATGGACTCTGGCTTCAGTTCTACTGCAATTGCATGCAAGTTGTAATGTGTCTCCATTCAGCATCATGGWAACAGAGACTAGGAACAGCCTTTCATTGCCTCTCCCTAAGGCAACACCGAAACCTTCCGTTGCCTTGAGCTCTTCTATGTCATTCCCTAATTGTGAACTCAGAAACCTCATGCCACGTTGCCCCTCCCAACCTACCTACTAGTGACCTGGAGACCTTCTCCCCCACTAGCAAGTCATCCAGAAATACTATTCTCAAAAGAACAAGAATCTTGCCTGTATATTTTTCTACATCACCTTTAAGAAATGGCTGATTAGTAACTATGAACACAGCTGCCCCATCCACACATGGACCTGTAGGCAGCTTACTACGCTTTCTGGGAATGCCTGGAAGCACACTAAAATACCAGGCTTATTTATACATAGGAGGTACTTTATACACCACAGGATCCCTTTTGGGAATGTCTCCAGCCATGGTTGTAGCTTCACTGCCTATATGGACACCAAAATCTAGTCCTGCATGTCATAAACATTTTTTTCAAAAGACAAAGTCAACAAATGGAAATCACCAGGGGATAGGGGGAAGAAAATCAAAGCTGAACTTGGGAATTATCCTGCAACACAGTCAAAATTGGTAAAAGATGGGGTTATGAAAATCCCACCCTGAAAAAAAAAAAGATTTGAAAAAGATAGTAGTATCTTTAAATAAATGTTAGGTTGTGTGCTCTGAAAACAAGTGGTCTCAGGAAGACTTAAACACACTCCAGACCACTGAACCAGGACAGTCTAGCAAATGCACTGTATGTTCAAGGTGAGACCACTTTATGTCATACTGCAAAGCATTTTTTCTTCAGATTATTACACATATGAAACTTGATCTTCCATACTTTTGCTGAAACTATTTGAATAGTCAGGGAACAGGTAAGAGCATTCTCAGTTCCAATATTCTGGGAGTCTTCTGAGATTATTCTTATCTTTCAGCCAACAATAACCTATTTGTAAAGGTAATCTGAGTGTTACGGTACTTTTAAAGGAAGTTATGCATGTATCTGGAAAAAGATAACTAGAATACAGAAAAAAATCACAATTGCAATTTAATCTCAAAATTTGTCTTGTCAAAGTTACAAACAGTCTATACACAGAAACAAAAATATTGAAGCCAAGCTTTTCTGCATCGGAAAAACATTAATAGCATTATATTACACATTAACTCATTGCACTCTGTGGGTTTACAGTAATTCCCTTCTTTCTAACAGGACAAACCAATAGAGAAGAAGAGGATAACTTTTTAAATGTCCGTTAATTGTTTTTTCCTTTTGTAATCAAACCAAAGGGAGTTCATTTATTTATGAATATGGCCAAACAGCCAAAATAAGGCCTTCTTACCTTCTGACGTGGCTGACTGGGGACTGAAACTACAACAGTATTACAGATTGCCAGAGCAAGAAAGAAGTCAGTGATGTACATTGTCTCCAAAGATAACTTGCTGCTGGCTTCTTCTGATTGTTGATAAGAATGAGAAGAAATTTGACTGAACTTCTCCAGCAGTTGTGCGTCTGGTACAACATCCGTTTCCTATTGATGAAATGAACAAAACTGTCCATTAGGAGATAAGCTTAATCTCAGTCTCTGGAGGTTAAATCAGTTACAGATGAATGAAGTGTAGAAGCTCATACAACTTCCTTCCTGTCAGATGCTGAGTTGGTTATACTAGGGAATAGAGGAACACTCTGGTGCCTTTGCTGCCTTGTGCTAGCCCACTGAAAATGGCAAACTTCATACCCAGACAGGTAAACAGTAGAGCCTCAATTCATAGACACTTCAACAGAGATTAAATATGATGAATGCTACTTAGACACCTTCAGGTACAGAAGCAGTGTTTTTACCTCTCGTAACCTCCAATAAATATTGGTCATCTAGGTATTTCCTATTAAAAACAAAAGAAAATTCTAGAAACCTCTTAAAACAAAAGAACAAACTGTTATTAAGATGAAGCTGGTCATTTTAGCTGGAGTGATCATGGATTCACAGCAGCAAGAACCAAAGCACACACATTTGTGAACCAATGAACACCTGCAATGTCAGCTGCAAATAGGGTGCAGCCACGCAATCATGGGAGGCTCTGGTTTTGATGGAAGAGAGAAAAGATTTCTTAAATGACAAGCATTCTGATCAAATGGGGGTAAAAAGATATTCCTTCATGAGCTACTTCAGAAATTTAGCATCAAAATCAACAGCTTTTACTTACAATGGGGCTGCTGAAAGCAACGTGTCCTGAGTGGGGAACATCACCTGCTCCATCTTCCCTTCCTAATGCAGGGTAACTACCAGACAACTGATTCAAAGACTTTCTGTTCAAAGGTTCTTTCACAGCTCTGCAGTTGTGCCCCTGCCATTTTGACATATGGGTCGAAGAGCCACTCTGACAACCAGCTGAATCCTCATCCTCTGAATCCACCTCTTGATAGGATTCCAACCTCTTTGCTATGGAAAGGGAAACAAATTATTGTTCCATGAGCAAAAAGAAACTTGCCTGGAGGTTCAGGAAACAAAATTTTGAAGTAAGGAATTTAGTATATAGCTAAGAATAATCCACCATTTATGAAAAACAAAACCCATAGCAAGCCATCACACTGACTTCCTGTTTGGGACACTGCACTTCAAGAGCAACACTCCACTGGAGTGAATCCAGAAGAGGGAGCAAGAATGATGAGGGTTCTAGACAACATGAGCTGCATGGAAACAGTAAAATAAGCTGGAGTTACACAGCCTCCAGAAAGGCACATTGATGGGAGCCAAATAATAGTCTTCCAGTACATGAGGGACAATTGCACAGAGAAAAGACACAGCCTGTTTTATATGCACACTTTGGGTAACAGAAGACACAATGGTCCTATGTTGTGGCAAGACAGGCTCAGGCTAGGTATCAGCAAAACTTTGTCAGAGAAGACATGACATACTAGAACAGAATGCCTGAGAAAGCAGTGAATTGGTCATCACTGGAGGTCCTGAAGAAACAAAAAAAATATTCATAAAGAATGATAGCAACAACTCTGCCTTAGGCCAGAGAAACAGGACCAGATCACCTCCTGATACRTTTTCTAGCCTAATTATTTTATGATGGATCAGGATTGTATGCCAGTGGTTTGACAAGTACAGCTTCTAGCAGGAACTCATTGAAACCGTGTTTCTTACCATTTCTGTATTGGACACTGCCTCACATACACATACGCATACACATTTTCTGAGTGTTTAACTGAAAAGCAGGTTTCAATAACAAAACTCTGTATTGACATGTCTAACACCTTTGCACCAAAGATATAAATGCAGTTCTGTGCCCCACAAATCTAATGAGGAAAGTCAGTGGTGTAAAGAACCTCTGTAGCAAATGGAAACGTCTATGCTATCATGTGCTTGTTAAGAACATACCCAAGTGTCTGCACTGGAGTTCTGGGACAGTGTTTGACCACATGCAGGAGGTTGCAATCTCAATCCAGACAGCACTGGATCACTGTACACTATTCAGCTTTCAAGTTTTTACCTGTCACTGTGAAAATAGCATGTAATAAGCATACACTAGCAGTTCAATGTCTGCATCCACTGACAGCATAGAAAACCTGTTCTGAGAGCTGTGCATTGCCTATTTATTTCATTAAAGTGTGAATACAAACAACGGCATCCTAGGAAAAAAACAATATTAACATACAGACATCTCCTGCCACACCACTAACTCCCTATTTTTTCCTTATGTAAAATGCAGCTACTGTACAGGAAAGAAGTGAAAAGTGTGATATTATTCTGCTTTATGCGAACGGGAAACCTATCCACAGTTCAGAGTCCCCAGCTCTGGTGCTCAAAATGAGATGGAAATAGGTTTATTATGCCACTTGTGAGTTCTCTTCCTCCTAGCTAAAGCACAGGGGCTTAGCTATGTTCAGGAAATGAGCTACCAGATTTGCTAGCCTGTTAAGTTCTTCTTATTTCCTGTTGTCTTCTCTTTCTGGAACATAAATGAAAGCCTCCTGCCCCTCATCCCTTCTGATGAGGAAAGCAGGGAGACCAGAGCTTACACCTTCCTTGCCAGGCCATCTCCCTGATGTCAACATGAATTTAATAAAATGGTTCTTTAAAAAAAAGATAGATGGGAACATAACAAATTGTGGCTCCCCACAACTACCAAATGTAATATCCCACATGTGGTATTGATACCTTTTACCAGAAAGCAGCAACAGGGACTTAGTACGTGTTTGTAGAGGCAGGTTTGGACAACACATGCTCATTCCACTACGCCTCCAGGCTGTTGAGAAGTCTGCATGCTCTGTCTGAACTAACATATGCGGCACCTCTTATAACACCACGCTGCTCTGCTGCCATGGTCCACACATTACTTTAAACAGAACACTGCATGCGGACACCTATATGGAGGATTATACTGAATCACAGTCATTGCTGTTGCGTGCTTCCCTCATGCGCATCCCTTCACCCTGGGCAATACGGATATAAATACAGAAATATATGTACAGACTAAGTGGCTTGTATGCAAAAGACTGTACTGTCTTGCACTGCAACTCTTACTATATGTAGCAGGAGCCTTGCAAATAGCAGCTCTGCGCAACTGAACAAGTGTAAAACAGGACTGAAACACAGGACAGCCAACATTTTTCAAACTGATTTTCAGAGCTCACATAGTTTCTAGATTTGTTAGGAAGAAGCACATGCTTACCCTCCAGGTAAAAGACAGGGCACTGCAGGAAATAATTATAAACATAATTAATACACTAATCTTTTTGAAAGATAACTGTAAGTGAACTACTAGCAGAAGTAAGTGGTAGACATACTCTCCCTGGCACAATGAGACCTGGATCAGCCACAGCTACACCATTCGCACTACTCTTTGGTTTATCTCTTCTGAAATACTTTTCCTTTCTTTAGAAAATGCTCTGAAAATATATTGTGCTTTTTATTTATGTTGTTCATTCACCAAGTTCGAAACTTAAAAAATATTTCTTTGCATTTTGCTGTTGTCATCCTTCCCAGTATAATTATGCAAAGCTAAAGAAGCACCTGKACATCCATGCCATAAAATTTTCAAAATAAGTGCAGAAATTACTGTAAAAACAGTTTGTAACCATCTGCTCCTGTGACACAACAAAAGAAGGGCTGAACTGATTCATTGCTCTGGCCAGCAGGGTGTGCCTTTTGCTCGCAGTTGTGAGCAGTTCTATCCGGCAGCAAAACCACCAAAACCACAAAGGGGGGTTTAATACATAGCTGTGCTTCACATGTCCACCTGTCAGCACCTCACCTTTGATCTCATACGGAATACTTGCATTGTCCACCAGCAAAATAGCAAATGTCTGCAGCCACTAGAACTTACATACAGTAACGGTAATAAAAACTTTGTGGTTTTATCTCATTAATAAAATAGCTAATTGAATCAAAGACGTCATGTCACTCTGCCCAATTTTCTCTTGTGTCTGGAGTCGTATCTTCTCCTGGGTCTCAGAAGGTTTCAAGCAGGCTCTCATGAAATGTATATTGAAAGATGCTACTCTATTAGACAATGAGGCAGCAACTATCCAGTAACACCGCTGTTGACTTTTTGGCTAACAATAAACAAGTGTGTAAGATATAAGTAAAAATACAACAGTCATTATTTTTGATGGAGGTACTCATCTGCAGCCTTAACACACACATGTACACACATCTGCTTGACTTGTACCTTAACATTACTGTTAAAGCTCTGACTTCCGCATGTATTTTATTTGCGTTACTGTATGCTCAAGGGCAACAGTATGTTGAATCAGAACCTTAAGATATACTACATAAAGGTGGTACACCGCTATGGCAGTCAACAGGATGTCTGAACCCTAAAATGCTAGGTAAGCATTGGCACTCTAGTTGGAAAAAAAAAAAGAGAGGAAAGACTAGACGGGCAACTTTCCAATGTTCTGCGTTCCAAATATTGCAAGAAGAGAAGCAAAACACAGTAGGCATGACTTCTTCCAGAGCGAGGAACAAATATTTTGTTTGTGGTATGAAATATGTTGGAACTTAACTAGCTGCAAAGCAGCACCTTGCATACAGCCTTCAAGTCTCTTAACACACTATATATGAAGGGATCCAAATAATGGAGAAAGATGCATGGCTATTAGTAGGATCAGTCTGAATTCATACCTTCCGTGAGTGTGTATTGCTACACAAATCTCATGAAGTCCACTGGACCCCTATCAAAACTTTTAGCTTCTCTGAGAATACAAAAATGACCCACTGTGAACACAGGTTTAGTGTCTTACCATTTTCCTCATGGCAATACTCCTGTCCTGCAATGCTGCATCTCCGAAAAACCATCTTATTTTCAGTAAGGGTTCCAGTCTTGTCAGAGAAGATATACTGAATCTGGCCAAGGTCTTCAGCAATATTCAGTGCTCGACACTGAATTGTTGAGTCTGTTTTCTCATGGTAAAAATCAATGTCATTCTGTATTAAATAAACTTGTCCCAATTTGACAATTTCAATTGAAACATAGAGAGAAATTGGGATCAAGACCTACCAAAATAAAACACGGGGATTAAATAAAACCAAACTCTTTGGCCAGTTACAAACATGAAGTAGCTCTACTGAAGCTGAAGAGTTACTTCAAGGATATAAATGAGATCAGAATATGACCCATGTTCAAAGCAGACCAAAGTTACCTGTAATAAAATGATCATCGTCCAGAACATATTGAACCCTGCTAATGTTGGAGGAATCGATTTCCCATCTGGCTCAGGGATGTTAAAAAAAGGTATTTCCGAATACCTACTTAACCAAATTCCATGGCCTTGAAAACAAGAACAAGATAAAGTGAGTCAGTTGTATGTAAACCATCACAGTCTGGTGTCATGGTGTTAGCTGTTATATTCTGCAGTTCCTTCTAAGCTTTTAAACTACCATTTTCTCTCTCGAGTTTTTCCTCAACAGGAACCCCATTAAAATTAATTAAGTATCAATGCACACATGAATAAATATCTCACATGCATTTCTATCAACACCACATCTACACAGCATATCTCAGAACTAAAGGAATATTAACTACACTTGATAAACACTCCCCCCCCGCCCCAAAAAACCTCTGGCAATTAATTGTATTATCCTTGCTTGTCCAGGTTTTAGTTAACCTGTGAACACCACGTCATCATTATTGAGTGTAGTCTGAAGAAGTTTTATAAACAAGTTTTAAACACCTTTTTGATTTGTCATAAAAGTGAGTCTGTTTAGCTTTACTCAAGCTCACTATTTAATCAATCCCTAAACTATCAAGTCCTTACAACTCTAGTCACACTAGGCTTCTGCCCACAATGATGTACATGCATCTCATGTTACCTGAAAAATCATAAGAGAAAGTAGGAGTTTTGCAGAGCAATTAGTGAGAGAAAAGAGAAATGAATCGGAGAAACAGGTTCCAGACCTAAGAACTCGCACCAGGAACATACTTCTTGATCACACTCCAGATTAAAAATGACAACATGAACTAAAACCTGGCAGCATTCCCAGCTGCTAGGGAATTACATATGGATAAAAGCAGTTTCCGAGATGGGCTGTTAAAATGAATCAGCCCCAAAATAAAACACTAAGCATTGTAGGATGAGAGAGGAAAATAGCAGGAGTCTGCTGATTCTCACTTACCTATTGCACCAGTTAAACACATCAAAATTAGAAGCAGAACACACCAGAGAATATCAGTGTTCACTTTTCTTTCCAATTTACTGCGCTTGTAATGAGGGCCACTGTTATTCAGCATGGCTTTGGTTTCATGACCTGTAACCACAACACAGGTTGAAATGCTCTAATAGCACGTATCAGAACCACAAGTGCATTATATTTCTAAAGCTCTGGGAAACAGGACATTTCTGTTAACTAATATTTGAACAGAGATTATAAATATGAGCAAACTAACTGCTCCTACAACATATGAATTCTRTCCTAAAAAAAATGAACAAGCTAAACCAAAATCTGTCATGTACACATTAACTTTTATACTGTCAATAATATTCCTTCCTACAGAAGAACTCTTATTCTTGAGGTTTTCCATATTATTTCTAGTATTTTCTACAAAATCCTGCACCTGCATTACAACTATCTGGCTGGATACATCACACTGATTAGTTTAAAACCCTCTGCCCTTTGATACAGAACACTGAAGAACAGCACTAGCTTCAGTTTTGGACCAGAAAAAAATCCTAAGCAAGCCACACATCTCCATGTCCATTTCAAAACCTGGGTTTACCATCGCAGCTTCCCATGAATAATCAAACATATCAGTTCTTCACATTGTTAAAATAGAAACAAACTTAATCCAGACATGCATTCTTAACATTTCTAGCTACAGCTGCCTTCTGCTGGATTCAAGCTTTTACTCTCCTAATTCCCCTTTGTACGACACTGTTTCTTAGGGCACATAACTCTATCTTGTTTGCAAGCAATCTGTAAAGCCAGGGTGGTTCACTAACCTGCATATACCACTATGCCTACAACAGCTTCTGTGTTTCTCACTGTGCATCCTCGGAGCAGTAAGTTTTCCTTGCTGAGGCCCACTCGATCCTTGTTTGAATGCTCACTGAAAAAAAAGCACATTACTTCAGCTGTAGGACCCCAGCAATTACCAGTCAGGCTCTGCAAAACCATTAGGGAGTAGATTTCTCAAAGAAGCTGGTAGTCACTGACTGCCATTCTGACATTTCTGATCGGACTTTTCAAAAGAATGGGGTAACACGCATGCAGATCACCTTTGAAAATCCAGGCATGTAGACACTGTATTAAAATCTTGTTGTGTTTACAATCCTAGCATTTGCCAGCTGGCATATGAGAAGTAGGCAACACTGTTGAAAAGAGCTCAAGACAAACACTGGAATTCTGAAAGCTTACGACTTCTACTTGGATTGCCAACATCAGAAAAAATTCAAAATTCGAACAAAATATAAAATCCCATTTTAAATATACTGTGAGCATTGTTACCCTTGTGGCATACTTTCAGTGCAGGCAGGCTCGCTGTTTGTCGAGGTGTTTCCTCAGGGACTAAGATTTATATGTATTTATTTTTCTTTTCATATTTCTAATGTGTCAGTGCCCACAGGGAAGAATATAGACATTATAACTCTCAAAAACTGAGAATCAGTCACCCCATGAAACAGTATTTTGTTTTCCTACTCTCTATAGAAAATCATAAACCCATAAGAAGAAAAGACAGATAAGCATGTTGGTCAAAAGGAGTTTGATCAAGTCACTGAGGGTTACACAAAACAAATCAGAGTGGGAGAGGAAACCAGTCCTTCCCATTTCCGATTCTGAGCAATGCAGCTTGTCCAATCAGGCCATGGTCCAGACAAAATACTGTAGATATCACTGTCATTAAGAGCACATTTGAAACAGCTATTTCAAATACGGAATACACAATTGCAAAACAGCCTGAACTAAGATGTTGACAATATTCAATACAAAATAAAAAGCATTAGCGGGCTTTCCCAGTTCATAATCTGCTGCTCAAAAAGCCCTTCTGGAGCTCTATCTGTTGAGATAAATGTATGTGGTACTCAGAAATGTAGTTGGGCAAACTGACTTCTATACATATTATCATTATTTTTTAAAGCAGACATTACAAGCTCTCTGAAAATTAGTAAGAGCACCAAAGCAAATGACAATAATTTAAAGAGCCACCAAGCCTACTTACACAAAGCCTCGGAAGCGACTGAGGTCGTTGTTAGGACTTTCACACTCTATTCTACCGGAAAATTTTTCTGGATCAATTTCAGAGACCTAAATCCACAGAARAAAAACCCAGAGAACTCAGACAAAATGTGATGGAACTTAAAAACATCATAAATTCATAGGTTCAGATATTACTATCTAACAATTTAGCTTTGAAACTGTAAGTTGCTGGTGGTGTTGATGATCTGCTACCCAGTGTAAATCAGACTTACACAGCATGGAAGGACTTCCTAGTAAATACCAAACCCTGGCAAGGATCAGTTGAATGGCTGATATTTTGAGAACACTGGAGAGGAGAAAATGGGTGGAAGAGTGGGGAAAAAGAAAAAAAACGCAGTAAGAACATCTGAAAAGCAGAGATTCCCCTTAGTTGTTTTTTTTCATGACAGAGGCACTGCCTTCTCTGCAACCACAAATTCTTCCGAACAGCCATTGTTTCCGATACCATGACCAGGATGCTATCTGTGCTAACGCAAAGAAAGCAGGTAGAACTTTTTAATGATGTTTGAGCCTTACCAGTACCAAAGAAAGGGCTGTTATGAAAGACTAGAAGTACATGTTGCAAATAAAGAGCGGGTGAGCTCTTCAGTGAAGAGAAAAGCCAAGCAAAATAAATATCCTTTACTAATAAAGAATGAAACCTGACAAGAAGAAAAAAACCAAAAGGCCTTATCTTTGGCATTACCTGCAATTGCACTTGCAATTTAATTTAAATTAATGGTGTATGAGTATGCCTCTAGCATAACAGAGGCTAGCCTCTCGTATAACAGAGCCGTTTCCAAGCCGAGTACCTTCCACTAACTCTTCAGAAAGTCGTTTGTTCTGCTCTTTAGAAAAAAAGAATGACCAATTTAAGGTTTCTCCAAGGATAAATGTGTAATTCACAGGTGTAACTGAATACATCTTCTACATAACTACAGGTCTCTGAGAAGGCTGCACTCTCACATTTGGGTGACTTCACGCTGTCAGAATAGCAACTGTGAGGTTAAAACACAATCCTGTAAGTAGAATTTGAAACTCAGAAGACATGGTAATATTAACACATACTTTGTTGGCTTGATTAAAAAAAATTTTTTTGCTATGTTTTGCTGTATTGATTTGTTGCACTGTATTAACCTGAAGTCAATATGAACATAGCCTTAGACAGACAGATACCTTCAGTCTCTTTGTAAATTTAATTAACTATGAAAGACCTCTCTCTCCACTGACCTTTCTCATGTTCATTTGTACAGGAAGTACAAAATTTCTGTAAAATGTTAGACAGTATAATTGATTCACACTTTTCAAGCATTTCACATTGTACAATGATTATACAAAAAAGAGCACAAAGAGAATAACTACCCCAAAAGGAAGTAAAATATCCAAAGCAGTAGATTCTTTTCTTCTACAGCCTGGAAACGGTCTCCAGGTATGCATTTCTGGTGAAAGCATCTTATTTTTGATGGACAACTAAACCATTTGACTTTGTCAAACAATTTGTAATAGCAGTGAAGGTGTTGCTTCTTGCAATATGCCTTGAAATAGCAACCACAGAAACGCAGGGTGTAACCTATAGTGGGCATAGAAGTTATGTCTACACTCCGCCGGTATAAAACAAAAGTGACGAAAACCATGTCCAAAAGCAGGTATCTTGAAATGGGCACTCAGATCTTCCTGGACTATAAGTTTATGTTCTATATTTCTTCTATATTTCTTCATTATATAAATATATATATCTTATTATGGACAGCACGGAGTCTCGCCGCTGTTGTTTTCAGCATGGTGTTTCAGCAGCAGAACTCAGTACCAGGTGTGCTGAAGACTGCAGAAATGCCAGGATTCTCTGTTCTTTTGGTATAATCTTCCTTGTGCCAGCCTCCAGCATTTTGTCTGCTAGATATAATACTAGGTATTGCATGTAGGTAAAAATACATTTGCGATATGAAAAAATAGTGAAAGAGAGAAGATATCTGTTCCTCTCTCTAGGTCTTTACACAGCACAGAACCCCCTTCTAAAAAATTCCAGTTTATCACCCATGACATGATACGCACCATAAACGACTTCTTGACATTTACCCGAATAGTTATTTTTACTGGCTTACATTACTTGAAATAGATCTCTCTTTCTCTGGTTTAAGTGAACACACAAAGATTTGCTCCAAAATAACCTAAGCACCAAATTAGAACTATGTTACCTAGTTATTTTGTTTTCAGATGGGGATTGCTGAGCTATCAAGAATTAGGCAATCTAGAGGGCTGTGTTGTTTGGTTTTTTTTAGTTGACCATCTGTCATGTCAACTTTCTTACACCATTAGAAATGCACAATTATCACCTGCTCTGAATATCCTCTCACCACCTGCCTCTGCTTTAGATTGGTTTCTCCATCAAGGCCTGCCGTTTCAACATAACAGATCCCATCCAGGTCACTAGAATATAACAGCACCATGTCAGCAGGAATGATTTCATTACGTGAAAGCCGGATGAAGTCTCCAACATTGACATTTTTCCAGCGTTCATCTATGTATCTCTTYTCCTTCCTGAAATACATATAAAACCAGTAATTTTTTACAAATGCATAAACTGAAAGCTCAGAGAAACACACTGTAACTAGAAAATTACTCTAATAGTTAATTTATGCTTCCAAGTCATCAAAAAAACTCTGATGAGATAGTCTATTAGCTCAAGGTGAATATGGGGTCCAAGCCCTGTTCTTCTGGGGATTACATTCYAGGCACCCTCCCAGAATTATTTTAGCTCTATTTAAAATTCAGCCCACTTGCTTCCTGTATTTTCATTATTCCAAGAAAGCAAGCAGTGTTTTCAGGACTTCTCTTTCGGTCACCACTTTTTCTTGCAATTATGCAACCAAGAACAGCAAATCTTTTTCCCTTCTGATAGGGCCTTTCAAAAATGTCTGTCTCCCAAGATGATGAACATCTACCAGTAAGCAGAGAATATTCAGCAACCACTTCACTGATGCTCTGAATATAAATACTTGTATTTACAGGCTTTTAAAATATCTTTTCCATTAATTTTGAATGTAAGGTACCAAGACTCTATAATACACAAGAAAGTCAATAAAAGCTCAGGCCTGTCAGCACTGAGTTGAAATTCTTCATTAATAACGAAATACCCAGGCATGACATATGTAAGTTTGATCTGTTTTCAACAGTTTTTCAACTGTTTGCACAGGGAAGTGCACCTAGCTTCTACAGTGCAGACATAAGCTAACAAGCTCCACAACATGGCCATTGTGTGTAGGCTGCCACTTATCTACTAGCTTTAATCAAAGTGCTAGCTATGTAAAATGCTTCTGATAAATACTGAAATAGAAACAGACACTTCTAATGACAAAGAAAACATCGGAAAAATATTCCCTGTATCAAGCTTTGCACCCATCCTTTCAGACCTGCATTATCTGACAGTACCCTTTTGAAAAYGCTTGTCTATAAACAGAAGGCACAAAGCCCACACAATCAATCAGTGTACTGATGACAATTTCTCCAGTGAAGATAAGGTGGAGGTGGTTATATCGCTTTCAAAGTGCAAACAAAGCAAAAACAGGAAGCAACAAAAGCTGACATAAAATTAAAGCAATATAAGGCACATCTGTTTTCTCCTTAAGATGCTCATCACTAGTTTTCTACACAGACGGAAAACTGGCACAATGGAAAGCATGTAAAACTTAATTAAAGCTAAAGCCACGTCTATCACAAGATGGATGCATTCAAAAAACACTGCAGGAATTAACTTTTCATACCAGTACATTTCCTTGAAAATAAATACATTAAAAAAAAAAAAAAAAAGAGTTGAAGGAAAAATTTCTAAAGTAAATTAACAAAAACCAACATAATAATAGAGGTAAACAGGAAAAGGTAAGGAAGATTTGCTGAAACAGGATACGACTCTCAGTTACAGAAGGTATGACTTAAGCTTTGATAGCTGCAAAGGTGCTGACAAAGTAGATCTATTCAGGAGACTGAGCAAGCTGAAAACTAGTGATCTTTTTTTTTTTTTTTTTAGAACTACCCCTGAGGTATTGAAAACTACAACTTCTTGTGTAGGCAAATTTATCTCGCTATGAAGGCCAATTGAGTCCAATTAGGGTATAACACCAGCTGGAGCAGAATGCCCTGGTCACTCCAAAACAGCACCCTTTTACCTCACCCTCCAAACAGGATGGAAAGGATTTGAGAACCCAGGAGGGTGGTGGGAGAAAATTACTTCCACAGCCAGCTTGTATTTAGAAGAGTTAGAGAAAGGATGGAAATGGAAAGGTAAGCAAGACAAAATAAGCTCATAAACAAAGAAAGCAATAGCATCGCTAATGTAGTAAGATAAAAATATCAGGGGAAAAGTTGTCAATTTCTGCCACTGATTTATATACAATGATTTGCATAAACATGCATTTGTAAAGAACAGTAATTATAACACATCTGCATGCAAGGCTTGGAATGAAACAGAAATACATTTGAGAGAGAAGAAAAACATATCAGCCCGCAAAGGTATTCGTCCTGCTGCTGCTGCAGCAGATGGATCATGCACATATTCTTTATCCAGTTCAGCACAAAGTCAGACAAAAAGTTTAACCATCTTTAGTAGGAGGTCAGTGGGGGAATAAACGGATTTTTGCATCATAATCACGTCATGACAGTTCTACTGAAATAACACAAACTACATGATTTTAACAGATGCTCAAACAGAAGTGTCTTATGCTTTGTGATTCATGGCTATTTAAATAAGATCCTACCACTTTAAAAAGATAACTTGCTCAAAAGGCACAAGGACTTGATAACTAAGTACTTAGCATCATAGCAACAATTACAAACTAAATTAAAGTGCACATTAGCACATTTTATTGTTTATTGATATGTTTTATTACTCCACAAGGGAAAGATGAGACAGAAATAAAACACCCCAACATTTTAAGCGACATTATCTTATCGCATTTTCAAGACAGAAATAAGCTTTCCTGGTAAAATGAGCTTCAGGCTCTGTGTATTTAAGGCCAAATACAATAATTCAGATCTATCAAATGGATAAATTCAAGAACTCCAAAAAGTAGCAGGTTGAAAATTCTGAAGCTATGGATGTCAGACATTTGCTATAAGCAAAAGCAAATGGGGGGCGTGGGGGCAGAAATCAGATTTGTCAAAAAAGCACGGAAAGTAGCATCTAGCTCAGATAGATTTACTAAGGCACTGAGACTGGCACATTTTGTCATGGACAACAGAGCACAGTGAAACTAGTTTTTATTATGAACACTTAACTTTGTATAAAAGCAAGCCTCACAAGAGTTCAAGCAGCAAGGATCACTGGTCTTCCTGAAAACGCTTCACGCAAATTACCTTCAGATACAAACAGGTGGCCTACCAGCTTTCAAGCATGACAACTACTGCTTAGTTACGTTGAGATAGCAAGAAGAGCCATTATATTGGGCACTTGCCTCAGTAGCCAGGTAGGTATCAGTATCTAATATGCAAGTAAAATTATACAGACAGCATGTACAATGTATACAACTTCTCCAGAACAACAAATGCACAGTAAGAAAATAACTGGAAATTGTATTGAACATTAGCTAGTTCTTCATCATGTTTAGAATTGATACGATTATTCTTGATTAAATGCATGCACTGGAAGAGTCATTACAATTTCTAAGGTATTCTTGTTAAACAAGTTAAGAAATTCTGAACCCTAATGTGAGATTAATGGAAGTTTAAGATAAATCAGCTCACACATAGTGAACAATCATTTTTGTACCAATATAAGATTTAATTCTCCTGAACCATGCCTCCAAGCTTATTTTTAAAACCAGGTTATACTATAGAAAATAATTAATGATAAAGAAACTAAGGAGAAAAAAAAGTTACAAAAACTAAATACTTATAGGCACAAGGAATTTTTACAGATGACTAATATGGCCACTGATTATTACACATTTTTGGTGATGGGGAAGGAATCAAGCCAGAAAAGAAGTTCAGAAATTAATTCTGCTTCACTGACATTGCTGTAAGATTGCAAGTAACACAGAGTTTTCAGGAATACGGATACTGAATGCTTCAGCCTTCTGGCAATGAATTCTTTCAGGGTACATGACAATTTATAGCAGAAATAATCCAGCTTCTCCCTTAAGCCTTCTCTGCAGACATGAAGAAGAAAGAAAACGTTTATCTTCCCTAATAGCCCAATTACTTACTTGTTTCAAACTCAAATTCTTATGGGTTGAATAGAATGTTTCTGGGAAAGCTGCTATATATATTCGTGTTTTCAGAACAAAAAGCTGTTTGTTTTTCCTTTGATGATATAAAATGATAATCCAGACTTTTTCTATGGTTATGAGCTAGCTCTTAAAATACCAATAGAGTATGGCAAATGCCAGAAAGCTGGACATTCCATTTTCTGAGTAGTATCACAATATATTTAATGGTTATGTAGTACCAGATTGCAAACCTGCTGCATGGGCTGATTAAGGTCATGTCTACGGTACAGAGTTTAGGGTTTGGCATAACCAGCTAGCACATTAAGATTTCAGAAAAGCTTATTTTCAGTGTATTGCCTTCACTAGGAAAAGGTGTGTCTTTAACAAATTCAGTAAGGTCCGAGCAGTAACATACAGTAGTTGCTGTAGTGCCAAACCATATTTGAAACTCCCTCTTTTCATTGAAGTGTCTAACTGCCAATCAATCCTCTCCTACAGGTGCTATTTGTGACAGCTACTACAACACATGAAAAGTGACGCTTTTCAAAATATTTGTTTCCCTGCATGACCACAGAGCATGCAAGAAAGAAAAAGGGTCCACTACACTTCCTTTATTTTTGTATTTTACAGGCTTTGAATGAGTCTCAGAATATCCTTTTATGACAGGTATAAAAGAAAAACAATTATGTGGGCAGCACTGACATGCACTAAAAGAAGTTTTTTGCCAGTTCATTTAGAATATGATCAGCTTGCGTTCCTGTCTTTTTATTATCCATGCATAACAACTGCCTGTCAGCAAACCTCTCACCACTAGCATGCTCCACTCCTGACCTGCACCTACAGTCTGTAATACTGCCATCCTGCACTGTGGAACAGGTGCTAACATTTGTACCAAATTATGTGATGCACTCAAATAGAAAATGATCTAATTCTGGTTGGGGAAATGTTACTACATTATCAGTACATCCCGATACCATTAATGAGCTTTACCAATATAGTGATAAATTAGCAATCCTTGAATTTCCATGATGCTTACAGTGATTTTAGAGGAATTGAAAATACACCTTGCAAAACAAATGCTATGTACAACAATGCTTAACTAGTCAAACTACCTTGGTTAATACAGTACAAACTCATGCATGAGCACTCTTGCCTTAACCAAAGAATAATTTTTTTTAGCAAATTTTACACTAATTTGATATCCATTTAGAAAAACTGGTGACCAAGACTCAACCAGACTAGTCCCTGAGCAATCTGATCTAATTAGACCTGATTTGAGCAGGGGGTTGGACAAGATGACCTCCAGAGACCCCTTCCAACTTATTTTATGATTCTATGAGTATCCAGAAAATAAACCAAAAGATTTATCAACAACTTTTTCACATATAATCAAATAATAACAATAAACCAGAAAGACTGTTCTCTCTTACCTGCTATACACTTTGGTTAGTAAGTTGTTTATCTGTTTATCCATTTTATACTTTGAGTAATCTTCCAGACCGTCTTTCACTGCAATAATTGTCAGAACCGCTACTAGAGGTAGCATTGTAATTTCTTTTTGGAAGGCTTCCACCAGAGGAACCCAATTTAGGACAACTAGAAATAGGAAATACAAATTGGCAACTCTGAAACAAAGAGAAAACATAGGAGTTAGCTGTGCTAGCAGACAGTCATCCTTATCCCCCCACTTCATGCTATATAGACACTTAAGTTAGCAGTAACTTATCTTTTCTTCCCCCCAGCTGCAATTTAACAACTAAGTATCCAGAACTCTGTTTTCACTCTCCAGTCAATAGATTACTTAGCTGCACAGTTGCGTAATATGCATGATCAGAGGATGCAGAAACCAAGAATTTTCCTGTATTTTCAAACCTGTCTTCCAGGCCTATGTCTTCTAGTGAAGCTTTGGTGAACTTGCACTCTCTCAAATTTCCAGGTCTTTTAAACTTCATTTTATCATCTCCTGGGGGAGATGACATGTTTATAAAAGGGAGCCACCCTACAACCTCCCTGCATAACTTTACAAATCAGCAGTCCTCCAACCAGGAGGAGGATGAAAAAAATTGGCAACAGAGAAAGACATGAGCGAAGGGAAGAAATACATTTGCAGGAAATGAGCTGAAAATCCTACTGCAGATTGCTGTGTGGCAGTGCTCCAAGAGTAAGGAATATTTCAATAATCCAAATAACAGAATGAGTGGAAATAACATAAGCTATGGACAAAAAAATTAGCTCAACACTGATGATACTCAAGAGACTTTGGCCAAATACCACAGATGTCTTCAGAATTGATAGGCAGGTCAGGAGGAAGAGTAATTTTTGAATACCCGTCCATATAGTAATACACACATTTAAATAAAAGGATTCAATTTCAGAAGAAWTACCACAATCAAAAGGAGTTCATTACCTGTGAAATTGTTCAAATAAATTCCGTGGTAAAAAATTCAGTACAGTATACTTAGTAGTCCGTATTTTGTTGTTCATGTAGAGTTTTGATACTTTTTCATATTCTTCCTTAAAATGTCCCAAACAGGGTATCACTATCCTATGTTTGCCAATAGTTTTTGATGATTGATAGCACTTGTTACTTGAATTGCTGCTGCTGCTACCTTCTCTGCCATCTGTAGATATCAGTCGCTGCCAACGGTATCGGGCCCAGCGGATGGGATCTGCCATTGCGCCTGAAACACTTTATAATCCAAGGAGCGTCCTCTGTCTAGAAACATGTTAAAATACAGCAAGTTAAGTAATAATTCTGTAAAGGCTTTTCAACTAAAAAGTCACAGTTACAGTTCTGAATAAGTCTGGGAAAAAAGTAGTTTCCGTATTTTGATTTWAAAAAAAAAAAACCCAGACAGTTAATAGGTTATGTGAGGTCAGGAATCTCTGCTTCAAAGGTTGAATTTATCTGAATTTCATCCACTCTTTCAGGATCCTAGAGTTCGATTACTCTGTTTAAAATGCACAATATTTTTGTAACAGCACCTCATGTAAGCAGCCCGCCCACCAGTTTCTCATGCTGTAGTATGGTGAAAAAGCAGACAAGCTGCTAACTCTGCAGAAAACATTTTGAAAGGAATCCTCATCAAAAGCATTTTGAAAGGAATCCTCATCTCAGACACTGTGGTCCTTGCCGATGGTTAACAACCTTTATTAAACTCAGGAGTCAACAATATAGCAATAGGCATCGAGTACAGCCTTAGACCCGAAGTGAGGAATTGCCAGTGAAAGACACTAAGTGGCTATCATGAACAAAAAACCTCTTCCTATTGAATTAGAAACAGGTTTGAGGATTTTTACCAGCTGATAGAGGATGAAAAAACTTCATGCCAATGCTTCCCCTTTATTCACCTTAGCTAAGCTCTAGCAATCTACCCAGGAACTTGTTTTCCCAAAGAAAGCCAAAGTTCATAGGTATAGGTGATACCCACTTTATCAAACCACCCGATGCAGTCAGAAAAGGACTTCTACACACACAAACCATGCTTCAATAGAAGCTCAAAACTTCTGGTTTTTACAATGAGTTTTTTTACAGTTTACAATGAGTTTTTACAATTAATAGTTGCTATATTTCTTGTACTACTTCTTACATAGAACAGCTCATCTTATATTTGTTTAAAACTATAACTTGCATGAGCTCCAAATCATCAGTACAGCTACTTCTCACTGCAGATTACTTTCCTTCCATCTGGTATCTTACTACCTGCATACATTATAGTAAAACTTTTGACTAAATCCTCTTCCTAAATTCCCACACAAAAGCTGCCTCTAAAACTTGCTGGGTCTTTCTAAATGAAGTATCTTTACTACAGACTACCCTATCCAGTCATCAAACTAATTCTGACTCAGACTTCTAATCATGTAGTATCTCTTTTTCTGCCATTGACAAATGCCACGCTATGCTGCTCAGAGTCCTCCAAAATTTTGCTGTAAAAAGAAATTTTCCAAATTATCGATTTGACACCATCATATCTTCTCTTACATATCTTCCTTGATTTTTCCCTTCTATTACAATTGCAGAAATCTTGAAACACGGGCACAGTGTCCTTCGCCAGTCCTCTAGCAATGAGGTAGTATTAATATCTACATCAATCCCATTCTGTTCTTAAGAAGAGGAAGATTCCGCAAACTTCCTAAAAGCCTGGTCCACTGTGTCACTACCGTTTGGCTAGAAAGCTTTCCCCTCATGTCTAACCGGTCTCTTCCTCTCATCAAATTAAGATGGTACCTTTCTGTCCCATCATCATTAGGTGTGGATAGTTGTTGACTGTTACAATCTTAATGTCTTGGAAGACTGTTACCACATACACGAAACTCATGTTTCTCTTTAGAAACCCTCATCTGCATGTGAAGGGAGAAGAGGAACAACAAGAGAAAAACAAACCTCTATATAGCATCTCCTCTCAGCATGCCCCAGCAGTTCCCACGTGAACTACTGTTCTCTCAAGGCCCTTCTATAGTGCCTCCCCAGGCAATGTAAGGGACCAGTCTGAGAAAAACTCTCCTTTTTTCTCAGTGCTAAACCTCGTGGTCCCAGGAACCATCAGACTACCAAAGGCAAGCAACTGCTGCACAGGAAGACAACTATGTCTGGGACTTCTCAGAGAAACGAGAAGGAGATTGTGAAGATTTTCCAAAAAATATGGCATCCTCTTATTTTCACAGAACGTGGCATTTTCATGTCCTTGCTCCCTCTAATTCTACTGTCCTCTGCATAGAGGTTACTATCCTGTTTTAGTCAGGGTTAGTCTTTCCTCCGGAGATGGAAACTCCAACATTTAGAAGCAGCTACTTCACAGCAATGAACTACTTTTAAGGTATGGCTACCATATAGTCACATATGTGAATAATGATCTGTACACACGTGAAAGAGATGCTTCAATTCATTTGCACCGAGTCTGAGAACAAGTCTAAAGCTTGGAAGGAAGCCAGGTCTTCAAAAATATTTAGGGACTGCAGAACCTGCTGCTAGTGGAGTCCATACTTTACTGTACAGAGCTCTTCAATACACATAGGGGTCTTAAAAACCAATGAACACCAACCCATCAACATGAGTCAGGACTGAAACAAAGAACAAAAATTGAAAAWTAAAGAGTTTTAAAAGCTGACTGGCTGAAAAAATGGTACTTTCTTCTTTGCAATCACAAATTCTGGCAGTTCAGTTCTTTAAAAAAACCTTCGAGGTTTTGGATGGCCATTGGCCATTTTGAGGAAACAACACTCCTCTTCAACTGCCTCTGCTGTGATAATCAGTAATTTCAAAAACAGACCTTATGCAATGAGAGGCCTTTTTAAGGAAAAAGTTTGCTGTAATTTGCGGATTATCAGGGAGAGTTTTAACATGACTTCTTCTTTGTCCTGTTAAGTTTATCAGCCTCTTTCAAGTTTCCATCTTTAGCGTGAATCATACAGGGTGTGTCAATTAACCATACTTTTGCTGGAAATGATAATTCTTTGCCCAAAATCAGTAATTTGATATATCTCTACATACTGTTACAATGTACAATAACCTTGCGGAAAACTTAAGGAAGCAAATGCCACAAAATTTTTCAAGATGCCATATGAACCAGGTATTTGAGAGCAGGTTAGATTTGTAGAAACAATCATGTTTGTTTTTGTAAGACCAAACAAACATCTGATATTGGTGACTTCTGTGACCAGAAGCAGCAGCAAAAGCAAAGAAACTCTTTCTCAAAGTAAACTCCCGGGGCTAATGGGAATGCAAAGGCTTTAAACGGCAGATCCTGTTCACTCGGTGAAAATTATATAGGCAAAGTAACCTATACAGCTAAACCACCTTTAAAAGATTAAGAATTACATTATCAGTAACATGCAAATAAAGATGAGAAGAGAGAGTTGAGAATCGGGAAAAACAAAAGAGAAAACCTGACAAATTTCAAAACCTCCTAAATTCTAACTCTTGTTTTCATAATTTATTACCTTTTGTAGCATTTGATACTTGGTGACCACTGTTAAAAAAAGGGGGGGAGGAGAGTACTGGGCATTTTAACATGACAGCATGTTAAGAAGGAATTCCTCACCACTGGATCTGGAGCCAAAGGCTTAAACTGCATACGCAGTGCTGCTGAAGAGCAGTCACCCCTCACTGCACACGCATCCCTGACTTGACACAGCTCCAAAACCTCTGCCCCACCCTTCCTCATCCTCCTTCAGAGAAGCGGAACTTAAAAAGGAACAGGAAACCTCAGATTCAATTGTGTGCACTGCATATTTCTGCCAATATCCTCAGCATTTTGTTGTAACAACGTTTAAGAAAACTCTGAAGAAGATTGTATGGACAAGAAATAACTCACACAAAACCACCACCACTGTACCACATTGGAAACACTGTATGAGAGACAACAAGTAAACTCCTATGGTCAAAAAGGTGAATCAGACAATTAACCAGCATCTTGGGAAATAAAGTAGCTGGATCTCATAYTCTGCCACAATGCCCTCTGACTCCCCTGGGATTTGACTGAGCTACTATTTGCAATTTTTTTTTTTTTTTTAAGTCATTTGCATTTCCGTCTTAAAATAGGATTTATGAGGTTTCAAACTTCAGAAACGTCTTTTGCATTTTTTTTCTCATTTGAATGTTTTTCTTCTTCTTCCTTGTTAAATTGGGATCATAAAGGAATGAGCACTTTTTCTTTGGTTAGGTAGGAGTTCAAAAGGAGATTCATCAACCTCATGTTACATACTGTAAAGGATGAAGTCGACGAAGATCAAATAAAAGCTGTTCTGAACAATTTTTCTAAGAAATCCCTTCTCTTAAAACATTATTTGACCTTCTTATCATTTTTCATAGTAAATTCTTGAGTTCTCCAGCCTAAGGTGAATTTGAAGCAGTAATACAAAAGGGCGGATGTTTCTGTTACTTTTAGACAGATGTGAGAGACAGAACTTAACTCTGAGCAGTATTTTTAAAGGTTTATTTTAAAAAATAAGTTTATGTTTAAAAAAGCCAAGAATAATATTCAAATATTTTAAAATAGGAAGCCTAAATGATCATATTCTAAGTTTGAGGACAGTGTCACATAAGCTAGACTCTGTTCTCATTTTCACACTGTACACTCTAGTGAACACTACTTGATCTTGCTAAATAGCAACAGCTGACATCCAGAGCTAGTCCAGATATGTCTTACATGCAAAAAGCCAAGTTTTTGTAGCAAGCTCACTAATGTCACATGATCATGATGAAATGTGGAAGGGAACTATCTGACACTGGACATATTATTTGCTTTCTCTCTACCTCAGTTGCCTCATGTACTCTGACTCTTTCCTCTTCTTACAAAACACTTTGAGATATTCTAATGGAAAACCGGAAGGACTAGACACAGTTAACATGCAATAGCTGGTTGTCAAATCTTTGTAAAAGCAAGGCACAGCAGTGTCATTTTTACCACAGGACAAATAAGCACTATACACTATCCATGTTTGAAAATCCTATATCATGATAAAAAAGCCTTTAACAACACTCTGCTACTGGTAATGCTGTGAAAAATGCTCTGTACCCTGAAAGAAGGGCCTTTCATCATCAAGCCCAGTATAATTATTTTCTTGTATGTACATTTCATGTCCAAAAGTTGCTTTCTTTTCCCGTCACTTGCCTTTCATTGTCTCTTGTAAATTCTGTCAGCTTCCAGTTCTGTGAAGTATCACCTTCACACCTGCTTGCAAGCCTTTGCTCCTAGCTTTCCTGCAGGGAGACGGAGCTGAGACTGAAAAATCCTTAGTTCCAGTTATATTATTGGGTAGCCTTTGGCAAATCACTTGGCATTCACTGACCTCTCCCATCCCAGATTCTTTCCAGAGATTGTCCGCGACACAGATGTGTAGATAATTTAGCCAATGTTTACACTGCTCTGAAACTGCACCTTAATATTATGTTGTGGTTGTTTGCTCGCATGTCACGTGAAGTGCCCTAACATTTACCCCAGCTTCTCTTGACCACTTCCTCCCTTCTGATGACATCCCTCTCTTTTGCTGTGATCTCCAAATAGTTAGTCCTTGTTCTTCTTTCRGAAAATTCTTTACTAAATACACTTGGTAAATGACATATTTCACAAGAACGTTCCTCAGACCTTTGGCACATGCATGTGTATGGTGCTTATTTCTATCCTGTTCCTGCTTAGGCACAGACTTTGGACTGTGCMAGATGCCTTCTGTGTCCGCTGGGTCTGTTTCCAGTAGGAAGTAATCAATCGATTCTTGGCAAACAGAAGTGCAATCAATAAAACTGCATTATCTTACCGGAAAAATGTCTACAGCACCTAAAAGGGAAGGAATTCAGACAATGCATCTCTCTAGCAACACCACTTTTCTTAGCTCCCTACCTGAGTATTTCAGGATGTTCTGCAGGTCTGAGGTTCAGGGGTGACCAGGGAAGATAAAAAATACTAACCCCGATGGAGGTCACACTATGCAAAGCTATGGAAGAGTGGATCATCCTTGATCCACACAAAGTCCCATGTAAACCTCTTAGCAAGTGTTACTGCACAGGTTCACTAGCGCTTACGACTGGAGTACACTGTCAGAACTATACAGGCTAAATGTTAAAAATGCCTCATCATCTTTGACAACTCAGAAGCTATTAGACAATGAAGAAGCTTAAGGGAGCCATGGCCTAAAAATTAATTTACAGTCTGAAAAACAAATACTTCTTTTCTCCTAAGGTTTGCTACTTTCTCTGTAACATGCAATTTCACAAGTTTGTAACATGTCTTTGCAAGCCAATATGAGATCTGCAGAGGCACCCTAATATGCTAAATAGATCTGGATAAGAGACTTGTGCTGCCGATGTATGGGACAAACAGCCAAAAACCTGCAAGAATCAAAACTTCAATTCTAAGAAAAATATGTGGTTATTTGCAACCACATATTCTGAGTTATATTCATAAAGGAGAGGCTAAGAATTCTTGGATGAAGAGTGGAAGGTGGATGTTACAATGAAAAGGGAAATGCTATGGCAATATTTTGCAATGCATTCCTACCTACAAACTCTGATTTAGCACTGAAAACCTACAAGCCTTGAAATGCCTTATCTTGGAAAGGAAATTTCTTGGTTGTGAGTACTTTAAGCCAGCCATCGGCAGCTCTTCACAACTAAAAAACAATCAGCAGGATGCATTAAAACCCAGGAAGTGACAAGGCCCTGACACAAGGTCAATCACAAGGTAATTTAATAGTAAACCATACATGCAGTAGTGCTGATTAATGTGCTACAGCGTGGGAGCAGTACATAAAAGCAGAAAATCTCCCCACCTTGGGTAAAGTTACTTAGGATGCCAATCCGATCTTGTATCTACAGACACAACTGAACCATACAATACCGAATTTTAGGTTTAAAACTCAGATGAATCATGTATTTCTGCTACAGGTACAAACCTGCTGCAAAATAAAACTGAAGACTGCTGGAGAGCTACAATTTGTGCAAACGTTTTCCACCCTCTTCTCCATTAATCAGAAAAGTTCTGCTTTATGCCCTGTTCTCATGTGCCACATCGGTCTCTCAAAACTGTAAACCAAAACCTTCTGGGTTAAGTTTTACTCTTTTATGACCAWCTTTTCTCACAAGTATATTTTTAGCTTATGGTCATGCAGCATTTAATCACTACAGATGCTCTGATATGCGTGAAATTCACATTAATGTCACAGTAAGACTAAGGTGTGGACCATGTTAAATAATTTATACTGGTGTTCATATGATGCAAAAGGATGTGGGTTTTTTGTAGTCAGTGTACGCTCCCTAAGTTACAGTAAACAGTTTTAAAGGAAATGGATCGATATGGGCAGTATTGCTGGTTTTTAACTATGCTGATTTCTTTAAAGGGCTAAAACTCTGTTGTATAGACCAGGTCTAGGTTACTCATTGAAATTTATACTGAAAGTACCTGTTACAGCAAGAAACTGTACTTGAGTTCCCAAAATCCCAGGTTAGGTCTCTGACTAGTCACATTCTTCTGGTTTTCTAAGACACCTACATTATCAGCTCTTCAAGAGTTCCAGAAACTCCCAAGGTATCCAGAAAGGCTTTCAGGTTTAATGCTTTAGGGTTCTTCAAAGGATCTGGGAAAGGAGGTTACGCATATGGTTACAAAAAGAGCACAACTCCAAATCCAAAAAATCCTCCACAGCTCACTTCAAACGAATATATTAGATTTGATTTTATCTTAAAGACCTTCTGGTTTTAAACAGACTTCTCTGCCAACACTGGAAGCCAGAAATGTGGATGCTACACGTGTGGGCATAAACTGAGCTACTTAATAGCTACATAACTAACAGCAGTTAAGCCGCAAAAGTACAGATTTCCATGAAGGTCTTCAAGTACTGTGCAGACTTAGACGGCTCATGTCAAGGCCTGTAGCAGTGCAGCTTCACTGTTTTTCAGCCAAACAGATTAAAGCTACCTTAAGCATACTGCAATCACACCTACCAAAAGCATATCTTAAATATGAACAATTTACATACAGCCTTCTGATTTTCAAGAAGCTGAAACAACAGCTACAACAGATGTGAGATACCTGCATATTTCAAAGGGATGGTAATGCTACAGCTGACAGCACCTTAATTGTCAATGCTGTGCTGATCCAGTGTATTTGTGTTGCAGGTTCGGCAACAACTGCTGTGTATAAGCACAGCTCCTACTTTCTACCAGTAAACCATCTTCCTTGCATGCAGTCCAGCTGCAAATGACAGTGCTGTTTTAGAACATAAGCTGTGCATCGTGTTTTTTCCTTGACATTTTAAGATTTTGCGTTGGAGATCCCTTCGGAGAGGCAGTTCTGAGGGTCAGACTCAAACTATGCCGGTGTCTAGTTTTCATTTCAGCCTCATGAAATCCTTCGTGGCACTTCTGTTTATTTTAGTATTGCTGCTTCTGTCCTTGCTTTTCTTACTCATCTCCATACCCACTCTCTTTTTACTTCTCTTCCAGTACTGTTTATTATATTCAGGTCTAAAATTAGGCTCAGATCTTGCAGACTTCACTTAATATTTCATGACACTGATTTCAACTATTAGCTGTCCAAGACAGGAATTGTGCATCGTCCCTGTACTTGGAACACATAAATGTATTTTCATTTCATTAATGTGACAGCAGAAATTATGCCAGCATTTATATCCATTTTAAACAGCATATCAGTATATATTGATGGTTTCTGGCTTTATATGGACAAGACAGGGCTTTTAAAAGTTATTACAGAAACCACAACTAGGTGTGATACAAGTGGTCATCAGCCACAACGCTGTTCAACAGAGTTCAAGACAGCAGTGAACATAATTTTCCAACACTGTAGTGAATTTTTTACAAAACTGACTCTTCTATAACCTCAGGAATACAATCAGATATTCGTCATGGAGCAATAAAACCTGTCTACTGCTTGGGGATATTTTGACAGGAATAACCTGTGAATCCACTTTAACCACTAGAGAGTTTCTGCAACACTACAAAACATGCCTCTTGAGAGGATATTTCAGGCCTGAAAGAGAGAAGTGTCCTACAGCAATTCAGGGTTCAACTACAAATCTGTATCTTTAAAAGTTTTATTACTAAAAATGAAGCCTAAAGATATAGGAGCCTAGAACAAAATGCAGGCGTTTAAGAATGCTCAAATTCTGACCCTAGTAACCTCAAAACTATTTAAGACACTAAAGAAGCAGTGCCGTGAGTAGCTGAACTGATTTAAAAGCTAACACTGAAAGGAGTTGCTCATGCTTCTCCTACTTCCTGCTCCTGGTTTTGTCCCTTCCTTCATAATTGATCTGATACTTAAGGAATCTGGTTCAACTCACTGATCTGCAAGACCTTTTACTAACTCAAAGAAAATAACATTATTGGATTTCCTGATCCAGCTTACATCTGTGAAAGTACTCATGTTGTCAGAGGGAGGTGGGACAGGAATGTCAGATTAGACTGAGTATCTTTGAGTACTTATGTAGGGCACTCAGTCCTGATTTTCCTCTAGTTTTCATTAGAAATATGTATCAGCTGTGGCTATTGCTTTTGAAATCCAGATCATCCACAGTAGTGGCAATCAACAAGAGAATGTCATCCTTGTCTGTCAGTCTTAGCTTTTGCTCCTGTAAACAGTAACTGTCCACAGACTAACTGTAAAGATTCAGTCTAAAATGTTGGCTTCAGACCAGCTTTTGGGGCACACAAAGGAGTTAAGAGAATTAAATTCCACTCTGATCTTGGGCAAACCATTTAGTGCCTCTCTGCTGCAATAGGGATAATGACACTTCTGTTATCTCGTGGCGGTGATACGAAGATAAATATGTAGATGGGGTGCTTAAGGACATGGTTTAGTAGTGGACTTGGCAGTGCTAGGTTAACAGTTGGACTCGATGATCTTAAAGGTCTTTTCCAACTTAAATGATTCTATGATTCCATGTTTTTAAATAAGAGGTTTGTCAATACTATGGTTATGGGTGAGACATGAATACCCTATTAAATATTACTTTAGTATGAAAATAATACTAATTTTTATATTAAAAGTACATTTCTCTTCAGTAGCTGTACTTCTGACAGAACAGTAACTTCCTTTTAGTTACTTTGATTTTCCTTTGTCACCCCTGTGAACATTTTTTCATCACTAAGCCCAGTAGTTATTATTGTGGCCTAATCCTGTAACTGACTGTGTGCACTATGCATCCCTCTATACTTTCCTGAAGCTTCAGTGATTTTCCTGTGGGTTACATGGACCTAAGTCTACTTCCTTGCCACAAATCTGTAAAGTACGTAAAAGCTTACACCCTTTCCGTCATGAGCTATTAAAACAAAGGCTTTTGTTTCTGGAGTCAAGATCTCAATTACCTTTTCTTTCTGGTCTGCTTCCAGAGCAGCTCAGTCGATGAGATTAATGTACGCCTGGGTGGCCTCGTGGCCCAGGGGACRTTTAAAAACATAACAGCACAAACCGGCCTTTTCCACTGCCCACGACGGCCGAAGTACCACTGAGCTTCAGCCGCCGACGCGGCGTGAAGCCGCCGCGGGGTTTTGCGGGGGACGGTTCGGCCTCCGCAGCACTTCCCCGGACCAGACCCCTCACGTCTTCAAAATGTCACCCGCGGCTTGGAAGAAGGGACCTCCCTCCACATCCAAACCCGACTGGGAGGTGAAAACGGGCAGGTCGGTTGCGACGACCTTGCCTTTTCGCGCCGAGAACCAAGCGCTTCGCGTTCCCCTCAGGCTGAGGGGCGGCAGCTACCCGGGGAAACTTCCCAGGCCGCCGGCAGACCCCAGCCACCTCGCGCAGGGCCTGGAGGGCGGCGCCCCCTTTCAGGGCGGCAGCCTCGCCTCGCCTCGCCTCGCCCCCGTCCCCGGCGGCGGAGGGCACCTGGCTGCCGGCGGCTGCCGGCGGAGACGAGCCCGGCTGCGAGGCCCGAAGGCCGGCGGCCGCGACCCTCGCGCCAGGCGGGCAGCCGCAGGCAGCCCCGTTTTCCTGCCGGCGCGGTTGTCCCCGCGGCCGTACGGCGACGCGGATGGCCCCACCACAGCCTCCTTGAGAATTGGTGCCGGCTCCTCCCACGACGGCTGCTTCCACGTTTCCCTCCCGTCAGGAGCCCGGCCCCGGTGTCCTCCCGCCCCACCAGCGGCGCGCCCGGCCCGGCCCCGCAGGCAGGCTGCCTGCCTGACCCCCCGCCCGACTTACCTGTGGCACCGCGCACAGCCCGCCATAATGGCCGCGACGTCCCTCCGCGCCCGCCGCTCTCGCTCCGGCTCCGCGGCCGCCCCGCCCCGCCGGTGCTGCCCGGCCCCCCGCGGCTGCGCCGCGCCCTTCTGCCGCTCCGGCCCGGCTCCGCCGCCCTGCCCTGGCGCCCGTCGCCGCCCTCCACTCCTCACTCTGCCCTTACCAGCCTTTTGCCGCCCTTTTCTTCTCGCCTCTTTCCCGCTCTGATCTTTCTCCCCCAGGGAGTGACTGAGGCAGGAGCCGCCGGGCTGGGCTGCGGCGGGGGACCCTTCCAAAAGCGGCCCTGCCGTACACCCCTACGGTCCCGGGTGAGAAAGCTTTGCTCGTTGCTGTAGGGGCCAGACCTTTGGTTGCCGCTTCGGGAGGCGAGGTTAGGTACTGCCAAGCAAGCCCTTTCCCCCAGCCAGCGGCAAACCCAGCCCCAAGCCAGCAAGGCGGACTGCGTGCAGGCAAAGGGCTGTCATGCCCAGGCATGAGCAGTTGGGCACCCGTTTTTCTCCTGCCATGCTCAGGAGCTGAGTTTTCAAAGCGAAGAATGAACAGAGCTGCTTTTACAATCTCTGTCGACTGCAGCGCTTGCCCCTCCAAAGGTTAGTTATCGTTTAAAGGCTTTTTTTTTCCTTGAGGCCGTGGCAGGAATGTGGCTGTGACAGAACCTGATGCCCTTGACAGCTTGTCAGGTAAATTGATGTTCTTGATCTTTTGCCAGGACAGTCTGGCACTGAAGGCAGCTCAGCCTGTCTAAACATCAAGTTTTCTAGCCACTGGGCTTATCAAGGTTAGCAAATGCTCTCCCTTGTTTTCTAGGAAGTAAGCCTCTGGCTATTGAGAAACTTCTGCCCGAATTATCTTAAACAAATCACTGCCATCAGGAACCTCAGTGAGTTGTTTCATCAATAGCCCTTTTGAAGCCCCACACTGTCTTTTTTGCTCTTATTGCCTTTCAGAGCACTCTTGAAGGCTGCCCCTTACAACGAAATCACATGGCCTTTTACACAAAAGTGAGATAATTCCTCCTCCAAGACCATCTTCTGCTGAAAAAGGAAGAAAAAAAACAACAGAAAAAGTTATTTGCAGACCCCTTGGTCCCTATTGAAATGGGCTGGAGTTGCCAGTACTTGCCCAGTATCAACAATGAATTCCTAACAGCTGGGAGGGCTGTGCTGAGCAGTGGTAGYTGGTTGTGCTCTCCTTCCCATGTGCATGGCATTGTTTTCCTCTGTTGTCCTGCATTTTAGCATGCTCCACACCCCTGACTACACACTGAAAACACTTTATGTTTCAGTGAACGGCAGCTGATGGTCTGTTCTTTGAAGTGCCCACATGGCTAGCAGGAATTTCAAAACATATCGGTGTGTCATATGGAACAAAAATATGTCTTCATGAAGGAGGTCTGTAACTGCTGCCATGAAATTATGCAGGTTTATTCTTCTGGGCAAGAAAAGATACAGGGTTCTTCTGTTTCCTTGGCAGGATCCACCACCTTTGCTGAGTCAGGTGCTGTAGGAAAGAGGATGGAACTCTGGGGAGGGCAGAGCAAACTGCTGCAAGGCACAAGGGTAGTAGGCCTGCCAGAAAATAGTTACTTTAATGTTGTTTAATTGGTTAACATATTGATTTATTGGAACTTTCAGGTTAGCACAGGTGTTTGAGAAATAAGAGAATGTCACACAGCTTTTAACAAAATAGCCACCTCTTCTGTAATCACTTCGGAGCTATAAATAATTCATATGCAGAGTCCCACAATTCCCATTCATATTTTTTCATGCATACCAGTCCATTCTGTAAGCTTACAACTACAAAAGGCATCATTYTGTTTCCCTTGTTTGCCCAGCAATAACAATTGCCTTGATGAGGCCTGCACATCAGTGTGCTGCAAAAATACCTGACCAAACCAGAAGTGAGCTAGCTTGGCTGCCAGAAGGAGCATAGCTGCCTTACTGCAGCACTTTGTGCAGTTTAATTAGATGTGTTGAAGCAGGGTATATGAGCTGTTTGGAGAGGTAGGTCTGATTGGGTGGGTGGGAGGCTCTACTGGCACCTGACTTGGCCGTTACACATCATGTTTTCACTTTTATCCTTTTGTACTACTGTCCAGTAGTACAAATTGTCCAGTAGTACAAATGGTCTTGATCCCAAGCATGCAAAGCAACCATCCAGCATGTCTGAAGTGTAACTAAACTGTCTTCTCCCAAGTATGCTCTGGAAGAGTAACTACAAAGAAGATAGTCACCAGAGATAATGCTTGATTGAGAAATCTCACTGATAGCTTTTCTGTGTGGAGGTAATAACACTGAATGTCATCCTCACAGATATATCCCTTTTTTTCCAGAGAGGTCGGCAGGTGTCTTTCATACTCATTCCTGAACCACCACATGAAAAGAGAAAACTATGGGCACGTGAGAGCCATTGATGACTCCAGCACAGTTGGAGAAATCTTTGGTCTTCTGTGTTCTTCAAACCCTCTATCTGTTCATGGCTGCAATAACTCTTCAAGTACAAGCATGAACAGCTCGTCCAGCTGTGCTCATATTGGCACTGGTTGGGACACATGAAAGAGAGGAACTTACATCACGGGAACTGTGAACTAAACATGTTGGCAGACTGAAAACTTTCCCATGAAGACCTGGAAGGAAGAGGGAAATTTGTCACAGCATGACATCAAACATTTCCCGGAGCACCTCAGTTTAATGAAATGCTAAGAACCTGGGTATGATTCCCCAGACATTCCAGTGCCAAATCCACATAAATAGCAATGCCAGTGGGGATTTGGGTTTGTAGACATAGATGGTTATCATTACTGCAGTGTGGATGCTCCTGGACCAGCTTAGCAAGTACAAGGTGCGTTCATATCAGGTCAGTGGATGTACCTGAGAGATCTGGTGTGTATTTACAGTGTCAATAGTGACATACTATGATATACACTCTGCTTTAAATATATTTGAAGATGTGGTAGTGTATTAATAATAATTTGTAGCCAGAAAGGGACTTGATTATCACCCAGTAATTTGATCACCTTTTTCCTCCTTAGCTCTGCAGTAAACCCAAATAATTTAACTGTAGCAGAGATTTCACCAAAAACCTTACATTTTAAATTACATTGAATTATTGTTTGCAAGATCGTTGGCTAAATGACGTATTTAGAGTCCTAACCAATGTTATATGTGAAAACCCAATATTTTGCCAGTGCAAATGAAAGCTGTCTGTTTTGCATATGCACTAAGGTAGTCTCTTACTACAAGATCCTCAGATATATTTCCTGACAGGACCCTAGTCTGGCTTAGTTTAAAGGGTGATGGATGCACAGTGAATGAGACAGCTGTTTATCTGTTCTAGTCTGTGTGTGGCTATAACCTTTATTTCCTGTACACCATCTAAATCTGTATGGGTTTATTGATTTCCTTGTGCGGAGATTGTGTTCATCACTGGCGTGAGCATTTTATAAATATTAATGAATTTTCCTTCACAGCTCCCTGTGAGACAAGAAGGTATTACTCCTTCCATGTTAAAAATAAAAAATTGAAACAAGGGAGAATAAACACCACAACGTGCAAATGTTTGCTAGTGATGAGACTACATGTTCAGTTTGAAATACCTAACGTTTGTTTTTATATTTTTACAGTGCAAGATACATTCTGTGTRTATTATGTACATTTTGCAAATCTTGAGAGAGGTAGAGTAGGTATGTAAATATATCACGGGAACTTTCCTGAAAGGCACCTTCTRGGTCATTGAATGTATTCCCTTGTTATTGCAAGCATGCCATGTAATCTGGTTCATAAACTGACTGAACTTTATCTTAAAAGTAATTAGCTGTTTTGCTCATATTATTAGAAAACTGTTCCAGAGTATGGTTACTGTGAGGGTTAACAATTATCTTCTAGCTTCTAAACTCAATTTCATACCCATTTGCACTTATACTAGCAGTGACCACTGTTTAAATGGTTTAAATATTTCTTTCTGTTCCTGGTGTTTATCCATCCACGTTTGTTTTGCTAAAGTAAACCAGATAAGAATGAATTCTATCAAACCGAGTGAAGGCTAACTAAATTCTGAATAAAAGTGTCCAGCCAAAGGTGTAATGCAGTTTAACAAATCCATTCAGATGTTAGTTAATGTTGGATAAATTGCCATGACATAGACAAGTTTTAAGGGAGTATCTGGCTGTAGTATTCACTCATGCAATCCTCATGCTTTGCCTGTGGTTTATACCATTATGTTTAGCCAGTTGCAGAATGCCAGGAATCAGGAAGCTTGCCTTATATCCCAGTTTTGCAGGGCAGTTATTAGCAGTCAGTAGCAGTTATTATTATTGATGTAGCATTTACTGATACACCACTCACTGTGGTTTGGCCATCATGTGTATTAGGAACTTCCATCCTGAAAGTCACTAAGATGATGGGACTTTTTGTTCTCGGGATTTTAATTCTGTTGCCCGTTCTCCAGAAAGTAACTATCGACTGGAATTTAACTGGAATCTGAGTCTTTCACTTTTAAGGGGCTCTGAATTACCAGGTCAAAAAGAAAATAATCTTAAATGAGATATCATCATCTTACTGCAGCTCCTAATGCAGCAGGAATTTACCTCTTATCTTGGCATTAGTACTTTCTACAATAGGGAAGCTGAATTCGTAATCTATAGTGAGACTCCAGCTTCCAACAATCCAGGTTTACTACCCTGCTGAACTAACACGGGCCCATTGAATAAGAAGACACAAGACTGTAACTCTAAAGAAAAGGAACACCATCTAATGCTGCTACTTCTGGGCTGATGGGAAAGTGTGTATGGTTGGGAGGTAGTACTAGCTAAGTGGAATTTCACACAGACGTCTTTGATGCACTTGGATAAATTGCTTTATCCCTTCTTTTTCTGTTTACTGTGGTGTGGCAATTTCCCATGGCTAATCTTCAGCCTTATCTTATCTACAGCTGTACACTTGTTATTAGTGTGTTTACACTGCTACAGTTTTATTGTGCATCAGAACACCTTTGATATACACTTATGATATGTACTTATGTGCCTTCCTTTTCGTTGTATATATAAGCAAGTTATTTGACTTGTTGATTTTATCTGGTCCACAAAATGACCTTAATTCTGCATCTTCTTTTCATCAAACCACCCTATTGGCTAATAAAATGAGCTGAGTCAGTGATATCAAATGAACTATTTAGTAAATGTTGCTTTTTTTCTCTCTCTTTGCTTACAGAAAGTTATTGTCTGGGTTATAATTTTTCTCAAGTTTTTTTTCTATTCACTTTTTTTTTACAGTTTTTCTAACTCATAATTTCTGCTTAACAGATGACTCCAACTTGCTAAACAAAATTTTTCACTATTTTAACGTAGTTACTTATGTCACAACTACTATATCCATTTCTTGAACAAATAAAAATAATCCAGCCGATGGATATGAAGATGCCACTTGGACTTCTGATTCTCTCATTTTTTTTCCACAAGGGAAAATCTAAGGCTGTTTTTTCATAAGGTGGTTAATCTAATTTTAGGATACGTAGTATCAGATCAAAAGTGTCTACAAGACACCACACTGATAAAACCTCATGGTTTATGGTTCACGTGTGTTTAAACATTTTTGAAGGTGAAACTTTGTCCCAGCAGACATTATATCTGATCATCGCACCTTCTAGAGACAGTGTAAACCAAGATTAAGTGTAGAACAAGGTAAAGATATAGACCAAGATCAAGACAAAGCACAAGTACAGCTTTAGCTAACTTGGAAGAAATGTTACCACATGCGTGTTTCTGAGCCACTTGGGTAGCCCAGTACATCACAGATCCAAGATTAATTAATGAAAAGCCATGGCCATGGTAAAGACAAGAGAGATTTATACTTTCACAGGTATCTGTAGGTCAAATTCAAACTTAGAAGGAAGCCTAGGGTTTACTTTTAACTAGTACTATATGTGACAATATTAGAACAACTGCTCTTTGCTAGGATTTTATGTCATGTAATGCATTGTAATTAAATATGGAAAAAACATATCCTGTCTTCGAATGAAGAATTTATATTTTCTCTTTATTTTCCTCCTATAGGTAGAGGAACTATTTAAGGAAAACTAGGAAAATTAACATAATTGTAAATTTTCTATTTTAAGTCGCTCACGATTTATCCTGAAATATTCTCCGAATTGTGAAAGGAAAATTTCTTACTACCTTCCTTATAGTGGCTTGTGGAAGAACTACAAGTAGACCATGTCTTCACAGTGCACAGAGAAATTATCTGGAGAACTCTTCTCCAGAATTTGTTCCCGAGTAACTCTAAATAAAAGCAAATGTCATCTGATCTATTTCACTGAAAACTAAGAATATCTCTATTGATGCAATAACATTAAACGATTGCAAATCTGGTGTGAGCAAAATATTAATCAAAGCTATTGTCACATGCATAATGAGATTTATTATTTCACTATAGCAAACCCTATTTATAAATACATGCATTTTCCTACCTTATAAAAGTCTTGCAATTGTGCATGAGCCAGAGGGTTTTCAGACTTTTTCACCTGGCTGGTAATGTTTTTTAGGTAAATTAGAACTTTTTTTTTGTACCTATAAAGAGAGATTATACATAGGCAAGCTGAGATACAATGGTTTTATTGGCATGACTCTTACTCATCAGTGACTAAGCCATGAGAAAACTGTTTGCCATTGCAAAGAATTACACAGTGTGCCTCTCTTCTTTTTGCATCTTTGTCAATCTGAGACACTGTCATGCTGAAGAAAAAGGGGATTTGCAGTAATATGATTCAAAGCAGAATTTGTGCCAGGAGCCATGGACGTCATGGGTCATGGAGGTTATACAACTGCATCAACACTGCGACAGTTAGCAAGGTTCGACAAGTCTGTAACTATAAAGAAGTTGTTCAGGACTCTTGCAACTGCTTCCCAAAATCTGCTTTTCAAATTAATACATGAATATTTAGTTARCTTTGTGAGAAGATGTCACTTTCAAATTATTTTTTTCTGGCCTCCTTCTCCTCTGCAATGTGTTTCTTTGTATTCCTCATGAGCACTACATTTACTGTGTTTGATATCATATTGCTACGTATTTCCTAAAAAAAAAGAATTTCTATCATTCTGGACACACACTTGGCTTGCTGCCATGGTCATACTTTTCCCAAAATACAGAACTGCTGGTTCTTACCAGATATTATTTAAAGTTAATAAACATGATGGTGTAAAGCCACAAACTTAATGGATTCCTACACCACCTATAGGAACAGTCAGATATTACTATCTTAATTCTGCAGGTGGGGAAACTCAGATGCAAGAAGATGAAGTGGGTAGGAAATAATATAGTGGCAGAGCTGGAATTTTTTCTTTGTCCTAGTTCTGTGCTAAGTATGGTAGTCACACAGTCCGTCTCAGAAAAGAAAAAAATGGGAAGAGATGTTAAATATCCTTCAAGGGAAGTTATATGTGTAAAGTGTACTAACTGACTCCACTTTCCTGAGCTTGGAGACAGGCATGGATAGACAAGATTTGTTGTTTAATAGGAGTCTAGGAACGTCTTCAGTGAAGTCTATTCAGTTGTTATTTCCCATGGAAAAGAGAAGGGCAGAAATAGGAGGTAGATGTGAAAAGCTGCCCCTTATATATTATTTAGAGACCCCAAAGAAGTCCAGGCATTCTGGCCAGCACAATGTGCTGCCGAACTGGACACTGACTGACAAGACTGAGAAAGACTTGTAAATCCTAAGGCCATTTGCCTTGGGAGCAAGTTGGCTGTATTTACCCTGGAAGGGATTTAGTGGTAAAAAAGCACTGCTGTGCTCTCCTGGCAAAAGCAGTTGTAACATGGATGTAGCTGTATCAACAAACTGTGGTTTTTTTTAGTCTGTTAAAATTACCTTCTCTTTCTATGCCCTTGGTTGAAACAACCTCTGTCAGCAAAAACAGAGTTCGGCCAGAGTAACTATTTGATCAACAGCTGTTTTCCTTACCTTAAAATACTATGTGATAAAAATAAAAGCTATATAGTAGCTATCATAGTAGCTCTCAACTCAGAGTCATATAATAAATACAGTCTGTGAATTCCTTGTATGGATGAGGGGAGAAGTACCTAGTAGTGTGTTTATTATTTTAGGAATACTTTCTCCCCGCTGCTATTATGATGTGTTGGTGCAACTTGCTATGCAGCATATTCCAGTGTCTACTAATTGTTGTTTACTAACAGGGCTAAGAGTCATCACAGTCTACCCACAGGGCATTTTCTTTTATCTTTTATGATGCCCAAAGAATTTTGAAAAGCACCAACACACTATTACGATTCATTATTAATATTACAATTTTAGGATTAGGCTTAGAGAATGGGAGGAATATTTGGCTTATAGTTTTACTGCATCTGCCCTAAAAGTGATTATTAATTTTCTGTTGTTGTTGTCTTTTTGCATTCCAGCCATTACAATTATTAGACCTGCACATGGTGAGTAAAACTCCAGTCCTGACACATACCTGGTATTCAGTTCACCTAGAACTCTTAGGCATGAAAAGAGGGATGTAGCAGAATAGAAATGGTAACAATGGATTTTTCCTTATAAAATGGTAGCAATAAATCAGATGAAAATAAACTCTTATGCATGTTCCCTGAACACAGGATAAGAAATAATGATTCTGAATTGCAGGAAAGGAGAGTTAGGAGAGTATTCATAGAGACTCCCRTTGGGTGGGAGATGAAGGCTCCTCCCTCTCCTGTCAAAGAAGCTTGTGCAAAGAAGTGTGTCTTGGGGACAGGAGAGGAAAGGCAAGACATCCAGGTCCCAGAATAAGTCTGTTCCTGCGCAGCTGTGGACAGAAGATGATGACTAGTGGGACTCGTGAGCATACAGCCCCAGTTACTGACTCCAGTTTGTGTTGAGCTATGTTACTTTAGTGGGTATATGGCTCAAGCCAACTACAGGCTCCTTGGCCTATAGAGTAGGTCTCTCTTCTGGTATAAACTATTCCCCTGCTTCTGTCCTATCAAATAGTGGGCGTGATACCAGCTCCTGGTCCTTTCACTACCTCAGGCAGGGAGGTGTTGACATGTATACAGTACAGATATTTAAAAACCCTATGATAATAACTTGTTCAATTTAGAATAATATGTACAAGATTTTTCCCATCTGGTACTTCAAAGTATGCTCAGAGAGTCCAGCAATAGTAGTTCCCCTCTGAAAATCTTGCAATGTAGCAAAGCTGTTTTGAATGATCTCTTTAGTATGTTCTTGTCTGTGAAAGGCGGTACAGAGTTAGGTACATAAATTGTGTGTCTCTGAGATGATATTGAACCACGAGAATGTCCCTCACAGCTATTGCTAGATCTTCAGAGCAATCCGTTGGAAGGACAGAACTGCTACAGAAACCAGCAAGAGGATTTTGACTTTTCAAAGAAGTGAAATCAAGAACATTTAAGGAAGTCCCTGTAGTTACACCTCTTTACTGGAAAAAGCTAGAGAAGTATAGAGCTATGGACATAGACTGTATCTACTATGCATGATGTACTGTACTCTTCATGTCTCACAGAGTGAATACACAAGTAATGTATTTACAGAATGGGGCGGGGGGGAGGGAAGGAAGAGAACCAAAACTTGTCATGCTTTTATGTGCTTAAATTTTACAAGTAAAATAATTTAAGAAACTGATTTCTCATTCAGGAGAAATTATGATTATAGATCATGAAGAGCAAATAGCTGATAAAGAATGTTCTGCACATCAGTGTCATGTTGTTAATCCAGCCTCACTTATTATGAACTTCACTGGCTGGTCAGAGTGTAAAAATTAGAGATACATAATTTTCAATCTCTTTCAGCTGTAGTATATCACTATGAGCATGTTTGTATGTAAGCTTCTACAAAAGCTTTCAAAATTCCTGGTTTAATAATTAAAGTGGTTCATTGATGATATTCATGTGTCAAGCTGTAGTTTCAGCACAGATTTCATCTGATCTAAGCGTGGGCTGCCAGAAGGGGTAGTTTTGTCTTCCCCCTCGGTCCCAATGACAAAGTTCTCTTCTGTTTGAAGTGGTACTCTGTTCCAACCTGGCTGAAATCTAACCCATGAAAAATATAAATCAGTGCAAAAATAACAATTCGTTTTCAGCCATATCAGTTGCAGTTTCATCCTGCAGCCACAGGCACCCCAATGCTGGCAAAAGGGAGGGGGAAATGAAGCAGAGCTGGAAAGGGGGGCTGGGGGACCAGTGGGACCTCCCTTTTGCATGGCAACCTACATCTAGCTCAGCTTAATCTAAACTGCAACGTCATGTTTCCTCTGCGTTTAAAAATCCCATTTACTGGTCCCTCTGATTGGTAAAATGCAGAATTATCTATTTCTTTCTATTGCCATACCAATTTAATAGTTCCTTGTGGGTCAGAGTTATATCGGTGCTCAGATGCTCTCCCCAACTTGATATACTTAGAGCAATGTAAAACACCTTTATGCTACTATAATATTAAGAACCTCTGATTATTAAATTATTTCCCAATGTTTTAATTATTGCCATTCCTCCAAAAACAAGGGCAATAAAAGGATTAGTTTTAAAATATGTTTAATTACTTCAGTTTAGGTTGTGGGTTATCTGTAAAAGCAAACAAACCCCTCTATAAGTCAGCAGCAATGTGAATAATATAATGCAAAGTTCACTCCACATTTCTCTCTCAGAAAACTGCTTCTTTTCTTGCTGTCTTGGAGTCTCTTGCCTACGTACTTACTGTTCTGCAAGTTTCTCTCCCTGTCTCTGATTTTGTGGTTATTTGACAGCTTACATTCAGAGAGGTGGGGTGGGTTATTGCTGCTGTGGTACAGAAGCATGAAAAGCTGGTATTTTTAAGGCCTAAGACCTGATGGCAGATCCAAATAATGCAAGTCCAAACAAACTCTGAACTGCCAAAGGCCAGCTTTGTATGCCCTACTACTTTGTAGTTGTACATGGGATCAGAAACATGGATTTAGCTAACCCAACTCTGGTTTCCTTGTGCAGTCTGACTTTGCTCCTAATATGTCAGAAGGCTGAATCCAAAATATTATTTTAAACTACACATCTATGAAAAGTGAAACTCTTTATCCTTCAGACCTGCAAAAAATAAGCTGCTTTGAAAGTGTTCAGTGAGATTGCGTCAGGCAGAATGGTGCTTCCCTGTCCTCATTTCATAGAATCATAGAATCATTAAGGTTGGAAAAGACCTCTAAGATCCTCARGTCCAACCGTCAACCCACCACCACCATGCCCACTAAATCATGTCCCTAAGTGCCACATCTACATGTTTTTGGAACACCTCCAGTGATGACTCCACCACTCCCCTGGGCAGCCTGTTCCAATGCTTGACAACCCTTTCAGTGAAGAAATTTTTCCTAATGTCCAATCTAAATCTACCGTGGCGCAATGTGAAGCCATTTCCTCTCATCCTATCGCTAGTTACTTGGGAGAAGAGACCAACACCCACCTCTCTACAACCTTCTTTCAGGTAGTTTATGTGTTCCTGTCTTTCATGTGTTAGATCTTTGCCCTCTTGCATTTGTCACTCGCTTGATCCCTTTCAACTGAGCTGGACATTCATTAGCTTTCTCTTTATTCCCCCTAACTTATTTTTCTCCAAGTCTGGATCTCCTCCATAGTTCTCCAGTGCGGTCGCTGGGTCTGTGTTGTTTGGAGCAGAAGCTCCCCCTGCTGCTCTATTTTGTAGTGTGCAACATTGTACAGTCAAAAGAAAATGGATAGGTTTCCAGTTATCTAACAAAGCAAGTTCTAGGGGAATAAAGGAAATTATTATTGAAAAGTATATAAAATAATTTTTATTTGCATTTTCACCTATTCCTGTATTTAACAGCAGCATCAAGTAATTTCTCCATAATAAAATTAAATACATTTTCCAGAAGCCTTTATTAAAAGCCTAATCTATTAGCAGTAGCAAACCCTGAGAGAAATTGGGTGCATCTGAAAGTTTACAATCAGCAAAACATGACATCGGTTCTTCCCCATGCGTTTCTCCTCCAAAACTCCCACGCGCCACACTGTTCCTACAAGGCCACATACCTGTCTTTGGAGGTGTGCTGCAAACTGACTTAACCAGCCTGGGTTTTTTCGCAGACCTTATATCCACGAGTACAGGTTGTAGCTGCTTGCATATTCTTATGGCCCACTTACATGTGCATAGTTGTTTGTGAATTAGCCTAGTGATTTCAGTGAAATAAGGTCTGCCTATAGGTATTTCAGTTTCTGTGCAGTTTTGTGTCTTGCTGAGACTTGAATTCACACTGGTTTTCTCATACTAGTGGTCGGGGCATTTTTCCTTCTTCACGTTCACATTCAAATCAACTTAAGGCATGGAAAGGTCATTGCTAATGCTAAAATCTTCTGTTAATCACCTCCACTGTCAGGTTAGCATTGAACTCCCACTTTGGCAAAGCAGAAACAAGAAATGAGTTGTTCATGGTAAACACTGTACCAGCAGCATGGACTTCTGTAGAAGGTATTTCTCCTAACTTCCTCAATTTCATTTAATATCAGAGATGTGGCGCCTGTTGTAAGCCTTGAACTTAGGAAGTTGAAAGGTTAGCCTGTTAAGAGTGAAAAAGCAAAGCTGCAAAACAGGCAGAATGTAAAAATAGCTGAAGTGTTACTGCATATAAAAGCTCGTAAAATGCTGGGGGGGGGGGGGGTTCAACTTCATTCGCCGTCTGTCTGAAGGTTGCGCAGAGCGGCGGTTTGCCCTCCAAACCCGCTGGGCGAGCCCCGCGGCGCCGGGGCCGGGACTCGAACCCGCCACCTGGAGCGGGAAAGGGCGGGTCTTTGCGCATGCGCCTCGCCCCCGGAGGGGAGCACGCGGGCCGCCTGTGCGGTCACGTGCGCGGCGGGGGTCSGGAAGGGCCGGGAAATGCTGCGGCTGCTGGAGAAGCTCCCGCCGGGCCGGGCCCTCGAGGTGGGCTCCCCGCACCCCTGGGGGGGCGGGCGGGCGGCAGCGGGGCCCCAGCGCCTCTGAGGCAGGCGGAGCCGCGGCCGCCGTGCCGGTCAGCAGCCTGCCCTCCTCCCCGCCCGACGTGGCGGCTGCTTTCCGTGAGGACGGGGCCTCCGGGCCGCTGCCGCCGTGAAGCGAACCGGGGGTGGGGGCGCGGCGGGAGCAGGCGGGTGTCCCCAGTCCCGGCCGGGCGTTGTCCGGTAATGCCCCTCGGTGTTCGCCGCGGGGAGGCCGAGGTGCCGCTCCGACATCTGTGGGAGAGGCCGAGGCCGTCGTCCGCCTGCCGCCCGGGCTGCGGAGCGGTGCTGCTGCCCTCACCGGCCTCTCGGGGMTGTGGCCCGCGCTGCCCTCCCCCGCCGCTCTGGGCCTCTCCAAAACGAAACCAAAAGTAACCAGCTCAAAATACGCTGGGGGTGGACCCAGCGGGTGTTTTCTGCGCTAGCTTTGCTGTTAGAATATTGGAAATGTCCTTGAGCTCTTCCCAGCGCAAGTCTGCCGCTCTCTGAGGGCTCGGCGCTGGAAGCCGGCGCTGAGGGAGATGGCCGGCGTGCGGGAGCCCTCGGCTGCTCCCAGAGAGGCTCCATCGATTTCGATTCGGTGAAGTAGTGGACTGGCTGGGTTTGCCTCAAAACGGTGCTCAAAGAAAAATTACTACAGCAGGCCAAGAAGCCAGGCATATAGAAGAGCCTCAGTGCTAGAGGACAGTGGTTTGGGAGACGAGAGATCCACAGGCACAGGCTTGGAGATCAGCACTTTGAGTTGTGCATTGCATCCTCACCATCCCAGTGCAGCGATGACTGGCGTGCCCTTTGGTGTGGCAGCTCTGCTGCTCGGTAGTATGTTATAGTTGTGCACAAAACTATTAAGTCCCAATGTAAGTCCAAGGTGAATCTGACTCACAATTTCTGTGGCCAAACTTTGTGAATTGCCTTTGGGGGAGGGGGAAGGACAGTTCATATTCAGGGACTGCCTGTTTATGACTTTTTAGAATGGTGCGTGGGGTGCACTTGGGGGAAGCATTGAGACAGTACCCAGTGAAGGGAAGGGTGATAACTGAATTGCCTGATCAGTCTTGTATCTGGTGTAGGTTAACTGTGATAGAATCATGTTCTTAAGCTATGTATCACATTGTTTCAGTTCCTTCATAAAATAGTCGATGGCATATGTGGCCGTGCGTATCCTCGATACCAGGATTATGGCAGTATTTGGAGCTTGTCAGAGTGGATGGAGGTTTTGGAAGAAACAATGACATATTTCAAAACTGCAGTTGGCAAAAACATATCTGATGAAGAGGTAAGGGCTCATCACTGATTGGGCTTGACTTTCAGAGATCATACTGGAGTGATTAGTCTTGTAGTTTATTTAGTACTAAAGTGTTTTTATAGTGTAGCATTTGAATAGTAGCAGTTAAGCCTAAATAGGTAGAAGGTTAGCAGCATTTAGAGATACACTGAGAAGACTTTCAAAAGCAAAAGTGAAATTGGACACTGATTTTTTTTTTTAAAATAGAACTGGCTAATACTTGCTTGCTAAAGTACTGTTCTAGTCACTTAAGTTGATCTCTCAAGTACCACCAAATTAAATCTGTTTTCCTTAAAATACATAACCTGTCATTACTGTTCACTAGCAATTAAAACAATTCACGCTCTTGTTTGGCTTTCTTTGTTCATTACTACTACATTGAAGTGTTTTAAAATATTGACTGTATGTAAATAAAAAAAAAATCTAGGCTGTGAATGGAGCATCAGGTGGGACAGGGACTATAATTCAGGTATTCCAATATGTATAAACTCTGCAAAAGCTTGTTCCATTCTCATCTTTTGCCCATTGCTTGTATTTTGACTAGTCGCTATATCGAAGATACTTGCGTAGCCATAGCAAAGTCCATACATCAGTATGTCTGTTTCAGCTAAGCTAATGTATTTTGTCTCCACTCTGATGTTCAGAAGCTTTCAGAGCTAAACCTGTGTTGTTTGTGTGTGTGATTTTTTTGTTTTGATTTTAAGGTGGTGTCTAGGAAGGCCAATAACGCCTCCATTCTCTGGTCTCTTTTAATTTAAATTACAAGAAATTTTTTTTTTTTTTTTTTATACATTTCTGTGGTAAATACTGACTCTTATCAAACACAGAGCAGCCACTGAGGGCAGTATAAGAAAGATGAGAGTCTAGTATAACAACTATCTGGGTAGAAGCTTGGATATCTACAGAGCATAGCTATTACAGGTGGTACATGTTATTTCTGTGGTTCATAGTTTAAGCAATCACAATTTTTATTTTTATTTTTGTAGGCTGCTCAGCAGATAAATGAGTTAAATTCAAACTATCAAGAAGCAATGACAAAATGTCTAAAAGGAAGAAAGGAAGAAATCAGGAATGCGCTAGTGGAAAGAGTAAATGCAATCTCTTCTGCGCAGCTACAGGATTTTGACTGGCAGTTAAAGGTGAGAGTGTTGCCATAATATTTGAAAGTAGTGTTCCACAACACAGAAGTAAGTATTGATGTAGTCTCCTTAGGCCTCCTCATTCTGGACCATGGTTCAATTTTTAGAGGTACCAGAAAAACACATTCATGATAACACATCAAAGACTTGCCAGAAATTTGTATAAACTGTAAAATTAAAATTATTATTATTCTTTCTTTTTTCTTTTTTTTTTCTCCTGCTTTCTTTTAAAGCTGCAATACCTATTTCTTTCCTAAAAGGAAATTGAGCGTTATTCAGGAACACCTGAAAGTTTTGTATGCTGTTATTATTTTGAGGCCTGAATAGACAGTATTTTTACTCAAAGGAAGAAGAAATATTTACTTAAGAGTAGTACACTGGTTCAGGATGTGTTTCCCTGACTTTTTTCAAATTTTTAGATTCCTGCAATAAACAATTATAATTAGTTAAAAATCATTTATCTTTAGACTTATTTTGATAAAAAGCCAATGATAACTGTGTTGCCTAAAGTTGGATGGTGYTTTGGGGTTACAAAGACAGAGCTGCTTTAAATTAAGCTCTATCGGAGACTTAAAATATAAACAGTATAACTACTGTTGTTTAGTTAGTCCATGGGAGCTGTTCAGCAGATTTGTAGAGCTTTAAATAGTTTTCCATTTCAAAAAGTGTTAAATAATTCGTGTGGCAAACAGCTTTGGAAATCAAAGAGCAATGCCTTGAGCTGGTTGTGATTTTTTTCACCTACCGTAGTTTAATCCTACCAAGGACRTTGTCTCTCCGCTGCTGTACCACATTCTGCTCTCTAAATAAATAAGATAGGTGTGTACAATACTGGCTTACAGTATTGTCAACTGATCTTTGATTGTAATTATTTTAAAAGCTTTATTTATACTAGAGTGAGTACAATAGTAAACAAAAAAGAAGGCACAATTGGTATGTAATCCTTYTCATCAGTGATTATCAAATAGGATATCTGACAAACAATCTTTGATCAGCTGTGGAGAGAGTTGAAAAATGCATAAAGGTGTCCTCTTTCTCCCAGCTGCCCCCTTCTGTAAGACCCTTCTTACTCATTGATTACAGTGACTTCAGAATTCATATACTTCACTTTTAAAGAGCCATGATCAAATGTATCCTTTCTTTTCACCTAAAATACAAAAATGTAGCAGCCCAGTAATTTTAACAAATTGTTTTGGCAAATGTATTGCTATGAAGAGGGGTTTTAGTATTCCAGTATATTGTTGGTATTAACAAACAAACAAAAATCCCAACAACGGGAGGAGAAAAAGGCAAAGCCAAAAACTGCAGAGATGACTTGTGAGAAGTTAGTTTTGCCATGTTGATGTTTGTTCTGGTAGTACACTTTCAATAGAAAGTGCAGATGTGATGCTATGAAAGATTAAAAACTTAATGGCTTCACCTTACACTTTGTTGTTGTTGTTTCATCAATCTGCATAGCTTGCTCTCTCCAGTGATAAGATCTCCATGCTGCAAATGCCACTTCTCAATCTTGATTTGGATGTGAGAGAAAATGGTGAAATTAAACCAATTTCTATAGAGATGAATAAGGAAGAGTTGCAGAACCTAATAAATGCACTGGAAGCTGCGAATAAGGTAGCTTTTACTGATATCATCCTTTGTTCCTGACTTCTTGTGTACTGAGTTTATTTTAACTGAAATTGTTTGTTCTGGGTATCTTGCTGAAAACCCAAAGTAAATAATTCGTTGGCAAAATGACTATAGAGTTACAGAAAGCCTTACATAAGGCAGACTATCTTGGATAGAGTTTAGGGTTTTTTTAGCACAGTTTAGTCTAGAATTTTTGAAAAATGTAATTAGAATCCTGATAAGCGTAATAGTCTGTTCAAAGCACTATTAAAAAGTCTTGTGAGAATAGGAGGAGAAGCAACTGAAATGGCAAAGTGTCAGATTAGAGTTGATCTTGAAAGACTGGCAAGAAATCCAGTGTTCCTCCAGCTTCACAAAATGTTAGAGGCTGGGAATACATACGGGAGAGCTGTCTGGTTCAAATTGAGTGCTTTAATTTCCATGGCATGGTAAATCAGGAAGAAAGTTACAAAGWTTTCAATACAGTAACACAAGAAGAAAATTTCAAGTGAAACTGTATTTGGAGTGTCTCAGATTTCTTAATAGAAAAGACTAAGGGAAGTGAGGATTTGAAGAAAAATTGTTAGGGGAAGAAGTGTCATCTGACTTGCACCTTGGTGATAACTGTGAATCCTGGAGTGCCTCCTTGTTCAGTTACCTTTCAGTATTAATTCTGGCTCTCTTATAAAGGAAAGAAGGGTTTTTTTAAGTCTGAAAATGTCTTAAATATTTATTGTGTTATCTGAGAGATGGAATTCTCTGACATCTTGCAGGATGGATGTGAAAGTGTTGTATCAACGTGTTTTTGAAGCTAGCAGCTTCTAGTTGCTTTGTAACATTTAGCAAGTAAGGGGCTTGTTTAGACGTTTTATATAATGTTATGATGCTATGGCTGGAATCTGTAGACCAACGTTTAGAAAAAATCTTTGTCAGTATATAACAACTGAAAATAATAGTTTTATAGCTCATAGAGTTAAATACTAAGTTACGATAGTGCTGTTAATATTTTGAATTACAAAAGATGCTAAGATAATGTCTACCAGTTGCTTTAATGAGGCTGATGTGAGACCTCTGAATAACTACACAGTTCCCAGTAACATAAATGCATTAGTCCAGATACAGGTGGTCTTGTGATATGAGAGCCTTAACAGCTTTCTTTCCCCTGTTTTTTTTCCTCCAAAACTAAATAAAAATGGTAGCTTGTCATGAACTCTACACTATGCAAACAAGGATTCTTCCGAGACAGACTACAGTCTCCACATGCCTTTTGTTCAGCTTGAAGGTCTGTWTGGAAGCTGTGGGATGTTGTCATCTCCTTAGTTTTATGTGCGCACAAGGAGGGATTCACTCTAGAAATGGTCCCTCGGTTCTGCTTTGTGTGGAAGGAATCTCACTGGACCTGGAAGTTACCAGTCTAGTTTTTGATTACAGGGAGCTGAGGAATGGTTTGCGTAAATGTTGAAGAAAGTTATTGGAAGTGGTAGTTGTGTGAGGTTGTAAAAGAGAGCTGAGAGAGGGATGGTGTATTTTCCAGAGGAAAGACATGTTTATACAGTTGCATATTACACTGTACCAGAAAGCAAAAAGCTGTTTTTCCTAGACTGCTTAAATCATCCAACTTTAATCTCATTCGTTTTCTCCTTTTTGAAGGTTGTCTTGCAACTGAAATGATGGAATTCAGATCACTGACAGAATCTGCTGCCGATGGCTCCTCAATTGTCTTGGGGGGTGGGGTAGGGAAAGACAAGTTCTCTGCAAAGCCAGAAGTTGTTGATGCTGTAAAATACTGAAGTGAGAAGGCCGTTATGACTTGTGACCAAATAAAACTACTAATCCTGTGATAAAAACAATAAAACCTTGTATCTGTTTGACCAAAAATATAAAAATCCAATGTACAGTTGCTTTTAGTACTAAAGATTTATAGAACTGTGGAAAAGTATCACTTATGATGTGTGCCGTATTTGTTTTGRTTAAACTTCGGCAGTGACTGCACAGGTGCCAAGTAAAACTAAGGCATCTTACTTGCATATGTTATCCTTATCAAAGGTGCCATGATAATGAAGAACATGACAGAATACTTGTAGCATTAATGTATTTATACTTGTAAATAGTAAATAAACACTTGACTTTGTGTGTGAATGATTGGAGTAAATTGTTTCTTGATTTATTAATCACAAAACTCAATCTTTTTTGATGCTGGGAAAAATCAGCTTTATAAACAAAAGCAGTACAGAATCACAGAACAGTTGAGGTTGGAAGGGACCTCTGGAGGTCATCTTGTCCAACTCACCTGCTCAAGTAGGGTCACCTAGAACATCTGGACCATGTCCAGATGGCTTTTGAATATCTCCCAAGGATGGAGACACCACAACCTCTTCTGTTCAGTGCTCGGAAGTTGGGGAAGAAGCATTGGGGCTTTACTCAGAGTAGAGTCTAGGGTTTTAGCTTTGGTTTTGTATCTTAGTTGATGGCTTTTCACTTAAATATATCAATGTTTTCAAAAGAGGGTGCAGTGCTGGAGACTGTGAAAAGGATATTCCAGCCCACTTAATACACCAG
>JASVER010000005.1:16490223-16508780 GCA_030449065.1 Oceanodroma leucorhoa
GAGGATTCCTAGCATCATACAGATTAAATAACTTTTTTTTTGATGGCTACAGTAAAAGAAGGAATTCTGTTTCTCGGGAATGGAGAGGTTTCAGATCTTCCGTATTTCTTTTAATATTGATTTAGGTGGGAACCAGAGCAAGCACTGGATGATCTGACGAGAACTACTATTAACGGGCTTTGTAAAACCCCATCCTGAATTCTTTATCTATGCCAAAGCCTCATTCAGCTCTTTCTTGAAATCATGATTTGCCACCTTTGTTTCTTAAAGCTGCTGTTTTCTGCAGCACACAATATTCAAAGTTAGTTGCCTCTGAAAATCTAAAAAAATCAGGTAATATGTTGTCAGCTAGATCAAAACAGCAAATGACGTTTCCGAGATGGGAATGAGGAAACTAATATGTTCACAGATGCGAACAAGGTTGCTGATGCTCTCACTGAAATGCATAATCTGCCAAAGGAAACCATCTTTATTAACATTTTTGGTGGTGATTGATATTTTACACTTTCTTCTAAGACTGTGCAGATACAGATAAGCAGTGATGAGTTAAAAGACATTATTGATCAGAGACCATCYCTAGAGACATGACATGGTTCTGCTGACATGTAATTATCTTAGCACCTTATTGGTAATGATATTCAATGGATTTTGACAAGAATAAAAGTATAAAAGAATGACTACCATGCCATTTCTTAGACTGGCACCAGCACAAGACAAGAGATTATGTTTTTATAACACTTGGAGACTCAAAATTACGTATAATATAATTGAGAAAAAAACACGCCAAGGAGCAGACAACATAATTAGAGTTCATGCTGCACCCAAAGACAGTAAATAGACCAAAATCACCTGATCTTCCTTTAAAAAACGCCAGATTTCTCATTTGCTTCTTAATTCTTTCACCCTGTGCACATACATTTCGGTATCATCACATGCTGAAATTCAATATTCTTCTGCGACCTCCTGCCTTCTTTGGGCTGCAGGGTGGATGCCTATAGGGGTAGGAAGAAACATACTTATAYAATCACAGATGTGGTTTTTTTATGCTTTTCAACGCAGAAACGATTTAAAAACATTTTTGTATGCAACAGGTATAACACAGCCCTTTTTTGACTAATACTCCCAAGGCAGTGTTAGCAATGCATCCTCAGTACATGGGAATTCACGAGAAGGGGCAGAGGTTTGTCAGTGACGGGCAACAGAAGCAGCTGGTGGAACATGGCCTCCAGCCCTGGCTGTCTTTCCTCATGATTTATCTCAAAAAATCTTCCACTTGTAGTACAAGGGGATGGAACATTGTCTATAAGGGTGAACAAGATGAACCAGCGGGTAACTCTCAAACAGCAACTTTTGTGCCATTCAGTGGTAGCATAAAGCACAGGAATGTTGTCAGAAATATTCCTGTGATATTGAAAATGGTTTTTTTTTTTGTGGTGTTTTGAGACCTTTTCTACCACTATTGCTATTCCTTCTTAATTGTTTTGAATTGTGTGGGAATATAAATGAAGTGGAATGATTTTCATTTATCCTTTGGAGTGACTGCAGCTGACTGTTACACACTGTTTGGGGCTGATCCCCATGAGATGGCAGGCAGCTCTCATGCCTGCCATCGCAACAATAAGGCTCTTGTAAACCAGGGGTTTTGCTCAGCCAAGGAGGGTTCACAGCTGGGTTGATATTAGAGAGATGGGCAAAATCACTGCAGTCTCCTGGCTGACTCCATCCCAGTTTGAAGCTTTGGACAAGCACAGAAAATCTATTTAATTTACTCTACTCTCGGAGAAATACACACTCCAAACATGTTGCCAATTTAGCCGCTGACTGTTTAATTCGTAATTAGGTGGGATACTGCTGAAGGTAAGTAAGATTAGAATGAGATTAAAAGATCATTATAAGTGTGAAATAAATAGTTTCAAGAGCATGAAAACCAATGAACCTTGTTTTCCCAGTGGATCTGGGTATTGAATTGCCCTCCCATGTGGATTCTCTGATGACTAATAAGGTTGGGGTTCATCGAGTCCCTTTCTCTCAGAGAAGAGGGATGAATTAACAGGGGCTTTGTCCTCTGCTCAGCTACCTGCTTTGTTGAAACTTGTAAGAATGTATTATCTCACAGATCCTTACTGTTCTGTTATCTTTTGGTTGAAATTGCCAATGGATTCAAATATTATTGGGAGACTCCCACAAAGGCAAACAAACACACACACAGTGACAGTAGAAGGGTTTAATCTTTGGGAAACCTAGCTAAAAAGGACTTCCAGTGCAAGTTTCTTTAAATAATCTATTCAAACTCACAAATTACATGAAACAGCGACACAAATTGTAAGGGGGTTTACCTGAAACCTAATTAGCAATCGGACCCTATCTATGCTAATCTTGAAGTCTAGTTCCTACGGGCAGGCAAATCAGTAAAAGACGACAGTGATGGAGCTTAGCATTACAGCATTATTCACCTTCATGGCTTAAAGCCAGCCAAATGGCTCCAACCTATTGATGGGAAAAGGTTGTGTTTCTTTTGTACTCACTAATTCCTAGCTCCAGATGGCAATGTACATGGGAAACCCATAAATAGCCACATTTTTCCATTCTGTGCCTCTAATAACCACTGTCTTTTCCTTGCTGCCAAGCTATTGCTCTCAAGCGAGAAATGTTTTCTTCTGCTTTTTTTCTAAAAGTAGTGGAAAGAGGTAAAATGTGCTAGATATGGTTATACACCCTGTTCCCAAGTTTTGGTTTTAATTCTCTTTTGAGGCTTTGAAAGAGCTTTTAGTTTAAATCCAATGTGCCTTGCAAGCTTGTATGCCAAATTCTGTTTTCTTTACCAGAGGTAGTGGTTAAATGTGCAGATAGGAGCTCAGTGGGAAATACTGGCTCTGGGCTAAGATATTGCCAACCTGCAGTATAACCASAAAGCTGGCAAGTTCACTGGCTCAGGGACTTACTCTCTCATTTGTAAAATCTGGTGCCAGTTCGTTGAATTCAAAACCTTTTAATGGGGTGTGTGTTTGGAATGGACAGCACGTACGGCCCTACTGCTGTCTCCCTCCTGGGGCTGTTTTTTGTGGTTATGGAAAGTTCAGTTTGCTTAGCATGCAAGACTTCCATATGTTCTGTGCATTGTTTATTTTATGATGCCAAAATATTGTTAATTGCCACTAAAACGTTCTTGATCTAAACATTGTTCAAATTTGACCAAAAAATTAATCAAAACGTCCCGTGTGGGATGACAGTTCTTATATTGGTTGCCAATATGATGCAAACGTTGAAAAATTATTTGGAGTTGTTTTAGGGTGGGGATAGGCATACAAGTGGTACCCTATTCAGAAGAGCCATTTGACTGAATTAATATTTATCCTGAATCATCTCAAATTGTACCCAGTGGCTGATTAGTCTGATAAAATTGTGCAACTCTTCAATAGACTGGAGGTTAAAGGTTGTAGCAGAGAAGAGACAGCTGAGAAGACCACCTTTGTGCTCCATGGAACTTCGGATGAGACTGGGACTTTGGAGCCCACAGAAAAACTGATAGTCTCAAGGACCCTCCTAGATTAGCAGTGTCAAATGCCTGTTTTACAGCCTTTTATTTTTTGTAATGAGTACATTAAAGCTATTCCCTCTCTTGTTTGGTGATTCATCATTCCAGACTGTTTCTGCAGAAGCCTGCTGCACAAAGGGAGAGCAGGTCCTGATCTGCTAGGAGGTTGAGGTCTTGCAGGATGTGACAAATGTTAACATGTAGGAGTGTTTCATTTATTATTACATTATGATTAAAAAGTTGTGACGTCAACTGGCGATAAGGTCATCAGTTGATCTTACTGCCAGGCAACGAGGAACTGGTGAAGCAGTTTTCCACATCGCTCATTTGTATTCCCCACTAACTCCTAACTGCGGATATTGCCGCCTACTGTCCCGATCAATGTTTCTTTTTGTACCAGCTGGCATTGATGACAATCATCTTGGTACCTACATAGACTCTGTTGCCTTGTATATCTTGACTCTCCTAAACGTATGAAACACTTTCAATACAAAATAAAATTTAACTGATAATAGTCCTGTTTCAATAAAATGCTATGTTAGGCAACATAGTATAAACACTGTTAGGAAAAACTGGCAATAGAGAAGGGAAATGGGTTTGATACAGATAGGAGATGACTGACCTATTGCTCCTCAGTTGCATGCAGCTTGCTGGCACTTTGCCTGCAGCTCCTTGGCTGTGGTTGTGTCAGGCGATAAGCAGGCGGGTGGGGAGAGGCAACTCCTCAGGAGCAGCGTACCCGACATCACCAGTGTGCAGTAAGACTCAGTTGTATCTCCTGTTCCTCAGCAGAGTAAGGAAATCTGTAGGAAACTGTGTGCAGAACTCTCCTCAGATCTGTTCCCAGACACCTCCAACTTTTCGGAGAATGTGTTGCAATTTCCAGCCACAGGAAATCTGGGAGTCAAGAAAAGTAGCCACTCTTGGGCTGGGGTATCCCTTGGTAGTTGCTTTCAGGAATGATCACATGTTTGTTTTCTACTTTTTAATAAAAAATTACAGATGGCACAATTGTTCCCATCAGTTTGAACTTTGCTGTTTTGTGGAAATAACAAATTCCAGTTAGGTCCAATCAGCTGATTCCTTAGTTGGAAACTCAGTGGGATTTGTCTCTGTTGCCCTTTCTTTCTTTTGAAGACCTCTGCCTCTCTGAAAATGTGAATTGACTTACATCTTCTTGAGTGATACTTTTCACAGACACTATGGTAATACTTCCTAGTATAACTATTAACTTTGAAATGATGCATGATGTAATAGTTATAATCCTTCAAACAGTTATTTCTTCAAATTTCTTTACACTCTAAATGCTGAAAGACTGTGACATGACTACTACTTTGAGTTGTTTTACGGTCTTGTTTGGAAGCATGCTGCTGTGGGAATACAGTAAGATTAATTTTTTTTCCACTTAAAAAAAAAGATAAAAGCGGGTACAGGAAGGTCATGGGTGATGCACAGACTCTTTGTAAAAATTGAGGTATAGCGCTTTTGCTATTTTGCTATTCTGATCTGAATGTAGTGAGGCTGGGTTTGGGTTGTTTTCTTTTTTTTTTCTTTTTGAAAGCTTAAATCTGGAAGTATTCAATGGCTGGGTATCTTACCTTGAACATGTAACATTATGGCTACTGCAGTTCGTCAGAGTTAAAATTGAGAAGGAAAAGAAACAAGTCTAATTATGTTAGTCTATGGTAATGTTATTGCATAAATTAGTGGACATAATACAGCCAGTAAACAACATTGAAAAGAATAAACGTGATGGGAAAGACCATTCTGGACCACTTGTCTATCGAGTTAACATCAGTCAAATCAGGGATTTTGACTTTGATCTGGGATGCCCTTCTTCGTAAGCGTCCTTTTTTATGAAGTCTGTGCCTGTCCAAAGCACTCCTACTGTAGAGGTCTCTGCTGGAAGTGGCTCTTCTGTACTGCAGGTTGGCACTGTCGTACGTGTACGTGGTGGCTCGGGGGTCATGGAGGCTCGTGAACATGTCTGAGCTGCTGACGTCATTTCGTATTTCAAGTGGGCTAAGCAGCATGTTTCCATGGGGATCAACCTGTGTCAAGGAAGGAATGTGAATTAGACAAGTTCCTCAGCCAGCCCAAGGTGTCTCCCAGGTGGACAGATACCTTCTGGCTCTACTGCCAAGGTGCTCCTGGGGCTGCAGTGACAGTCGCGTCTTGTATAGCATTGACGGAAGTGAAAATACATTTTCCTGACTGGTGTGAAATTATCTGTTAGGCATCTAAATATCTTCCATTCTGATTCAGCTCTTTGGTCTGGGACCTTTTCATTCAGTTAGTTATCTCATCCCCTGTAAAGTAAGAGTTTTCTAATTTTATCTTTAACTTAGGTCATGGTCTTTATGAAATACTGAGTTTTAATGTCTGGTGACCTGACACCCTAAGCTTTCATGTACTCAAGGTGAAAAAAAGATACTGCTGTCTCTGTCAGTTTTATACAGTTTTAATGCTGTAGGTTAGTTCCAAGAACAGTTTTGTAACAACGGGTTCATCATATGAAGAACGTATAGGTACATGTGCATTTTATCAGTTACTGTAATACACTTGTGATGAGAATTAATTTTGGAGAATTACTATGTGGCAGAGATGGAAATCCCTACTCCCCACAGCATACCATTAACTTGCTCACGTGCAGATAGAATAATTCATTTTACTTAATGAAACCTCGCATTCGGTTGCATTTTTATATGTCAGTACCAGAAGCAGTTGTTTCAAATATGCTTATCACTTACTTTATTTGTGCTGTTAGTTAGTCAAGGCACTGTTTTAAGCATCTGAGCAAAGAACTGGAAACTGCAACCGGTATGTACATGTCAGGCACAAACAATATATTTATATTTACATAAAATATTTTAATATCATTGCCTTTTTTATATATGAATGTAATTAACCATGAATGGCTGCATTACTACCACGTGTTTACCTTTTCACTCATCTTTAGTCTTCTGCATGTTTGTAGTAAAACCTCTTTTAGGAAAAGTTTTTTGGTGTTTCCAGGATGACTCCTGACTTCTCCATAAAGACTTCCTAGATGTTTCAAATTCCCAGACATTTAAACATCCACTGTAGCTCATATGAGGGAAATACACATCAAGACACAGACCTCTTAAAAGAAACTTCAAAGACTTTGCCTTGAGGCTTAAATATTAAAACTGTTTTTTGTAAACTGTGGCGTTGGACCTACCCCAAATATATTGCAATCTATACCATGGCTGTCTGGGGATGCCTTTACACCAAGGGAAAAAAAATTACTTATTGACAATATCTAGTCTTGTGAAGCACCAGTGATATGCAATGCTTTGTTCACACTCTGAGCTTTAGATTTTTAGCAAGACATAGCAGAGCTAGGAAATGGTATAATAATAATCTACAGCAGGTTTGAAGTATGTTCAAGAAAAAACTCTAAGCAGAGCACACAGGGAAATCCAGTCTCTGGGGGTGGCCGCAGAGAAAGCTGGAAGCCAGAGAAAGCCTCAGTTCCACCTGGCAGCACGGAAGATGTTCCTTCCCATTGCTGGAAGGAGAAAACGTTGCGTGATGACTGCTGGCATATCTACCCTGTGCCAGACTAAGCACTTACTAACTGAAAACAAAGAAGTGAAGGGGCTATTTGTACAAAAGCCACCCAGGAGAGATGTGGGGGAAAAAGTCTTCTAAATGGAGTAATAAGTCACCACAGATAGATAGAAAATGCTCTAGTCAGGTTTAGCAACTGATTCTGTACATCCTGAAATGAGTATTCAGTGGGAACGTCCCAGTTCCCACCACTGTTTTGGTGGAAAAAGCTCACATATTATGGGTTAGAGAGGCCAGCTGGTCACAAACCAGCATGGTGTCTGCAATCTTTACTTGAGATATGGGCTACCCAGTTTATACTTTTTAGGTCAAGTCTTCAAATTTAAGCAGAAGAAAGATCTAAGATAGGGTTTCCTACTCTCCAGAGGACTGCCATAACTATGGGACTATTCATTACTCCTGAGTTCTGACATTTTCTGTGGAAAAAGCAACAATCTCAGAGTTGTCTCCATGTAAAAAGAGAAATTTTTAATTCTCAGAAGTTTTGATAGGTCAACCTTTTCTTCCCAGTTTTACAAAATAGCTCTTTGAGCTGTCTTTGATTACATAATCTAATGTTTAAGCTAATTTACTGTAGTGTTATAATAGTAGTAMCAGTAGTGCAAGCATCATTAAGCAGTTATTATGGCTTCTCTTTTGTAAAGACAACTCATAACTGCCTACAATCTAAAGTGATTCATAGGGATGTTTCTTAAACTAATATGCCCTGACAGTTTATTATAAGCCAAGCAGCATATGAATTCCCGCTTTAAATGTTATGAATGAACCTGTTATATTTTAAAATATTAGTTTTATTTAAATCATTTTAGGCAGGATGATTTGTATACATCATGAAGCAATTCAGTTTTTGAATTGCAGTCTTTCCAATTCAGGGCAAAAGGCCTTACACTAGTCTTGAATAAATTAGCTCAGAGAAGTATAAAAGCTCTTCTTATGTACCTGGGTCAAATTCTCTGCTTGTGAGACATGAAGTTGGACTAATAGTTAATTTCCCACATCGTTAAAAACCCTTTCAGAATTTATTGAAATTCACTTCAAAATATTCTTAAAACTTGTGCAGCTGAGGTTTTGTTATGAAGCACAGGAATTCTACAAATTCCCATAGGAATTTGGAAAACATACAAATTGTTAAGGGCTCCCCAAAAGAGACTTGTTATTAGTTTTGTTTATGTTAATGTTAGAATGAATTAACAGCAAATATGCACACAGTAAAAGCTGTAAATTTTCTGTCTTAAAATCTTTTCTCCCTTACTTAATACGAGGTTACCTGGGGCTTCATGTTGGTCCTGTGCTGGAGGAAGCCTGTGCATCAGAAACAGCCAGCAGGCTTCAACTCATTCCACCCCATGTCTCAGTGATGAGGCTCTTTCCCCACACCAGGTATGTACTGCAGTTGTACACAGTCTTTGACACATTTGGCATGACRAAAAATGGGGATGGAAGAGACAAGGCTCTGTCTACTCAGTTTTCTGGCCCACTAGTTGGCTGCCTGCTTAGGAGTAGAATATCTTAGTCCCCTCCTTAGGTAGGAAAGATGAGCCATATCAAGCCCAGAGTAGTTCTTCCTTGCTCGGATATAAGGCATTTATTCTTTCAAATACCACCTTGTTGTTCTTTAACTGGAATGCCCTAAATTTTATTACATAAACCAACCACTGCTCAGATGAAAACAGGATTTCTTGCTTAACAGATATTCTGAGTCTAAATGTGTGTTTGTATGAAAATAAACACTTTGCCTTGTTTGTACAATGCATAAATTTTGCCTAAAGTTGTAGAAAACTGAAAAATTGTGGKTTTTTTTTGTCTTTTGAACATATAATGAAGAATATGTGAGGAGGCTGTCAAAGCATCTAAAGCTGATGTTCTGTTAGTCATGTGGTATAATTACCGAAGTTTAAATATCCTTCAGATGCATGTATGTGGTGACGCTTCTTGTAACGACATTTGTATCTATATTGAGTGTGTATCTCTATTGAATTTATAGATTTTTAATTCTTCATTTGCACTGGAACTACCTGAAGCCTAAATCAACACAGGTACATATATATGAATCTTCATCAGTGATGGAAAAACCTTGATGGGTGCTCAGGAAACATCATAAAAAGAAATAATAATCTGGCTTGTATGTTTACTTAGAAAATGAGTTTCCTGCTTAGGAGCATCAAATGATATTGTAAGTGTAAAATAGTTAAAGTAATTAAAAAAACCCCAAAACAACAGTCCTGTGTCAACCACATAAAAAGTAGTCAGTCAGTTCCAGGGGAAGAGCACGTTGGCATTCCTTGACAGAGGATGGGTCTCAAATGCTTAGTGCTGTCTGGAATGGTTTTTACCTACCTACTTTTTTTTACGTTAACTGTTGGGAGATAAAAGGTAAGAACTTTTGTTTTGTCTCAATACAAAACCATGTTTTCTTTCTCTTAAGATGAAAGATTCAGGACCATGTTACTCATACAAACTGTCTTGTTGGAACAACGCAGTAGTGTTATCTGCAAAGAAACAGGTTATGCTCAGCAGGTATATACTTATTGAGGTGTGGATTTACTCGAAGGTTGAGCAAGTTGTGTGGTTATTTGCTCCCTCCTTTTTCTCCTTCCAGTAGTCACTGTACTGGAATATCGTATGTTTTCCTTGGAGCCTGGCTTTCTGTCCCAGGTGTTTTGTGGTTCACAGAAGGTTTGAAAGGAAGGTGTGATGCTGTGCAGAACTGGGGAGCAAGAGACCATCTTGTGTTGCCGTTTATGAACCCCTTGATGGCTCAGCCCCTTTCCCACTCACATTATGATTGCATCCTACCTCTTTCTCATGCTTAAGAGACATCTTCTGTGTACTGATTATTCACATTATAATTGCCTGGGGAAACAGAAGCAGTTGTATGCATGGACTAAGTATTTTTCTTTCTTTGTCCTATTTATCCATAATTATGGTGATTTCTTCAGTGACATCTAGCTTTGACAAACGGACAAGGAGATATAAACAGTCTTTATGCTTTATTCAGAGAAACAGAAAGCTTGTTTACTACAAATTTTTGCATATTAAAAATTAAAATGGCATAAGTTGTGAAACTGGAGAGGCTTCATTTCCACCTTCTTCATTCTGTAGAGCAAGGAACAGCCACATATGAAACAGCAGTATGGTTTCATTTTCCATCTGGTCTTCCCTATACTGTGTTAATATCATGGTCAGTTTGCTGAGTGTTGCTCACATGTCTAACGCTTTTGTTATCTGGTGAAGGAATTTGAACTCTTCTAGTCTTGGGAGTTGTATGTCAGATGGGAATGAGCAATATCTTCACCTGGCACAAAGAAAGGAAGCACTGTTACATATCTTCTATTGGTTATAGGTCCCTGTATGGATAAGTGGTATGGGTCAAGAGTAAAAGGGATAAAAAAAAATCCTATAGCTGTATATACTTACAGCTGTACTTCTTTTGTGCTCCAAAAAAACTTTCCCCTGCTCTGGTACAGACATCATAATACCAGTGAAAAATCTCAAGACATGATGGAGAGGGGCTGGGAGCTGTCTTCACTAGGAATCATATAAACTTACGTGTCCCACTGCTCTGGTCATATGCATTCTTCCTGCTGAAGACAGAAATAAGGCTGTTGAACATCAGCATTTTCATGCTGAGTAAAATGAATGCTCACAAGGGTCCACATCAATATCTCTCCAGTGGGATAACAAAATCCATTGATATCCATTCACATGTGTGTGTCTATGTGTATGTGTGTATATATATGTATCTAAAATCACAAACCTGCACTGTAGAGGCAGAAAGCAGTCTGTTCACTTAAAGCATTCTCAGTCTCAGAATGGAATTGCAGTCTAAAGTGTGAACACTTACAATCCTGGTACAAAGCGTGTATGCCTTCCGTTTTCTGTCAGAAAAATGCTGGTGTATGCATGTGGTGCTCTGAAAAGATCCAGTGTGGTTGTAAATACTTCCCATCCCATTCTGAGTACTGGTCTCAGCGTAATCTTTGCCAGCGTAACATTTAGATAAAAGCTTTTAGTCATAAATTAGGGCTTTTTGTTAGTTAAACAAACTATGTAGGAAAAAGAGCTTACCTGCACTCTTGTTCTTTACACTTTCTTATCCTTTACTCAATCCGGTGCACTGGGGCCCATGTAGCCAAGGCTGACCTCTGAAGAAGTGTTGCTTCCCTCTTCATCATGAACCCTTGCTGTGCTTCTTCTCACCTAGGCTGGGTTATCTCAGGAGTTGTTGAGGTGGCTGGTCAGAGTTTATGGGTTTTGTTGTTTTTTTTCCCTTCCTTATCTTCCATAGAAATGGATAGACAATGTCTGTGCACAACAATCCGTAACAGGGTGGCTTACCTCCTCTGCTCTGTGGAGGACAATGTTTTGTGGGACCTTGGAGACTGCTGCAAGCCTGAACTGAATTTGTGCACCCACCATAATAAAGCATCTCCTACACATTGGGACAGGAGGTGAATGTGGGTAAGGACTTTTAATGGGCTCATGAGTTCACTGAGACTGAGGACATGACAACTCTGTTAATGATGCTTAGCTGTAGTGGTGTGGCTGCTGGGACACATGACACACAACCCTAGAACTAATAAAATATCACAGAGTTTCTGAAATGCACTTCCTGACATGTATGTGAAATTGCAACCATCCATTAAGCTAAAGTCTTACCTGTTAGAGTTTTATATGTTGGTCTCATTCTTCAAGCTGAACAGAGGGCTCAAATATAGTTTTTTCCAAATGTTACCGCCTCAGGCCACAACAGTACAGAAGTTTATAGGACAGCCTGGGTAAGATCTCATTAATACTTGGATGTAATATATTGTAAGAAAAGCAGAGAACGGAAGAAAATTTTTGGCTCATTAGGATATGTATTTTCCTCTGAGTCAGACTGGGCCAAATACACCTGAGGCAAGTGTTTATTTCTGAAAAACTGGGAAAAAAATTGAGTAGGCTTATAGAAGTTTGCAAGTGCTCAGTGATRTACTGCTAAATTAAAGTTTTCCCTGTTAAAAAAATGTCCATAGCATTACTTCCTGGAGTTTGTCTGGCTTGTTTTTTAAGAGGGGTAGCTGTGGTCTGCTTGAATTTAGCCTGAGGGAAAAATCCTGACATCTGTGAAAGCTGTTATAACCTAGCAGCATCCTCCTTGCGTTCCTAGAAGCTCAGTGGTGTGGGCTTCATTCAAGACTCACTGAAGCAACAGTGTCTGTCTTTGCTTTCTATTTTTGGTGAAGTTTCTGTGTGTAAAGAGGAACTATATAATAAACATTTCTTCTATACCACCTTCTATAGCAAAGAAATATACAGTTGAAATGGTAAATATTTAACTTCCTTGTACCCCTTGTATTTCTTCTGTGCTGTGAAGAAATGCTTGTTCTGAATATTCATTTGCATTTTCTGTAGCTTCTTACTGTTTTCCGTTGAAGAAGGAACAAACCATATGTTGCTGTAATCTCCTTAAAATATGATTTTTCTCTAGACAATCTTAAATGCTTTTGCATATGTGTTCAAACTGCATTTATCTCTATCATCATATACATCAACATTGTCACAGCAGAAATAATGTTTGAAAAGTTAGCTTGAACATTTTACCTGGACTCTATTTGTTTCCAGTCTGCTTTTCTCGCCTGTAGCATGTCCTGCCCTGCCTGCTGCCTTTTTTTGCCGTTGGGGTCCTTTCCCAAAGAATATGTAGTTTACAAAGGCATATTCCAGCAAGGCCAGGAACACAAACACAAAGCATCCCATCAGGTAAATATCTATTGCCTTGACGTAGGGAATCTTTGGCAAGGTCTCCCTGAGGTGGGTGCTGATGGTGGTCATGGTCAGCACAGTTGTGATTCCTGCGAAAGGAAGAAAAAGACATTGACTAACAAGACAGCGAAGGAGACTTGAGCATGAAAGGTGTAATGGCAGCATTACCATGGAGATGGCTTAATTATGTGACCAGATTCTTAGCAGCCAAGGGAACGCGTTTTGCAGGACTGGAAAGGAAGATATCCTTGCAGGCCTGCTGATAGCACCTTCTTTGGCTTTCCATGCAATGGAAAGTGAACGAAATAGCCTTCAAAAGCCCAGGCTATCTTGGTACATCTTGCCTTAATTTTTACAATAACTCTGCTAGGGAATGTGGTGTTAGCAGACCTGGATAGCAAAGAGTTGATCACTGTTCTTTCTATGATGTGAGGAAATGCTTCTCACTTTTTTACTGTGAGGAAGTGCTTCTCACTTATTTACAGCAGTAGCCCTGCTTGACCCCATAGGGTGGCTTGCATTGCTCTGTGGAACTGGAATAAGTATCTAGCTTTTGACTGAAAACAGAGGATTGAAAGGAGAAAGGGAAGCTTTATCATAAAGTGATGGTCTTCAATGAAGAGAAAGTGATATACATGCTTGTACCAAAACAGCTTATCCTGTTAAAGGGGTGCTCGCAAATAAAGCATTTCCATCTCATTGTGTTATCCATCACTGCATGATTCTTTTTTTTTTTGTGTGTGTGTTTTGTTTTAGGTGGATGAAATTATTTTCTGGTCTGCTTTAATCACAGGTCATTAATGCATCTAGATAATAGCTCTAGGCACAGGTGTAATGAGTTGAATTTATAGAGAGGTGGGACAAAATAGAAGTGGGACAAAATGGCTTTCTGGCATTAGCATTTGAAAAGCATATCTGCCTGAAAGCGCAGACGGTGGCAGAAGATCTTGGTTCTTATGGAAAGTTGTAGGAAGGAACATGGTACGGGAAATAACCAACTACGTAGGCAAAACAGGCTTATTTGGTGTAAGCTGGTATATCTCCGCTGATGTCAGTAGGATCTTGTGTATTCATTCCAGCCACACATCTGGCCTGAGAGGACGCTTTTTAACATCAATGAAATGTTGATGCAGCACAGTGTAGATACCCTTAGATACCTGATTTAGACCTTTACGCATCAGACTGGAAGCAAGATACTTTTGGCCTGATCCAAAGACCATTACGGCAACTGGAAGTCAGTCAGGATCCCAACCTAACTGCAGAGGAAGAACTTCAGATGTAGGCAAGGTGACACCTGCCTGCCTTCCTGACAATTAAGACCCTATGCTGCATGTGTAAGATCACACAATCAATGCTGCTGCAATCAGCTATATGGATTTGGTGCTACTGTATTCAAAGGCAACAACTATCYATGTAGTTCAGTGATTTTGAAAAGAAGTTACCTAGAGCAACTCTGGCTGCAGAGGCATCGTAATTGATCCAAAAAGATACCCAGGACAGAATTGTGATCAGCGTGGAAGGCATATAGGTTTGTAAAATGAAGTATCCAATATTTCTTTTAAGCCGGAAGCTAAGTGATAATCGAGGATATGCTCCTGAAAGAAAGAAATCATACAATGACTAATGCCTAACAAAAGTTAGACATTGATATTTCTGGGTTGGGGAAGAGGCGGGAGCTTTTTTAACTAGCCAGCGCTTACCTGTTGTAAATTCCACTCTCTTTGAAACCATCTTATAATCAACGATAGAAAATTGTGGGAGCTCAATGTTACTAACTCCTGTTACTGCCGACTCGCCTCCATTCCAGTAAAATTCGATATCATCAGTAGTGTAACCATCTGAAACAGAGGCACAATTTGATTATTGATTTTTCTTTTTGCTTTATTACTTGGCCTAAATAGTTGCAGTTAAAGTGGAATGAGCTGCCGTTAATCAGGAATTCAGCCTTCTGTTGTGTGACATTTCTGTTATACAGAAGCCATGTAGCCTCCTCTGTACCCAGGGGAAGCTTCTAGGTGTGGAAAAGGAGAAGACAGAAAACAAGGACAGAATTTAAGATTAAAGATCAATTTTTAGCTAGCTCTAATACTACTACTTTTCATTCAGGCTTGAGTTGCTCAGTTTACTGATATAACATCAGCGAAACTTTTAAACTCTTTAGGAGGAGCTCTGACAGTAAAACCAGGTTCAGTTCCCAGCTTTGCATTTGATTTCCTATGCATGCTGTGACAAAATACAGAGTTTGGAGCAGTGGAGGCAAAGATGATTCTAGAAGAATTCAGGTGCCTGTACTATTACCTGACAATGTCTGTCAGAGCTGTAGGTATCCCTTTGCTATTCATGTAGCATTTTATATTTTAATTAGACCATGCCATCTTTGGTCTTCTGTTATCACAGAACTATTTCCTATTGACTTCAAAACTAGCACATTTCTTCTCTTTCCTTTTAACAGCAATGTAGATTATTTATCATTTAATTAAAAATTAATTTCCCACTCTACCGCTGGGAATGTTAACATTATTGTTACCATTTTCAAAAAMATTTTGATTAAACTCAAAAGTGACTGAATTTCAGAAAAATCTCACAATTGATGACATTTTTGAACTAATATTTAAACTTGTTCCAATTTATTGCATTTTACTACTTTCTCCAGATATCTACCAAAGGAGAGAACAGTATCTCATCTATTTTTATACTTTTCCTTCAGGTGTTAGATTTAATCAGGTTTAAATCATATAACACAGATCAAATAAAAATATGTGTTTGAACTCAAAGCTTTAGAAAACTTGACAGTAGTTTTGCCAGCTGAACCAACCGTAGCATCAGAAGTCTCTACAGAGTTAGGAACTCATCCTTTCATATGCACCAGTAATGCAATTTCTAGCTAGGGAAAGTAGTCCTGAGATGCCTTTTCCTATGATAGTACCTGGTAACAGCCTCATCTCTGGAAGGCTGACCACATGCAGAACAAGTCCACAGTTTCCCTGGTGACAATCAGAGAAGCTCTCACAACTTGCTGCCAGGCTCAAGGGACTGCTTGGAAAGTCTGCAGTTATTGAACAGCTATCTTTTGATGCAAACACACAGTGATGGGCTGAATAAGGTTAAGTGTTCACATATCTTATTTGTGAACTGCTCAGTGCCATGGTTTGCTACCTATCTGAATTGCTTCTGAAACCGTACTAACCTGTGCAATATGGATTGCTGCTGTTTGCTTAAAACTTCTGTGCTTCCCATTACTTATGCTAATTTTTGTTAAATTAACCACCCCAGGGTAGTCACACAGGGCTCTCCGCATGGCTAGTTTTCATGTCTTCCAGTTAGAAGCCAAGAGCTTTTAATTGCAAAAGGTCAAGGTAGCTGCTTGATAGTGGGACTTCAGCAGCTCTTTTAAAGGTGTTGCACACAAACCACAGGGCCAACATGAGCCACATGTAGATTGTAATACAGAGCGATTGAAGGAGGGAATGAAGACTGCTAAGTCTGTTTAAAAGGCCAAGACTAAGACTGTCAGGGAAGTGTTAACTTCATTTCCTTGCAAATCTGTATTATAAAAAATCTCTCCTGAATATTTTCCCTTTTAAAAAAGATGCAGCAAAATAGAGGAAATAGTAAGCTGTCATCTTGTACTGAAAGGGTATTGATTATCTGTAGACTCGACACCACACAGACATCCTCTATATAAGGTAGCAGTCATAGCTATTTCTTTGTCTTTAGGGGCTAGAATTAGAAAGAAGAAAGGTGCAGCACTACCCAGAAGTTTCACCGGTACTTGCTGCAAACTCACAGGTGACGGTTTAGATGTGAGAATCCTGGATTCTGCTTCAGGGTTTGGAAGAAAATGGTGAAGCTGATTCTTCTGTTCTGCGCTATCATCAGCTGGGGCCCTTTTCACACCCCTCCCCCCAGTTTTGCTCCAATTGTGCTGCTCCCTCGGCCGGTGCGTGCTGGGACCCAGGGCAGAGAGGAACCGTCCCCAGTGCTCAGCAAGTCTGGACTTTATTCACTCAAGCAGCCCCTGCCAGCCTCTCCGCCGTTTCTCTGCCTTCTTGACAAAAGAGGCAATAGTTTGGGCACCTTACTGCAGATAAAGTTCCTTTCCCCAAAGGTGAATTATTGTAGATTTAATTGTTAAAACCGAAATGGTACCAAATAAACACCTGGGATATCACAGGGCAGATTTCAAAAAGAAAACAGGCACACCTTCCTACAGAAAGGTTGTACCATGTTACTGATACAGCATGTGGTGATGCTGGACCTTCGCAAAAACAGATTACAGGAGTTTTGTAATGTAGGCAAATGTGCTTTTCATTAGTCTTGGGAAGGCTTCTATGACTTTGGCTACTAAACGAAAAGTAGAACTACAAGGTTATAAAGTCAATTGACCAAAAGCAAGACCCTTGCATGGATGATTTCAGCTGATGGCAAGCCATCACTGCTGGCAGGCCATGTCTTTAACCTTTACAAACTTAAAAAAGACTTCCAAATACTACAAAAAGTAGATCTAGTGTGAGCTACTGCTGTTTCTAATATGCTGATTTGTTCCTTGAATTTACTCCGGTTAAAGCTGGGGGAAATTATGAGAAAGGGATAGTGATGTTTTTCAATCAGGAGCATTCACAKTTGTTAGCTCTCTTTTTAGAACAGTAATTAAGCAGGAACATCTTCCTGTGGTTTTACATAGAGAGAACTTCAGTACAATCATGGTTTCCTTGACAGTCATTGTAATAACTCTGCTAGATACTAAGAAGGTGTAAAGTCTCCCCAGGCAGTCCATTCCCTGACGTGATATTTTTGTTGTGTGATGCCCTTCATTACGTGCTTCGCACATTGTTCTAGGTGTGTGAGAGGCGCTGCTTTCGTGGCTGATGGTGACTCACAGATGCAGGGCTTGGAGGCCCTCACGTTCCACAGGTGTTAACATTGCTTTTTGCTTTCCAAACTAGAAAACAACTCGAGAGGAACACAGCTGGCTGCAGTTCAAAGACTGGAACTGATCTCAGCTCTGAACAGTTAGCGGAGGACAGATCACTCCTTTTTGAAGTGGATAGTGCCTTCAAGTGAGGAGGTGTAGTGATGTAAATTAAGCAACATTCAGTGTGGAGCAGCACTAGCTTCTGGCTAGCAGGCAACGATAAACCCTCATCTCTGGCAGCATATGCCTTTGACATTTACAATGGAAGAAAAGCTATTTCAATGATAGAAAAAGTGGGTCTACTCTGTGCAGTGGCCAGCTCTAACACGCTGATTTGTTCACTGAACTTATCTGTACTGCCCAGGTATTCCCTCAGCAGCTTTTTTCTCATGTGATCCTTTTCCCTCTGCRTATGCATCCATGTCACTGCTTTAAAGGGATGCTTTTGTGACAGAGAGAGCAATACTCACAACTGGACGGTAATGTCTGAACACAAATTTCATAGAAGTCAAATATTGGGAACCTGAAATATTTCAATTGTGTTCATACTAGCTGTCAAGAGTGGTTGCAACTTCAGCTGCAGAAGTCTAGAATTATTTCCCCAAATATGTAAGACCATGACATCAACAACRTTTAACTGATTTAATACCATGAGTTAATCCAATTCAGTTATGTCCGTTGCCGAAAAGTCAGAATTAGCTTCTCTGTGCGGGAGTCGCCTGCGGCCGAGCTCCAGCGCCGCTCTCAAGACACGCACCGGCGGCTCCG
>JASVER010000005.1:16509031-16540879 GCA_030449065.1 Oceanodroma leucorhoa
CCCGCGGGCAGCCGGGCCCGAGTGTGCCGTCCCGAAGGGGTTACGCCTGTTGCCGAATTCGGCCAGGACAGCAATTAGTATGGGTTAGAGGGCCGTCGCCGAGTCGCTTAATGCCAGCGACTCTGTTCAATGGCTGGACTTCATGCGGAGGATGCGTTGGGACTTAAACACGTTGCTCAATATTTCTAGAGCAAACATGGCTTGATTTCTGGGCTGACATCCCTAGCAGTCTAGCCCACTTAGTCAAACAATTTTCCCAGGATTTCTGCATGTGATTTTGTTGACCTAAATAACAAGTGATTGCTAAGATTATTTTTTTTTCATTAATAAAGGTCCCATGAAAATTATTTGATCTATTTAAGCCTTTCTTTGCTTGCTAGATTCTTTTCCAGCTTCAAAACCATTAAAATATGTTTAATTGCCCAGCTCGAGATATTAAACTTTTGCTTCCTAGAAAATAATGTCTAGAAATTATAGTATAGTCCTTGATGTGCCAACACTTTTTTTTTTTTTTGCTTCTAGACCAGCAGCTGAGAGTTTAGGTGAGAACACTTAGGCAGAAGAACCACAGATCTAAAAAGTAACTAGATTCAAGCACCGCAAGAAATAGGTTATGTATAAATCTTGCTGTTCACAGAAAAAAATATTTTAGAAATGTTGCTGACATTGTGATATAGCCGAGGTTAACGGTGTATTAGATGTTAATGTCACCAGGCTGTTTTATTTTCCACCACAGCACTTACCATCTCAAATACCTCTGGGACAAATAAAGATCTGCATTACATTAAGTTAACAAATAAAGTCATGGTTCTACTATTATTACCAATTCCACAGAGATATGCAAACTGAGCACCATTTTCCTTCTGATTCTCCAGGGTGGGCAGCTCTGAAACACCAAGCAACAGGGTCTCTGCCTTAAGGCTCTGAGTCTAAATAGGGCATTTCAAAAGAATATTTCCACTCTGTGTGCCCCAAATCATTTGGCCTTGTGTAAGGACATGAGGCTGGAACCCAACCCTCTTCTATCACTACTGGATTGTCCCTTTCCTAACAACTTAGTCTTTGTTGCTGAATGTATTCTTACAATATYATTTTTCTTCTTTCACACAGTTATTATTCCTGTGACTGTATTCAAACAGGAAGATAAAGCATTTCTTCCACACACCACCAAGGTAAATTTATTGTACTGTTTCAASTTAAACCCAACATGTGAATGGGGCACCACAGAACTGAAGATGTGTTTTGGAAAGCAATGTCACTAGTTAACGTTAAGATGATAAAATTGCTTGAAAAGGCTCCCTGCCACCTGTGTTCAARTGGGTGTTTTTATCTATAAGTGACTTCTTTTTTCACTGAGAAATACTTTCTATAGGCAGATGGCAGATTGTAACTAGGGATATGAGTCAGAATTTAGCCTAAGCAATACTGACCCTAATGAAAACTTGGTTAGATTGCTGGAGTACTACAAATTGTCAGTTATTTAAGAAGGTTTCTCAAATAAGAAGAAATTTAACAYATGGGGCAATCTGTTCCATCCCAGTTGGAGACATCACTTCCTATCCATTAGAAGCAGAAAATAAATGTTATTACAGCATAAAGTCACTCTTGCAACATCCTAATATAGTTCAGAAAGTGAATTATAACCTTGCCTTACTGTGCAAACACCTTTAATATTGGTTCATTGTTACTTGCTATTGTTTTTTGCCCCTCTAACTTTTTAAATCTCATTTGCCAGTGAGACTTGATACAAGGTTGAAAGTCCTTTGGGARAGGAATTGTTTGGTTTTGCTTAGTATCTCTTTAATGGCTAACACAGCAGGACTTCTCAGTATCACTGTAGTCTCAATAGATGGAAACCTTGAAGGTTTCTGGATAAGTAGTCAGACTTATACTGAAAATGCCTTTCCAGTTTATTTGTCTCCTTCTACTAGGTTATGCCAGTGATGTCAAAGGACCTACTGAGCCCAAAATAAATATAATGCAGTACACAATCAGAAATACACATTAATATGTTTTATCTAGTATAGCTTTCATGTGCAAGAGTACCTCTTATAAGRCATACTGGCATTTTTATTTTTTTCCTGTTCACTAGTAAGAGTTTCATTCTCATTAGCTATAAAAAGACAAGCCARGGAATTATTAGGAAAGGAAAGCAAATGCAAAATTCTTTGTTTGCATTTTCATCTGCTTTCCAATTCATGTTGTGCTATTTCCTGACTATTRCATGCAGTTTTCTTTCTTTCCCAAAAATAGCTGTACTAAGTTGGCTGCAAAGAAGGGCCGCGGAGATGATTAAGGATAGACTTGTTTCCACTGAAAGAAGGACTGACTGAGTCATGATTCTTCAGCCTGGAGGTAAGGTGGCTGAGGGAATGTTATGGCAAAAGTCTATAAGTTCCTAAGTTAGCATGGTGAGCATGAACGGGACATGATTATTCACAATCCCTCACACTTCCAGACCAAGAAAGCAACAWATCGTATGTCTAGTGGCTAGTTTGAAAGAAATAAAGGGAAATACAATGTACAGATAAACTGCAGAACTCATTGCACAAGATGATGCGAGTGTCAGAAATTAACGCTTGTTCAGAAGCTATCATATAATCACAGAATAAAAATCTATCCAGGTTGTTAAACACAATGATACCATTTCTGACTTGAGGTAGCAAAGAGCAGAACACTTACTGGGGAAATATCAGCATGTATATCCTGTGCTCTGTTCTAGCTTCATAGGTATGTGCTGCTGGCCACTGTCACAGACAAGATGAYGGGTGAGATAGATGTTTGATCTAAGCCAGTACAGCAGCTAAGGGTCTGACATGTTCCACTGCAGCCTGATTCGCCCGTCTCATGACTTTCACCTTTACAACTCATATTTTTACTTCATCACCGGAGTGATGATTTTTAGCCTGATGTTGAGAGCCTCTGACACATCTTTGTGTAATTCATGTAAATTAAATTGCAATTAGAAAACCTTGTTCATGCCTAAACATTTTGTATAGTAATAAGCAACCTGCCCGTAGTAACTCAGTGGCCAAAATGTCACTGAAAACTCAGAGGTCTCTTATACGCAAATGTTTAGCGAGCAGTGCCAGTGATTTAACTTTGGACCTGAGACATTTTGATGACCTGTTGTCTCAAAATTAGCAGCAATGATATTGCTGTTTTAACTTTTTTAACAAAGCATGTGTGCAGTGTGTGCTCGTGACTGGTGTCTTCTTGTGCAGACTAGATACTCGCTTAATTATACGTGTAATGTACAGATGCACAACTGCTATTAACAGATCAGCCCTGATAGGTACAGCCATCATACGTCAGTTTCTACAGACCTTTAGCTAGTTTCTCATCTCATAATCTAGTTTGAGTGGCTCTGAAGCATGAAGTTTTAAAATGGTGCTTTAGTTACTTTGGTAGTTACAACTGCTGAGGATCTGTTTGTTCAACTGCTTCCACACTTCTCACTTCTTTGCCTGAATCCTCTTCTCCTGTGGGGTTGAAACCMGGAAAGTTCTGAAATCACACCACCGTGTTCTTGTCTAAAGGCTAGTCAACAGCGATCAGTGCAGAGGCTATGCATGAGGAGACTAACCCCAATAGTTTCCTTGCCTTGCATCCAGGTTCACTTGCTGCTAGTACCAGACTGTCCTTGAGAGTTCGAAGTTGGGAAGAGAGGGGTTGTTTCTTTCCAGTAGCAAGTGTCAGAAATCCCAGTCATCTTCTCTTGCTTTTGTTCTGAGACACCTTTTTCCTGAATCTGTTTTGAGCTTTCCCCTTCTCCCTTTCTTCTTCTCCTTTTGAATGGACACTTATACTGGATACCAGCTGTATCTCAGTCTGCAGAAAGTTGAACCAAAGTCCTGACCTCTTCTGGTGAGGTTTGTTTGCTTTTTTCCCTGTTTCTTTTTATCTTCTACCCTTCATTCCCCCCCTGGTTTGATGAGGAGGGAAAAAAATCCATTTTCAGGAGCAGCAAAATGCAGACCACAAACTCTGCTCCAATCCTGGCAGCACAGGCTGGGAGTGCCTGAGTCGGGGTGAGAGACCTCGGCATGTCGAGAGAGACCTGACCTCTCCTGGAAGCCCAGGGTCGCAGTCCCTCACCTCTTTTGCTAACACCTTCACACGAACCAGACTAAGGTAACTTGCTCGCAGTGCTGTCAGGAGCACATTTTACGTAGGGTTTATAAGTCTGATGCAAATCACTCTTTTCACCCCTCAGTTTCATCCTCTCTCTCTTTCTCATCTTGAGCTGCTGGACAATACATGGCTGTCCCAGTCTGAGCCATAATCCTGGAAGTTTTTTCTGACTCGAGTTGCTTTACAAAATTAAAAAGAGAACACTATAAGCACATTATGTAAACATTAGCAACTGAGGTCCAGCTGCTTAGCATTCAATTAATTTAGTTCAGTCAATATTGCATGGTACATAGTTTTGTCTGCTCATATTGTAAACACATCTTGCCCTTGAGCACTTATTTCATTTGACTAATTAAGATCTACTTGTAARTGTTCTCATTTTGTTGCCAGGCAGACTCTCCCAATTTTAGATACAGCTGTTGTACTCGGTGAAAAAGGCATTTGAAATCCAGGTCCATCTGGTTTGTGCTCCAGCGTGTCAGGCCAAAACCTGCTCTTGTTTAAGGCTGTAGGGTCTCTGTTTTCAACAGGACTCAGACTGCAGATGAATCATGACATGTTGTTTCTTMCTTATGCCAGCATGGCTTGTACAAGTACACCTTATATTTCTATGCAATATTGGTTCCCTTATCTGAGATGGTGAAAACCCTTTTAAAATTTTAATTGCTTAATTTAGGTGTGTAAATTTTTCAGAGAGGTAAATATGGAGGCAAGTACAAGGCCACTGTACTTGGGCTTTTTAGATAAACAATGAGAATGAAGTTTTCATGGTGGACTCACTCACTGTTCTGACTATGTAAGTAGCTGAATTTTCAATTCATGAGCAATTGTAGAAAGATTTAAAGTTATACTGAGCTACATGAAAATTTTCATTTAGAGAAAATGAAAAATAATTGAGTGAAAAAAAGTACTTTTCTAAACAGAATTAATTTCACATAAAAATACGAACTATTTTGACTTTTGAAAATGAAATATGGACTCTTTTTAGAAAATATATTTTACAATGCACAGGTATTGTGCATGTATTACACTTTTCCTGCATTTGACTGTTGTTTTAAAACTTTATCACTGATCCGCTTTACTTCTGTAACTGTAGGTAAATACTAATTCTGTACTGCCAAGAAATATGAGCAAGAAAGTCCTACAAAGAACCAAAACTTAGGGAAAAGTACATCCAGATGTGTACTTGGTAATAGATTTATAGGTGTAAAAGGAAAAAAAAAGGAGCTTCAGACTGAGTTCTGGTCTTGGTTCTATAGAAAGGACTCCCATTTCTTATGAAGCTGGGATGGCATTGGCTTCTCCTGAGAAAATTTACCTCTGCTAAGGCACTGACATAAGCCAGCATAATTTTAAACACCGTGACACACACTGCAGTTCACAGGTGGGCTAAGCAGTGCAAGCTACCAGCATTTTTTGGGCTGCCTTTGTTGCTGAGACTGAACTTGTGCTAGCAAAGATTAGGAACAAAATAGCAAAACTATGGTAGAAAATAGCAAAATTCTGTTACTACTGAGAAAATATACATCACACTTCATCCATAGACTTTTATACTATACAAAATCAATCTATCTCCATTTTGTAGGGAGACCTGAAACGCATAATGGGGAAGTATAGAAGGAATATAGCATACTTYACTAACATGTTGTGTTATTAATTTCACCTTGGCAAATAAATGATAAGCCAAAGACAGGGGTATGTAAAGAAATGTTAGGCCTTACTAGTCTGGTATGATTTACAGCCTGGGCTGAAAATCATAATTAGCAAGTTGCATGTTCCCTTGGGCAATGAACAGGCTGGGTTCAGGAGCAGAGTACAGTCTTGCACCAAGGAGATGAATGGCTTCTTAGACATCAAGGTGTCTGTGATACTGCTATGATTGCCATTTTTCCTTAAGCACTAAAGAATGAGCAGGGGATTTCTGTGGCTAAAAGCATAGGCTAAAGTCAAGGAACAGGCTTTCTGGGTGGTTGATGTACAAGGTCTGCTTAGTATCTGCAGTTTTGTGTGGAGGCAGACACGTGGCACACGCTCATTAGTGGACTAATATGAGGTGTTAATAGAGGGGCAGGAGCTCCATAGAGAGAGAAGGTCCATGGCCTTACAATCAAAGGACGCTGAATAATTTTCTGTGCACCTAATCTCGTTGATACAAATTCCTGCGCACAGTAAGTGTGTGAAATATTTGAATTATGGTTCTGTTGCTTTGACCCTAAATATGAATTCAAATAAAGCAGTCATGCCCTGTGTGGTTTGGATTAGAAATGGTAACATGTTAAATAACCACGTGTTTTCTCAGAAGGAACTCTCCGTAGGTCATTTAGTGTTCATACGCACTTACAGAATATAAATTAATGAGAATGGAGATAGATTGCTGAGGAGATTAGCCATATATTCTGAGTTAAAAGTAAGTCATTGAGGGTATTAGCCCAAATTACACCTCACCAGCAGGAACAGATATACTGGATAGCAATCTAGCGACCTTTAGGTGCTGCTTCATTAACTCAGATCTGTACTTAGAGTTACTGTGCAGCCTTTCCATTTTCTCTGGCCATCAGCACTATGGCTACACAGCCCTGATCCCGGCATCCAGTGCCTCGTGAAATGAATTCTTGTCTACTTCAGTTTCCATCTACATGCTGATGGGCAGTTGTCCCTTGTACAAACCAGGCTTGCACTCCAATGGTAACAGGTATTTGAAAGACTGAGGGAGTCAAATGTGCACCTCTCTGCACAGATGGTTCCTGCATGGCCAGGGAGATCTGGGCTGGCAGTCTGGGAAACTTGGTGCTGCTATTTCCGTGGAAGCCTGATGAATTGAGGGCTGCCAATCAYCAGGAAAGATAAATTCAGTGAAAAATCATATCAGTATGAATGAACTCTTAAAACACAACTGAAATACTCAATGTCTTCTTCTTGAAGTTTCCCACACACTGTAGTTTGTTCTCCCACTTAATGTTTGTTGCTTTAAGTTTATGAGGAAGATGAATAAATAAATAAAGCTGTTAGAAGTGGTAGCAGAAAGCTAATGGAGGAAGCATTAAGAATTTTATCTGAAGGACTCAATTCTGTTCTCGGTTCTGCAGAGTAGATTCCTGAGGGCTGGAGGATTCATATGTGAGTATACTGCCCACTTAATAAAACTACTTCATGTTAATGTTGTCCCAGGTCAGGTAAGCAGTCTTTCCACCTTGAGACTTGAGGCATTGTGTTTTGTTTAGTTGTATTATTGCAGTGTCAAGGAGCCATAGGTGTAGATCAAGACACAGAATAGATAGGCACTGAGCAGAGAATTTCTCAAGATTTGTAATATCTGTAAACCTGGATGCATTTGGGGCAAGGCTTCATTCTCACAAATTGAAGTGAATCCATGAGTACCAGAATCTTCCAATTTGTTCTGGGTTTTGTTTGTTTTATACGGCAATTCACACCTTGGCAGAAGACAAGTAAATACATAAACTGTACTTATGGCTGTAACATCCTAGGACAACTGCATTATCTCCAAGCACAATATGCCAGCTTTTCCAAAAAYGTGGTATGACCAGGTGCAGAGATTATTTTTCCTGCTGCTCTGACTGCAGGAATAAACTCATTTAAGAGCACAGCTGTTTCCAGAGAAATCAGCCCCTCCTCTAAATGAACCCTTAATTTTGAAAAGCAAGCCCAGCTTTTCCTTTTGCTGTTCCCCTGGCCTGGGGACTGTCAGAGGCTGAAGACTGAGACCTGGTGAGGCTGTGCTGGGAAGCGACTCGGCCCCAGCTTTCCTGTCCTCTGTGGTCACCAGGGGACAGCCTGGGCCCTGTACCTCTGAGGCTACTGAGACGGCACTACAGAGAGAAGAGCAGTCAGTGAGAATAACTCTGCATTCCTCTGCGTGCAACAGAAAAGTGCTTAAGATATACCACATAGGTGACGTGGCTAATTTCATGTGCTCATGCACTGAAATCGTTGACTGTCAAGTATTTGCTATTAAAACCTATGCATCCATATGGAGACAAGCTATCCATCTTTTTGAAAATAAAAAGGGAAAGTCATATAGACTACACTAGCAGCATCTGAGTAACTTCTAAATGTGTGTGCAGTGTAAAAATACATTGTGAAAGTAAAATAACTGGTTTATAGTCCTCTGGGGAAAGAGATCTTTCCAAAGTGTGGAAACAGAGCAGTCACTGTGGCTTAACACTAGTGTACTGTGAAGAATGAATTATTTTAGCTTAGTGACTGACTTAAAAGATGAGTGGTAAGGAATGACTTAAACTGAGCCAAAAATACATTTTAAATTTTAATGTGAAAAAAATGAAACATACAGTCCTATTTGGCTAATTTCTCAGTTTCAATATCAACAAGCTATTTGTGAATCTGCCTCTCAGAGTATCTGAAAAACAACTTCTCAGCTCCACAGCTCTGTGCTAGTCTTTCTGTCCCCRTCATCTTTAAATCTGCTGCTGTGGGTGCTCATGCCATAACTTTAAAACCACTCCTGTTTTGCTGCCAGCATGTTCTCTGCAGGATGGCATTTCAGCTACGTCAGAAGTTAATGTGGATCTACAGATGGCTGTGTGTGTGCAGAGTGTCCATGGGCAATCCTTCTGAGAGTGAATTTGCAGTGATACAAGCTCAGTGTGTGTATCCTCCATAAGGTGTATGGAGTGACATAGGATGTATTATCTGAATGTCTTTAGGAATGATTAAAGTGTATTTCAAATTGCAGAATGTGTTGCCCAGAGAGTAGTCACTTTGCTGTCCCAATGGGCAGTATATGGGATCACACCAGCAGCCTGTGTGTGCTGATCTCCATTCCTGCTCTCGCTGAGATGTTTCCTATGGTGCTGTCTTGCTTGTTTTATGAGTGTGCTGTGATAGTGTGTGCTTTACTGTTTTTCTGGTGTTAACTGTTCTTTTGCTAGGGTTTGTGGGAGCTAGTTGCTTGAATATGGCATTTGATCCATGGCAGAGCCCTTGTGAAATAAGGTATTTTGTGCATGTCATAGAGCAGGCAGCAATGGGAATAGTGAAGAAGGCATGGATGGAGACCCACCTGCACACTGGTGAGTTGTGAATGCTGTGAATTGGGTGAAATGCTAAGAACCTTGTATTGCTTATAACTGGCAGATTAAGTCAAGATGGGCAGGCAGGAACTCTTCTGCCGTTTGCATTCAGATAGTTAATCTCAGAAAAATCCCACTGTTTGAGTGATCTGAGTTTTGGAACAGATACCTCGCTCGCTCTCTTCATAATCCACCAAGTTTGAAAGAAATTTAAGGCTGAGTATGTATTTTAGAGCAGTTAAAGGAATTGGCCAGAAGCAGAAGAGAGCTCTTATTCCCAGCACAACACTGTAATAACCAGAGACAAGTCAAAGTGGAGAAAACGTCTTTTTTTTCCACAGGGTTTGCAGGGTCTGTGGGAAGCGACACATGCCGGGACACAGGTTTCTGGCTGACACGTCTCGTGGGGGAGCAGGGGGAGTCTGACAGGCGGGTGAGTGAGAGAAGCTCTTCATTTACAGATGTGGCAGAACCTAAGGAACTGTGAGGGGCGGGAGCTGCCCTCATCTGAAACATCAGAAAAATGGAATCTCTTTAAAAAGGCATGGAGTTGAGCATCCTTCCAGACTTTTTTTTTTAACTGGGAAGGGGCCTTGCAACTGGTTTTTAGAGCTCCTTTGGGAGGGGAGAAATGAAGCCTTCTGTGGAAGCAATTTGATATGCTTGGTGAGAAGAAGCAGGATGAGACCAGATGCCCTTTTAGTGGTTTTGGATACTTTAGGGAAAAGATATGAGTGGATCCAGCTCAAAGCTTCTGCTGCCTCATGTACCAGCACAGTCATATTCATTAGTGAATTTTTATTGCCAGGCATGAATAAATTACTGATATCTGGTGCCTGCAGACAGGCAAAGGAAAAGCTGTCTGGGAAAGCTCGGATTTAAGACAGGTTTTTCATCTCTAATAAAAATAGCCCTTTTTGTTTGAGGTGTAGGTTCTTATATCCTTACTAGTTCAAATGCAATCGTACCCTGGATCAATGCAATCTTGTCTCAAGCAGGGAGCTGTGATAAATCTGTTCAAATCTCATTCTGTCAGACTACTCTGTGCCAACAGAGGTGATAATGAATGTTTAGGTATGAACACAGTTGTGTTTTTTCTGGCAACAAACTATGTAGAGGTTCAAGTGGAGTATTTTATTGAGTCACTGCAATATCACTGTAAGTTGGTTGTGCTTTCATCAAAGCATTACATATATTTATTGTTAGGTCTATTTCTATATGAAGCAGGGACAGCCATAGAAACAATGGAGTCAAGGCAGAATTGCCATTTTCTATACTGTAGCCGACTAAATAAATCTTCCTCTTTTCCCCAACTCACTCTGTTCAGGTTTCTGTGGGCTTGTTCAGTTCACCCACACAAGTGAAGTAGTTTCTAAGAGTGCTGCTGGCAAGGCTAACGCGTGGTTCAGTGTTGCAGTGTCAATCCCTGAATCATGCTGCAGCATTACAGTTGTCATAGAGACACAGCTTTTTGAGACCAAAGGGACAGTTCTGATAATCTGCTCAGACCTGTTGTAAAACACATAGTAGCTTGCCAATAAGTAAATAACTTTGCCAAATTGGAGCGCAGCCTGGCCCTCCCTCTCCTGTGACGGTGAAACACATTTCATGTAAGTTTGGTGGATGCTGGAAGAGAAACCCCAAATGGGGATTTAATTTTTTGTCAGAGTGGTGCTGTTGGCACATCTTTTTTTTCTGCTGTATGAAAGACAGGTGCAAGCTTAGTCACAAGGTCATGCCGTGATTGTGATACTGGCAACTTCAAAGGGATAAAGAGTATTAGAGTCTTATCTTCTAGGTGGTGCGGTGAGGTCAGCACTTGTATTTGTAACGAAGGATGCTAGAGTGGGGCAGCTGCGTGCCGTCAGAAGTCTCTGACAGACAAGCACTGGGTGATTTAGCTACCGCAGTTTGCTGCAGTTGCTACTGTCCCTGGCTGTTTGCTTTTTCTTTCTGTCTGCTCCTTTATCAGCTGAGATGTGTGTCTGCATCTCACCCACGCTGGTCCAGAGCCTGCCACAGCTGCTGCCAGGGACAGTGGGCTTGTGCCAGGGCACGGGGTTGTGAACTGCCATAGCAGTTGTAGCCCTTGCCAGAGGCTACCTGCTACAGCAGAACTAACAGCTGGGGGATTTAACATCTTAAATTGCCAAGCTGACATCCATCAGAGCTCATGTGAGAGTGCCAAACAGTATGGGTAACCTCCAGCCAAGTATTAAGTCTCCTCTGTCCCAGTATATGCTAATCTGTGAGAAATGGATTGTTACAGATCCTAGCTCTGCTGATGAGGCAGTTCCAGTTATAAAATCCCTTGATTTTATATACAGAAGTTTCCAGTGGCCATCACGGTATTTAGGCACTGAAACAGGTGTAAAGCCTCTGATACGGTCTCCCCGTCTGCCGCTGCAGAATTTGGAATAAGGTGAACTGCTTGAGCAAAGCCATGAAAATGTGTGTGAAGGAACATGTGCAGCCAAAATGCTCTCCTCCTCCTAAATGTATACATTTCTCTGGTTGTCAGCTGTGCATACATAGCTTCTGCAGTCCTGTAGGATAGCTTCGGGAAAGCTAGAAATGTAATTTTTTAATGAAAATAATCTGCTGGCTCAATATAAGCATGTATTATCCCTGCGTTGGCTGTTCTGCTGGAGAGGTTTGGTAATAGGGCAGCGTTTGATTCTTTGTGCTCTTTTCCCATTCCTGTGTGGCACAGTTGTTTTGCTGCTATTTGCAGTGCCTTAAATTACTCACTGGTAAGTATTATAAAGGACCAATTCTTAGCACTTTAGATTTTCAGGGACTGTCTTTGGCTAATTTCCACAGCATTGCTGTGAGGTGTAATGACTCACTGCCTTTCTATTCACAAATAGTGCAGCGTTCATCTATTCTTTGTGTAGCTTAAGAGCAATTCATCTGTGGGACTCCCTGGTTCCTCTGGAGCATGGTCCTTCTGCAATAGGGATAAGTGTCCCTTAAAAACACAGGGGAACTCAAGAGAGGGCCAGGTTGTGTGTGCTACAGTATTGGTGTGCTCTGGCACTGCTACAGAGCTGCACCGCTGTTGTGGATGCACTGGGGAGCGCTGAGCTTTTGGAGGGCCAAATGTGTATCCAGCTTGCTTGGTTTAGAGGTGGAGAAGCACCCTGGGACAGGGAGATGCTACCTTCCTGCCACCCTTTAGGGACGAAGGAGATCCTGCAGCTCTCACGTTGAGGGGGGGCCGGGGAGAGAGAGGGGGYGGTTTGGAGCAGCTTCCTGACCTCGCATCCATGCGCGGTCCAGCCACAGTCTGGCTCTGGGTAAATAAGTGCAACTGAATTGAGGAAGCAGACAAGACTTCAAGCATGGGGGACAGCCCAGTGCAGCATGTAATGCTTGTGAATCTGAGTGTAAAATCTGTTAACTGACATGCTTTCCAAAGGATGCTGTTCAGGGAACCACTTGGCAGCCCGAGTGTCCTTGTACACAGGATTAGAAGAACATAAACGTCATAAAGTTCAGGGTTTTTTTAGGGGGATTTAACAATGGTGTGAGGAATACATGATCCATCTCAGCCATGGTCTAGTGTCTCAGCATTGGTTTAACTTGCTGTTTCTATTGCAGTCATACTGCTTGCACCTGTGGGTAGGTACCTCCATGCCAGCCATGCATTTACATCTGCAGGATAGTGGAGATCAGTTTAATAACTACTCCTGTTTAAATGCAGGATAGGTATTTTACATGCCCATACAGACCTTTGATTTGGTTTATTATTCAGCCTTTGTCTTTTTTTGCTTGAATTCCAAATTCTTGTGTGTATTTTCTGCAGGCATTGAACTCTCATCATAAACATTTGTTTTCATTTCTGAGTTAATTTACAGTGTTTCTGCTGATCAGATCTAACTTAAAGGGTGGGGCTGAGGAAAGGGTCATCCACTTGGAACAAACATTTGAAACAACTAATAAAAAAGCAGACAGGGAGGATTCTCAGTTAGTGCGATTTGCGGTGGTTTAATCAACAAAAATGGAGCCATGCCAGTTTTCACCAGCTGAAGATCAGACATGTTTCTTCTATATCAGATTACGTGCTGCTGAGAGCTACTAGATTTAGGACTATTAGTATTGCATAGATTTACACATCCGTACAGGTCTTTTTGATGTCTACRTGTTTAGTTTCATTTGTTGTTTTCTTTCTGCATGCAGGAAGCTTGCATGATTACCGGCAGCACCAAGGATAAAAATGCTGTTAAGAAACACAGGATTAAAAGAAGGGCAATGTTACTGTTATTACATTCCTGCTGAAGCCAGGAAGACTGTAGGTAGCAGAAGAAGGTCAGTGGCAGTGGCAACTTAGAGCACATTTCCTCAAAGTTGTGGTTATCGTTCAGTGATGGTTTCCATGAAACGTACTGCTCTGGAAGCTGGTGCCACATGGGTTAAACCATATAACTGTACACAGTATAAAACTGAACAAAACCACTTTCCAGTGCTTTGAAAATGGTCTGACAGTGCATGTAGTGCACAGTATCTGTCTAGTGGTGAGAGATGCTACTTGCTGTTGTTACACAGGCAGTTCCAGGATTGCTTAGTGATTACAGCACCACCTTCCCCAGGCCTTTTATTTAAGGAACAGATCTGCCCTGGTGTTTATTTAATTCCTGTCTCTCCCAGAATTGAGGTGGATAAGCCTTTCTTTCAAAGGGATATTTTTTTAACCAAGGAAATGTTAACAATTTGATTTTCATCCTAGCTCTGTGAAGATTTGTATACTGGCACAACAGAAAGGTGAATAGCTGAAGTGCGATGCAGGAGCTGGAAGGAGAGGTTGAGGGTGAGAATCGCATAAACTGGTTCTGCCATAGAAAAAAACGTCACATGCCTAATGCATGTGGCATTAACAGAGAGGCAGTGGTCACAGTTATCACCTCTTTATTCACCCTCTCCACTCTGCCCCCTGGCAGCTTTCAAGGAGATTAATGGGTATTACCAAGTGCTGAGTACTCAGACCAACTGGCTTACTTGTACTCAAATGCCTAAGAGAGGAGTAGGCAGCCTGGTCTTCAGAACTGTGTTCTTCTGCCAGGTACATGAATAGTAACTTTCAAGAGTTTTAGACATGCAGAGGAGGAAAGCTGTGGTGCATTAGAAGGGATATTTCAGGTGGAGGATTGTCAAAGATGCCAGTGCTCCTGACATATCTACTGCCTGTGGGCTTTCAGTAGCAGGTAAGCATATTTGTGCTTTTGGAAAATCATTCAATTGTTAGGAGAACTGATCTAAATATTCATGAGAAGTAATGCGCTCTGCCAATTTTGACCTGTTGGCAAATTGTGAATGAAGATTTTGTTGATTTCTTTGGATCGGCTCAACAATTATTAACATATCAACATATATATCCTTGGAGACATGAATTATTTATAGCAAGTGTTCAAAAGGTCTGAAAAGCAATTTTCTTTTGGGGATGTGTGACTGGCCACATGGGTGACATGGTATTCTCTCATCCCTGATTGTGTTATCATTTTAATTGCTTATTTCATCTGATGCTAATTTTGATTCTTGATGAGGTCTCAGTGGTAGTATCTAAGTCCATTTTCACTGAGCATTCATCCCTACAAAGCTTCATTTATGTGAAAGCTTGTGAATAAAGAAGTATGAGCCAGCCAAGTGTCAGTCTGGTTTTGTAATTTGGGCTGCTAGCTGACAAATGCTCATGTACTTTGATCAGCTTTAGTCATGATTGGGCTGGAGACTTCAAATCAACTGTCTCCCAGTAAATAAATTCAGGTATGAATTCAATATGAAGGCAACTTCAATATGAAGTCGCCCATTTTGACTGCTGTGGTACTGTATATATATTCATTTCCTCTGCTGATCAGGTAGGAAAGCTACTGAAGAGATGTGTTATGCACTTATTTTGAAAATCAAGAAATGACTCATTCTCCAAACACATCCATTGTGTGCCCTGCTAGGTTTAAGCCAGAAGATGAGCCAAGCAGCAGCAAGCAACATGAAAAAAACTTTTGTGCCAAAAAAGGCAGGGAACTGAAAAGCCCAAGGATGAGTATGACAACCATGCAGCTTAATGAGCGGCTCTGTAGGTCCTGTAAGGTGGTGGATTATGAAACTCGGCCAGAATTTTGCACTAGCAAAAGTAACTGGGAGGATCAGTAGGGTGATGGGCAGCACCGGAAAGGGAAGCTAAAATTGCCTATTGCCTCTGCTTCTCGGGAATGAGAAGAAAATGGCTGTATATGTGTTCGTACACAGGGGTGTGGGTTTGCGGTGCTTCAGTCAACTGCGAGCAATGTAGATATGGACAGGCTAACTGAAAGCAGATGTACAGGGAAAGCTGATGCATGTCGGTCTAACACAAGTATTCATTACATGCACATTGGCTTGGCCCAGCTTGCCACGCTACTGCATCTGTTGGGGGGGTTTACTATGGTGCATAACCAGCATGTCCTTCCAGGGACTTCCTTGCATGTGTTGAATGGTGAACAGAGAATAAGCTAGTGGGGTGACTCGGGACTGCAGCTACTGAGGTGCTTCATGGGGAACCTTGACAACACTGTCTCCCTGCTTCTCCTTCCGAGGTGTCTGCCTGCAGCGCCAAGACACTAGGATCTTAAAAATGACAAACACCTTATTTGAATCTCTAAAGAAATAAATGAGCAGGTTCTGTTCAGACAACGCTCTCTAGTAAAAATAATTTTCATTAAGCCTACTGTGAATGTTTACTTGATTGAAATCTTTTGCTGGTGGAATAAAAGGTTTGTTATTCTCAATCTGGCAGAGAATTTCTAAAATCACGGTAAAATGACATTCCAGGAAAAGGAGCAAAAGTGAATAATTCTTGGGCAAACATATCAAGTTTCTCACCAAACAATTTAAAATCTAAATGAAAAGCTGCACCTCCACTGATTTATACTACGGCTGATCCTGATTATATACTTACAAAACCAAAAATACTTCATTATGGAGAATAATTTTGAAGGTATGTGCTTTAAATAAGGCATATTTCTGGTGTCATCAAGTAGAAATTATAAACAAGTATAAACATTGGGCTGAGAGCCTGTCTTGTCTCTCATCAGTGCTCTAGACTGACTGTAGGCTTTTCTCAGTGCCTGACAATCGCCACCTCACGGATCTGTTGAGGTATGTTACATTTACGTATACTCAGCTGATGAAAATCTTTCCTAGCAACATTTTCTAAGCCTCAAAGTGATTTTGTCTTCTTTAGTTTAGACTTATTTATTTTATATTTGTGTTACAGTACTATGAAACTTCTTCTTATATGTGAATATTCCATTGTTTTGGCACTATGAAAATGTTTTTATTTGTCAAATCTAAACAACTGAAGGCTAATAGAATCCTTCTGAAAATTGATGCTGTGAGGTTTTGGGGAATTTAACCCCTTTTCAGTCCAGAGCAAAATCTTATATCATGAGTTTCTGCAGAATGAGAACTACTTACTGGACTTCTGATAACTTTTAGTTCCTTGAATAGGAGGTGCTACGAACAATGAAAACATTGCTTTTGTTGATGGCATAGGTATTAGGAAATGATTTTGGTAGGTAAGGAAGAACCCTTAGTCCTGGATCAGCTTGTTTCTCTGTTTATTTAATAGTTCAAACTATCCATCAAAATGGAAGTTCAAATCATCAAATGCTAAAACTATTCTTTCTCTTCAGTGAGCTGAACTAAAATACTGGATTTGGGGAAATCTGTTAATCCTTTCTAGAACCTGATACTTTAGAGAGAAGTATTATTATAATAAAAAATAATTTAAGTCTAACAGTGCAACACTTGTAATGTGACAAGTAGAAGTTATGAGAAAACTGCTGCATTATTTTGCCTTGGACTCTATGTTGTCTTAACTAGTTTGTTTAGACAGATTGCTCTGTGGTCCGTGGCAGCAGCTGGTTTGACCAATGACAGAATAGAAATTATTTTCAAAAACCTTGATAGGCATTTCTTTAAAGGCTAGCATCATAAAAGATATAAAAACTATGTTAATGACAAAAATTTGCAACTGCATGCCTTGATCCTCTGCTCATGGAAAACAATGGCAAAGCTCTCATTAACCTTGGTGCTGAAGGATCAAGTTGTTTCCTTTTATAACRTCCAAGTGTTTTGGTAAGAGTAATTGATCACTCCTCCCACCATCATGTGGGGCAAATGTTAATCTTGATGTTAGAGATGAATGCATTGAGGTGAAGTAATTCATTCAGGTCCTGTGGTGATTAGGCACTGAAGATGGACAGTGCTCGGTTGTCCTCTGATCTAATCATCAAGAAATACTCTTCTCCCTTCCTTGACAAGAGATTTTGAAAGACATCTTACAAGCTTGGATCAATGAAATATTGTGAATTAAGCATATTTGGGCTTATGTATTATAGAAATATATTGGGTATGTTCAGTGTGCAAGCTCACTGGACACACAGTATTGGAACAACTTGCTCCTGTTTTACCTAACCCGTGAATGTCTTTCAATCCACAGCTGTCATTTGGCCAACCCTCTCCCTCCAGTAACTTACAACTTTCAATTTCTAGTGTGCAATTTTGTTCATCCAGAGGATATCTGCGTAGATCCATCATGCAAGCAGCTGTTGTTGTGATCCTGTAAGAGGAGGGTGAAAAAAATGAGATTTGAAACCACATTTTACTTGTTTGAGAAGGCAAGATTTTCTATAGTGGCTTTTCTGTTTGTTCATACAGAATGAAACAGAATGTATGGTTAAATATTTGAAACAATACAGGTATTTTGTATATACATGATATATATACAATAAATTTCAGAATGTATTGTTCATACAGAATGGCTATGCACACAGATTCCTGGCATACAGGCTTTACATAGCTTGTAAAGCATGATTAACTAATTTATACAGCACAATATACAGGTTACAGTATAAAGCATCAGAGCATATGCTGAATATCAGAAAGCAGGATTTTGACTGAAACTTTAGTTGCAAAAATGTATGATGTTTTGAGGAACATTTAATGAGATTTATACTTGATCATCTTATTTTCAATGTTCTCAATTCAGACACCTTCAAATTGTTTTGCAAATTGTTTTATTTATAACTCATACTGCTGATAGCTTTCTTTTTTCATTTTGTTCTCACCTACTGCTGTTTTAATTTTGTCTGATATGTATGTGAGTTTTCATCCATGCTGTGGAAATATTGGTAATATCTGATTCATTGTTTTTATGGTTTCATAATCAGTTTATCATTAGCTATGATAATTGAACATCGCCTCTTAAAAATGGCATGGTGCAATCAAAAACTTGTGAAATGCAACATTGTCTGGTGGTTACTTAATGAGTATTGAGAGTAGCTATGACGTAGGCTGGATCTTCCAGATTCTTCCTCCTTCTAGAGGGCATGTGAGTTGACATTTGGTCCCTGAAGGTATTCTCCACAGCCTAAGCCTGTTTGCAAGGCAGTTCCTCTTCTTCTCTTAGACTGTAAATCACAGAGCATCTAAGCAAATGCTTGCTGATAAGCCTGTGACACTTGGAAGGTTGAGTGACTGCGTGCGGATAGAGGTCAAATTATAGCTTCTTTAAAAGATTCCTTTAACAAAGAGACTCATAGTTGTGCTTTCAAACTCACAAAAGTGAGTTAGCAGCTGCATTTGCCTTTTTTTGTGATAGATGGGTTCTTAAATGCTTATAAAACTCCTGATGTTGCGAAAGGGCAAACTTGGCTTGTAATTTCATTGGTCTCTCTCTCTCCCTCTCTCCAACAATTCCTACCTGAGAAAGGCAGGTAACCTCTTTTCTTGATCTGGATTTGGTCCTGTTGTTCCAGTTCCATGTTAATTAATGCCACAGGAATACATCTGGAAATTTTACTTTTGATGTGCTGAAAGTCAAGCACACTTACATGCTGTATTGGTGTGATAATTCTTGCTGTCACAGAACTGACAGAATTAAAAGAAAAAAAAAAGGCACATGCTTCATTACTGTGACATGCTTCAAATTACCCTAAGTCTACAAAATCCATCTGTCTATCTGTGTATAAAGACCATCTAGCAAGTGCTGTTATGAGAACCAGACCACGAAACTACTTTATAGTGCTGTGTACAATACCATGGAAATGGTGTATTTATGCTTTTCCTCAGGCTGATTTTTGTCACATTAAATTGAATTGCATGTGTCTTAATGGCTTTTGCATTTGTTGTAGAAAAGGTCGAGGACTTCAGCAAAGGTAGGACCTCATTTAGTTTAGCCATGTACCAAATATATGTTACTGAGAGACATTGAGAAGACATGCAGTAATCATTTGTCAGACTCCTACTTAATAATGTTTAAGATCATACGTAACGATATAGTAACATTAGTCACAGTTAAATGCTTTTTAATGAAGGTTTCATAGCGTAACGTTTTGTTCCCAATTAATAAATCAGCCTTTATGGTAATTTAGATTGCCTGTATCAACCAGATTTATTTAAATGTGTACTGAAGTAGAAGTTGACATAGTGTTTACTAGACCACAGAGTTACAGTGGGCAGATATTTCCTAATGGCCAGTGTATCTGTACTGCTGACTTTTGCAGTTTTGCATATCCTACATCAGCTATATAAATAGTAGCATTTGTTATTCTTAATAACATCAATACAAATTAATTGTGCAGTAGTAAACAATACAATTGTTGTATACCTGAGTTTTAAATATTTCACATAATTATTTTTTTCCTGACATTGTAATTCTGATAAGTCTTTGGTCAGATGTATTGTCTTCTCACTATTTGTGCACAGTTTCTGGCATACTGATTGGTTTGATGGGTCTGATCACTACTATAATCCAAGAACAAAAATAGATGTATGTATTACTAAGACATTGCACTGCTAATTGCAGGTGGAGTCTGGAAGTAAATACTTGGATTATGCAGAACAAAGATAATAAACTCTTAGTATCGGTTTCTAGCAGCAGTAAGTAATCCAAATCTGCCTGGCCTGTCTATTGGTAATTTCTCATCCTTCATCCTTGTTAAATCACTCCTTGTCTTTACACTACAAGGAAAGGTAAAGCAGAAGCACTTTATGTTCTCTGCTTCCCTCAGCTCTGTTTTGCATTCCCTATAGTGCCTGTAAGGCAGTGTAGTGTGTATATGTCAGTCTCTGTACTTTGGGGAAAGTCTCCCTCAGCAGTCAAAGGTGGTGGTGGGGAGCAGCTCTCCCCCTCATGACTCTTTTAACCCCTTAGCAGCAATGCTGAATGCTACCGCGGGTCTCCAGCGAGATAGCATGCAGTTGCTTCCAGGGAAGAGGGGAGTGACAGAGGTTTTGCTGAAGCTTGCAGAGGCGAGAGCCACACAACATGAGGAGGGAAGGACAACTGGAGACTATTGTCAAGCAGGTAGTGGAGGGTGGCTGTCAAGAACCTTGTGGCTTCCAGCAGCAGGAGAAAGGTTCCCGCTTCACCTGTAGACCCGCAGCTTTGGAAGTGGTAGAGTGGCCTGGGCAGGGGGGATGGCGCGCAGTACCTGCCCAAGGATTTGTCAGAGCCAGCGGAGCCTGACCTGCATGCCGGTGTGAATGGGAAAAGGCAGGCAGGAGCTACTGGAGGTTCCTCCCTGAAGGGGAGAGAGGCACCAACCTGCTGACACAGTGTGATGTCTCCTAAAGCTGGAGGTGCTTAAACTGTGTTGGGAATCTTGGGCTTCCTTGAAAATAGCTACTTGTAACTGCAGTAGGAGCGCTTCAGGATCCAGCAATATTCATTACCTGTAGTTCATAAATCTACCTTTCAAGCATTTCTTTCTCCCTCATAACAGATCTCAGCTGTGTAAAATTTTTAATGGCATTATGCTCTGGATAACCACAAGACTTGTTTAAGGAGATAAATTAGACCCATATGCAATCATAGTAATTGCTGTCTTGATTAAAAAAAAAAATCAAATCTTTTACTATAAACAATGTAAAATCCCAAGCCTGTTACTGGCTGCACTCTCATTGGAGAAAGTAACTGATGGCTTGCCCATGCACCAGAAGCTTAAAAATTAAGACAATCAAATGCAGAATACAAGGGAATGGCAGGAAGGGGAATGAAATAGTCTGAAGATAGGGCAAAGCTGAAATAAATCTGTGTTCAAGAAGATTAGTCCTGAAAATCCCTGGGCACAAGCAGTTTGTGGCAATGGTGGAATATCATGAGGCTCTGTAAAAGTTTAAGTGGAGGACTAATCCTACACTTGAAGCAGAGCTATTTATATCTCAGTGTAGAATATGTTACTTCTAGGCTTTCCATATGTTTTAAAATATGTTTTAAGTTATGTATTTTTCCAGTCTTGGGGCTAATTCATTTTGTTTGTACAGTGTCTTTTGTCCTACTATCCTTACATTCTTTAGATTCTTTTGAATACAAATTATAAAAATGGGATTATGCAAAGATGACAAGCAGTTAGGTAGAGATATATCATTATGCTACTTAATTTCATTTATGTCAGTACTCAGACATTCAGGGATGGAGTGAAATCTGAATTGCTAACAGGCAACATACATAAAATTTGCAAAAAAGCAAAATTAACTTTTTTTTTTTTTAATTGTGGCTTGGGGTTCAAGTTATCTGATCCACTGCTTAGCTTTTATTTTGATAAAATAACTCTCTGAATACCACATTCTTACTATATAATCAAGTTATTTTTTGCCAAAAATAAAATTATATGAAAGAAAATATTGATGTCCAGTATTTGCAGAACTGACTTCCTTAATTAATACTGTCAGAGGTTTCCCTACAGCGCAGCAGGTCTTGTAGGAACAAATGGTAAAGCTTAATATTTTGGGTTAAGTCATCAGTAAGCACTTAAAGTAAGTTCAGAATCAGTGCGGGAAGTGGAGTTACGGTTCAGTACTTAGAGCATTTCATCAAAATGCTGTCAAAAAGCTGTTCCTCAATTCTTGAAGAAGAAATAGAAGCAATATTTAAGTCAGCAGTGACAACTAAATGTGGAGATGATCAGAGCTAAACAATGCAAATTCTGTCGTGAAATGTTTCCTCCGTTTGGAGGACAGGTATCAAATTTTAATATGTTTGTTCTTTTTCTCTCAGTCAACAGAGCATAAATTATAAATGTATATGAAGGTATGAACTGGGATGGACTAATTTTTTTCCTTAAAAGCAAAATAAAATCTTCAAATCAAATAAAAAATAACCATGTTTCTCTTAACCACTGCAGAGCTGGGGCCCTAGTACACACTGGAAGTAGACTTTCATATCCCAGGTTAAACACTGCTTTTATTAAATCAATGTTAATTTAACTTCAGTGGTATCGGGGAACTTAATCCCATAGCAATTGTTTGACATCAGAATCTAGTCCCATATCTCTGGTGTAATTGGCCTAATTTTTCTGGAACCAGGAAGACTCTTGATATTTAAGATTTAAAGGGATGTCTTGTAGGCAGAGTTATTAAAGGAATGGAGGAAGGCAGAAAAACTGTACATTTAATCTGCAAATTGTTTTTCTGTCCATGGTACATGTACAAGGTTTACAGCTGTCATGCCTGCTGACACTGTAAATTTCCAAGCAAAGCCTGAGTGGCTGAGTCCTTGGCTCTGGGAGAAAATGTCAGCTCTGAACCTGCAAACATGCCCAACTTCTAGTGCTGGAAGAGTCTACTTACAGGAGGTACATTTGAGCTTTAGCATTATTTGTGTGGGTACCATGTATTTTATATAACGTAGTGTGTACTTGAAATCTGTGTTTAATAGTCTATGTAATGCTTGTCTGGTCAAATTCTATCAAAAAAGAAGTTACACATGTTAGTAAGATTGGGAAGGGCCAATAGGTGCTTAAATAATAATGCTTTCACAGATCTCATTAGAAGTTGATAGAAAATTGCAATATTGGGTCCTGAGCCAAATGCAGTAAAAGATTTAGATACTTAGTTTTAGATACGAGTACATTAGCGTGTGGAAACCATTTTTTTGATGATTATAATTTGGCTAATTTGTTTTTCCTTTTTGTTTCCCCTCCCCCCCCCCCAAAATCAGTAGGAAGTATATCTTTGACTCTAGGGAGACAAGCTGTCAACTGCTAGGTCACTGCTGTAGACTACATACTTTGAGGATAACACTCAATTTTATAAGGAAAACTTTTATATGGGTTTAGGTTAATAAGTACAACACACATTTCCTTTTAATCTTGCTCAGAGAAACAGTAGAGTCGCATAAACTCAAAAAAATAAAAAGCATCTTGAGGAAGACCTGTACAGAGAAATATACAGCTCAAAGAGTTAAAGCTGTAAGCAGCTGAGAACAGGGTCTAGCATGAGAAGGGCCCAACAACCTTTATTATATTGGGTAAAATGACCTGTTCTACTTAAGTCACACAAAGATGAGGCCATGAAAAATGTGTCAGACTATGGGCTTTCTACTGTGTTTTATTGATACCCTGAACTGGTAAGTATTTGCTTGATTTGCCTCTCCTTCATCTTTGTTTTTTSTTGAGGAAAAAAAAATCAAAAAATGGATTAAAATTCACAAAGGAGTGAAAATGTTTTTTATATGTGGAAATCCTGTGGTGTGCCTTACTGAAAAAGGTGTGTATTTATATATGTGTGTACGCATATGTATATGTATGTATGTAAATAAAGATGCTATTTATATTTTGGATTGAGCAGAGGGATGTGGATTTAACACACTGCAGATAAATAAACATTAGGTCAAACCTTTCTCCAAAGACTTTATTAGAACTTTGTTGTAATTATTTTAGGCAGAACTTCCCAGCCAGCCAGTGGTGCTACAGTGATCAGTCACGATAACCTACGGTGCAGCCAGCTTCTGGCCATGCAGGAGCCGACCTGTTTTCAACGCAATAACCAAGTGTGTCTCCAGAAGCCATCTCTTCCACCGCTTGTGGACACTGGTGGCATGGAAAGGCTTCTCAGGGATAGACTGCATATTCTGGCTATGGCTCCCGCTGGCCGGCGATGCTATTGCCTCCTCCTCCCCTGCCACCATGTTCCTTTCCTCCTTTAGTTGCCCACATCGAATCCTGAATGAAATGCAAGCAGCTCAGCAGTAAGGTTGCTAAGCTCAGGTATCAAGGTGATAAGCAACTGGGGCAATAATATCTTGAGCTAGTATACTTGCAGCCAGAAAAGGACACGTGGCCAAATTCTGCAATGCCTTTCAAGGGCTGAAATATTGTTTTTAAGATGAAAAGAGCTGCAGTGGTCAGGAAAAAAAACCTACTGAAAAAAACAGAAGAATAATTAACTATAATAGTACCACTGGCTAGTGCTGTAGTACAGTAATGGACTGGGATTCATGCAGGGAGAATGGATCCCTCTCCATCCCTGGACAGGGAGACCTGAAGGAGTCATTCTGAGTTTTTGTCTATCCCTGTGTACCTAGTAACATTCCTGAGAGTGAATACACTTGTCAAATGTAGAGGAGGAATATTTGGTTTTCTCTGAGGTATAAATACAAATGTCTGTTTCCAAGCAAAAGACAGGCATGGAAAGTTAATCTACAGAGTGTCAAATCAATCAACTGTATTGTCTTGAAATAAGAATGTTAAAAAAAAAAAACAACTTAGTAAAAACATTACTGTCCCTACTACTCTTTCCGTTCATGTATGTTCTTCTCCCCAGAAGCTGCCGAGCTGCCTGCTTGGACTGCTGTGCTGTCCTGTAGCTCCCCTGGGACACTCTTTATCCCATTCCTTTTTCCCCTCGGGCATATCAATATAACAGCTGCCTACCAAAATAAGGCAGAATTTGCCCGAGTTGATTGTTGTACTTATTAGGTTGGTTTAACATGGATCAGTTCATCAGTTGGGCTCACTGCTGGACCCCAAAGATGGTTAAATGTCACCATCTCTGAAGAGAGAATTAAATTTAGGAATGGTCCCAGACTGGTGAGAGCTGATGAAGGCAGTGCTGGCACACAATGTCAAGTTATTTGTCAAGTTATTCCATCATTGGTGTTATGCACCAGCGAATTGCCAAGGTCAACTCATCACTGGTAAGCTTCTTGAGCTTTGACTCAGACAGAAGTCCTGGAAGAGTCAAAAAGCACTTCTTAAATAATATTTTCTGCCCATTTCAGCAGTAGAGCCTAATTCTGTAGGGACACATTCAATACGTCTTAGGCAGGGGCAAGCCGCTGATTTAATGCACAGTGTGACATCCATCTAAGAGAGAAAGAATAGTATGTAAGTGAGTCTTTACATGTCCAAATGGTTACCAGGTATGATGCAGGAGATGTTGGCTTGCAGTGAGCGTGTGCCTAGTCTTGCTGTTGTGGTCATATTTCAGTTTGGTCCAATTAATATTCTTTAACATAACCCAGGCACTAGTTTCTTATATTGTTTTTGTGCCTACAAAGCTATGCAGTAAATGGTTTCTTTTTCACTTAATAAAAATCATTAGTTCTCTCTAAGAATACCTGGTAGCTTGGTGGTGAGGGGAAGCTAAAGCAAGAAATTAGAAATTAGAAATCATCTTAAGCTCTTCCCAAGCCACCGACCCCTAGTCTGTGCTGGGGACAAGACAATGGGCTAGATGGACCTTTGGTCAGACCTTTTTCATATTTTCTAATGTTCTTATCTTTGGCCATGTTAACAACTTAAGTGGAGGCCTACCCCTCACCACTTTGTAGTCCATCCCAGGCTATCTTTCATTCCCCAAATCCTTCCTTTCTGAGTTCAACTCACCCAGCACATTTATATGGATAGTCTGCATGCACAATGGATGAGTTTGGGGTAGTGCTTCTCAGGGAAGCAAGGTCTAACTTCCTTCACGGGAAGACTCCACTCTAGAAGATGAGTGGAAATAGTCCAGTCTTCTACAGGAATTACAGTAGCACAAAGCAACGTTGATTAAAAAAAAGGAACATGTATCCATGATATTTCACTCCTGTATGACCAGGAAATGTTTTCTATTCCCAAATATTTGATCTAGTCTCTTGTGCCTGTGCAGTAGTGATGGCACTGCTTGGTCTTCAGAGCTCTAGTTATATGAGTGGTCYTGCTCAGTTACTCATGTGACCTGAAATTTTGCCAGTAGAGATTGTGGCATCCACAGACTAAGGCAAGTAGAAATGGGTGCAGTGCATTGTGAAGTCTTTACTGTGTATGGTAATGTATATTTTTAAAAGCCTGAATCACAAGATCATGTAAACAGAGAGATGAGATGTGGATATAGTCACAAAATACCTGAAAAAATTCACAACCCCTTCATTCTTTTCTGGATATACACAGTGGCAAGACGTGCAAAATTAAAAATGAGGTATCTGTGGGACAGTGGTGTTACCCGAAACACTGAGATATTCAGGGCTAAATATCCACTTTTCCACAAGGAAATGTTATTTCTAGTCCAAAAGAAGTCTCCTGTTCACAGCCTGTCTCTGTGAGCAGTCGTGCCGCACTCGAAGGGGTGGAGTGCTTCAGGGAGCGGGGGCCAGCAAGCGGCTGCCTGCTGGAGACCAGGATCTCCTTTAGCTGGCCCTGCTGCTGAGCCCCTCCTCCTCCTCCTCCTCCTCCTCAGCTCACAAACCTACAGTCTCAACTACCACTCCTCCTTAAAAACAGATCTCTTATTAAGCTCTGCAAATCCAGAGCGAGAGCTGCTCGTTAGTAACAAGTGTGCGGGTGGGCCAGACTATGACATGTCAGGTGTCGAGGTGAGAACCTGATGGGAAGGTTTCATTACACTCCTTCACTACCTGCATCACGTTCTCTTTGGGTTTATTCAGTGAAATTGAAATCTAGCATTATGCTGTCATGCTCAGCATATGTTAAAATTTAATTTGGGCTAGCAGCTGGTTGATTTGAAGGTAAGTTTTGGAGTCAGTAAAAGAAAGCCAAATATATTATAAACACGAGCTCAACAGATATTCACCCCTGAACTCATCCTCACAATGAACCAGATCTTTGAATGTAGAGACCTGCAAAGTGCCTAACACTATAATAAAGCATAACCTAACACAGTAAGATCCACGTGAGGAGGTGTTCAAACCTTTCAAGGTGTCTGATTCCTGTGAAGAAGTCAGGATTTCTTATGCTATACTATGTATGCATTCTGGCCAAGTCTTTCTATATTTTGTTCACATAGAACATTGACTTCTACAGTCAGTGCCAAGTAGAAATGTCTCAAAGGTTAGATAATCTTCGACTTGGGTGTTGTAGGCATTAAAATATTTTGGGGAAGGGGTATTACATTTTAGTTGTCTTGGGGGTTTTACCTTGGCACTCAAAGTAATTGCCAGTAAATTAATCATTGTTATTTTGCTTAAAGAAACAAACCCTTGCTGAATAGTCTGATTTTTAGCTGTCAGAACKCTGCTTCAGAGAACAGTTACATAGTACTATCACAAAGCAGGGATGGGGTGAGGACATTACCCAAGATGGGGACAAATAGGCTTGCTGGATTCTGCCTTCCCCAGGAGGAGAGCCTGAAGCGCCAGGGCAGTGGTGGGAGTAGGAGGCAGTGGGGAAGGGAGAGCTCTGATGTGGAGAATTGGGGGGAGAGAGAAAAGGTCTGTAAGAAAAAATTTGCTTTGACTGAATTAGAAATTTCTAAAATCAAAACCTTAAGCCAGATATGTACTTTTTATAGATAATGTAAGATCTTTTTCTATTCAATACAGTGTATCAGAAATAATTCAGAGTGAAGATGAATGACTTGCTTGTAAAGATCTAGAAATATAAAAAAAGTCACAAAAATGTTACAATGTAACTTTTTAAATATTAGCAAAAACTTGCTGTCTTTGATGCTTGTAAGCCAAATTTCAGTGCCATGAGAATTTTTACTGCACAGCTATAATCCCATGAAAAGAAATTTTATAATATAAATCCCAAGAGAACTATAACTATACCGGAGCAAACAAAATACTTCAATAAAAAGTGCCTGAGAGTTGGAGCTGAAATTTACTGCAAAAAGTAATTTAGTTTGACAGTGCAAGTATGTTGCAAGCTAAAAAGAAAAAGAGAGTGAGCCAGATGGGAAGTGCTTAACATAAAGGAAGGTACAAGAGGGAAATAAAGTCAGATAACTGGTTTTCAATCTGGTTTTAATAAAAAAAATGGTGCTAAATCTGTAACTTTTTCAGTATTTCTATACAAACCTTCTAAAAGTGACTAAATGCAAGGAGAGTGATATTACTATCAAAATTCCTAGATGCAGATAATATCCACAGACTGAAATATCCTGCTCAGGAGGGAATAGAGGTCTGCTAGATGGCAGCAGTGATGTTAGTGTCATTTGGTATCTTCATCTTTTGGGCTGTTTGTTTTGTTGTTGTTTATTCCAAAATAAAACCAAACCAGACACCAAGATATGTCTTGCTTTCGTATTTCTTGCCTTCTTCTGATGCCTGGCCTGTTGGATTTTCCAAGATGGGGGACTCTGCTCCTTTTCCAGTGGTTGTAGATTTACCTATGCACTGGAAAAATGAGCCAAAACAGTGGCTTCAGTACTACACAAACTTGGCTGAGAGACAAAGAGATCTAGTGGTTTTAAATGAAGAGAATGAGGTGTTATAGGCTTTCATGGGTGGCATGGAAACTCTTTCCTAGTTGAGAATMTTAATCCTTTCTTGATTTTGCGAAACGCATGTGAGAAACAATGATTTTGCACGTGGCGTGTCCTCTGACTCCCTGTTACGCAGTTACTATTACTAAAAACACAGGTTGTCAGCCCTCACTGTTGGTTCACAACACCTGTGTGGGCTAGCAGAAAGGGCAGGGCTCTGAGAGAGTAATTGGGAGCACCTGGGGAGGTACCTGCCTCTTTTTGTTGGTTGTGTCTGGCTTGACCTCTAGCTTCTTCCGGAACGATGAACGGAGTGAGGAGCTGCCTTAGAAAAAAATGGTAGAAAATGGAAGTAAGTGCTAAACTTCTGTGTTTTTGTGGAAATGGGTGCCTGACCAGGTTAAGCGTCTGTTTAAGATGTGAAATGCTAGGCTTTTTGCTGGTGGTAGATAAGCCCTGCTTCTTTTTTAGCTATAAGGAAGAGGAAATTAGTAACTAATCAATTGCAGAGACATTTGACTTGAGATTTTTAGGACTTTATGGTCCTTCCTATATTGCTTGAAACTACAGTCCCTGCTCCTAGGAGAGTGCACAGAGAGGGGAAGGCAGCATTTTCTATAGGGGTCCTGTGGAAAAGAAAAGGTAAAAGGCAGGAGGAACCCTGATGCAAAGGAAAAGAGGCTTCCACTTGAATCTGTGGTTAGTTTTATGGCCACACTTCTTTATAATGAGCTCACCTATGAAATCTATTAATGACAGGTATCGCCTAGGAAAGACTGCAATAGCAGTAGTAAATGGCTACTTATAGTATGGCATTGTACTGCTTTGTGTTTGCAAYTGACTGTGAGACCTAATACTGATTAAAATATGCTTTTACCACTTAGAGAGAAGATCTTAAATTAACAAGCCTTTACAGGCCGCTCAAGTGATGCTTAATATAAAGTGTGATTGATTTCTGAAGATTTTTCTCAGGTCTTTGGTATTCACTGTTCTCCCATGCTCTCCCATCCTGACCAGACAGTAAGCACACCTCATTTGTTCCAGATAGGTAGTTGAATGTGAAAACTAATAATTCCAGTCAGCGAAACTGACAGTGTAATTATGTCTTGATGCATATGTTGTGAGGAAACTCAAGTGCATCTGAAGAAACTGATCTGCTGCAGTTAATCTACCATGTGTGGTGACTAATTTCATTGGAGAACTGAAAGTAAAATTAACATCTTGCTCTAGGACCTTAATGAGAGTATCTTTGCTTTTGCCAAAATATTGACCCTGCTGGCAATGTAAAGCATGAACAAAGAAATTAGATTGCATTTTGCACACCCCTGACTTGGGAGGAATGCTGATGTCTTCCCGTCAAAGAGATTTCTAGTTACAACAGTTATTAATTCTCATAACTTTTTGAATGAGCATAAATTAATTCTAACATTGAAATAAACTTGGGACAGTAGGGTGTTTCTGTTATTCTAGTACAGCTTTTTTGTAGTTCTTATGCCTTATTTTTCTTTGTGAATTGTGCTGTTGAGTCAGTTAAAACAAACATAGGAATAAAAATTGTACCCTGCCATTCATTTTAATTAGAAAACAAGATTTGGGGCACAGTGGGAAGGGAAGGATCTTTGGGTAGTTGTTTGTACTACTGCAAGTACTGCCTCATGATATTTCTTTCATAATCTGATCAATATGTGTCTTAAAATACTTGGGAGTAGTAGGGCAAACTATTAAATAGGAAGTTTTTGGGGAACCAAGTTTTTCTGATAGTTAGCCCTCTGATTTTCAGCCTGAATTGATTTATGGCTGATGTGTACCCCTTTGCCTTTGGGACAGTATTGTCCTGTGGTTTACACAGCACATTTCCCTAACGGTTTTCTTCCCCTTTCTGGACAACAAGCACATCTCCTGTCAGTATTTCTTTTGCTGGGTGAAACAAAATTCTCTGTCCTTGTTAAGCAGACATACGTCCCTTCCCAGCTGCAGCAGCACTAGATGAAGAAGTTACTATCTTCTAATTTACCCCCCCTTCCCTGGAAATTAAAATCCATTATTGTCTACCAGCAGAGCTACTGATGTGAAAACATCTTGAATAGTCTTTGTGAATCTGTTTTTATTGACTGGTAGTTAAATTGGGTAAGGTGGTAACTAGCTCATAGTGACTGAAATAGATTAGGAAGTGTTCACCAAAACAACTTTAGCATCTATAAGAGAGCTGTAATCTCTAGCAGGGTGATGGGTGACTTGGAGTAGCCTGGGAGAGACCTTCTTAAACCAGCACAGTGTGGATAAGGAGAGAATATATGTGTACATATGTGGGCTCCTCTGTGTGAATGTTTTATCTGAGCTTGTCCTTTTCACCCAGTTCTTCAGCTGGGCTTGCATAAGATGGAGTAGGTTAACAAGCCCCAGAGAGTGAGTAGCTTAGGAGAAACTGCATGCTCTAAGTATAACTGACTGCCAACACTGGTGAGTCATATGCAGATTTCATCTGAGTGGGTCACATCTTTGAAAAGAAAATTGTGTTTATGCCAATGAGGTATTTTTATCTTAAAAGATCTGTTAACTAAACCCAATATTGATAACTTTGAACTGGTAGGGGGTGGACATTTTGTATTTGAATATGGGGGGGGAATATTTTCACTGGTTTTGTCCTTCAGTAGTGGTAGTTGTTTTACAAGGCGGATAGCAGTTGTGTATACCAAAAGTGTCTTATTGGGAAGAAAAAGGTACAAAAATTGTAAGCAGTTCTAAAGCAGAATATATGTATTTATTTGTTTAACTTTATATTTTAATAGAGGTGAGAACAACTTGCTCCAATGTTGAATCTTTGTCCTGTTTTATTTGGTTTTAGACTTCCTTTATATTAAAAATGTAATTTGTTTTTACTTTTAAATAATGATACTTAGTGCTCTTTTATATTCACTGAATGCTGTGTGCACCAGTGATCCAGCAGACTGATACGTAATTGTGTAGCATCTTGAATGCACAACTGTCATGGCTCCTCTGTAAACTGAGCATCCTTCATAAACAGAGCACACAGGMTTGTTATAAACAGTGTTATTTCAGGAGTTAAATATATATTTCATAATTTAAAAAAGTGTGTATGTCCTATCGATAATATACTTGTATAAATGCTTTCCCCATCATATCTTGGAAGACCTTATTTTGTCTGTTTGCCTGTTTTTTTTCCTTCCCCCCCCCCCCC
>JASVER010000005.1:16546594-16570524 GCA_030449065.1 Oceanodroma leucorhoa
CAACCCAAAGCCCGTCTCCAACCCAAAGCCCGTCTCCAATTATGTCAAATGTCACCAAGAAAGAAGGCTCAAGCAAAGGCTGGTGACCCAGCGGGCCACCACCAGCTCCCATGGAGCTCAACACCTCTTTCTCTAATTTAATGTTCAGTTCTGCATCCAGCAGCCGGGACCCTGTGTACTCAAGATAAGATACGTGCATTTCTACCACCAAGAGCCGGCATGGATACTGTACCACTGCAACTCAGCCACCCCTGAGCTTGGCAGGTCCCCAAGCTCCTGCAGCATTGCTGTGGTGATGTACCCCCATTTTCAAAGGCCAGCTTTTGTTGAGCTGAAACACAGGGGATGTCCATGAAGTGCTTGCATGACCGACCTGACAGTTATCTCTGCTACGTAATAATATTTGACAGCGATGCTGGTGTTCCCACGGGGAACATGAAATCTGAGGAGGCATTTCATGCCAAGGGAGAGTAGTTGCTATGAACTATCCATGTCCTCCTACAAAGCCATTGGAATCCTCTCCAGAACAATGAGAAACATCTCTTCTTTCTAGGAATTACATTCAAGGAAGACGGGAGGGATGCAGACTGCCGGAAAGCTGTTTAATTTATGATGCCTCCAGAATTTATGATGCCTCCAGAATGAAGATGGGAACTCTCAGCCCTAAAAGAGCCCTGAAGAGGGTGAATTAACCTCTTGCTGAACATCATTCCTGCTCCAACCACACCGGTTAGCAGAAAACCACCCTGGGATTTCAAGCAAGGAGCTCTGCTTCGAGCCAGCCCTGCTCCATGCCCGGCATTAAGCTCCCTGACAATATATCACGCGCCCGCGGCCTGCTGACCCCTCTGCCTTCGTGCCATCATGTCCGATTAACTCGCACGTGGGGTGATGCCATTATTTTGCTTCAGAGACCCTACTGACACACCGGATTTCAAGCACAGCCCTACAGCCCCGCTTCTTTTCAGGCTCAAATTACCCTGGAGGGGAATGGGCTCTCCTCCCCATTAACGATCTTTGAATTAAGCGGCTTTGTTAGAGTTTAACTTGAGTTGTAACTATACAAATTTAAGGGGAGGGAGATGGGGGGAAGGAGGGTAATTGGGCAAGCGGGGAGGCAGCGGGGCTGGCGGGATGCCCTTTGCCGTGGGCAACGCTCATCGTCTTGCACCGACCCCTTCACCCATCACAGGTCTAAACCACCCCAAAAATGCCAGATTGGCCCCTTTCTCCCCCATCATCTGTTTAAATAACTTTTAGGACCCAGCACAGCTGCCAACAGCCCCTTTTCGGTTTGATGTGCATTTTATCCAGAACTGGGAAGGAAACCCCGCAGCCATCAGACACTTCAACCCCACTGGGAAAAGAAACACCATTTCCCTGGATTTATGGCAATCCTCCATGGAGGAGTGAGCCAACAGCTTCGTGCCCACTAATACCGGAGGTGATGTCCTGGGCCTCCTAAAGGCATGGGATAGGCCCTGCTGAACACAACCGGGCAAGATGCACCCCTTAAAGAGTTAGTGGCTCTGCACCGCAGGGAAATGGGTGAAGATCCTTGCTCAGAGCAACGGCAGCATCCCGGAGCCGGGTGAGGCAAACTTGGGTTTCTTTCCCCCAAGGACCAGGTGCTGTCCCCCAGCCACAGCCCTTGCAGTGGGGTGGGACACTCCACCACGTCCCGGTGGCACCGATGGGTCTTTGTGTCTCTGCGCTTCTGAGCCATCCTCAGCGGAAACCACTCAGAGTCACTCTGTAACAAGCTCATCCTAATGCTGCACTCTGCTAACGACGAAAATCTGCAAAAACTAAGGTTTTTCCCCATTCTTATTCTTTGGCCAATAACTGCATTTCCTTTGCCATCTCAAATGACCCTCCTGCGTCCGCATCGCCAGGAGTTAAAACGAACAACCCAACTTGCTCCGGAAGGGTAATGACTTCATCAGCAAGTGCATGATGGATATGTCGGAGCCAAGCACATCATTAAATACTGACAGCTGGACTTGACTCTTCCTGAAGTGTCTCATGATGCCTTGCAAAGCACCAGCCACGCAAACATGAAGTTTTAGGGAAGGAAGAGAAGATTCAAATTTAATTCTGGGTTAGAAACACACCCAGCTGCCTAGTGCCAATATGATGCACTAAGATCTCCACCAAGAACAGAAACTTTGATGAAATTGGTGATAAAAAGTTTCAGAACTTCTTTGCAGTATTTCTGCAGCAGTTGCAAAAATGATGTTAACCAGGTTTATGGCATTAACACAACTCTGACCCAAACAGTCTTATCTAACTGAACGTTACTGAAGAAAGACCATCCTTAGCTACACCTGTACAAACCCCTGAAATCAACAACTTGGCATGGACAAAAATCGTTTGACCTTCTCTGATAACATCCCTTGGTCTACCACCATGCAGACTGTCAGCACATTTTGCTCTTTAAAATGCACTACGGCAAAGAATTCCATATTTTCTTTGAAGAGGTGAAACAAGATGTAGTTTATACATGATGAAAATGGCACGACAGCAGAAAGAAAAGGTACTGAGCAACTGAGCTTCATCTACAGGTACATCTTCCCCAGCGTCCAGTTTCCAGCCATCTTTCCCCTGGGATATCATACAGTTGAGATGCCTGCAGTGCCCTTCCAAAACTCTTCTCAAACGCTAAATTTTGCTGTTGTCCCACTCGAGTGATGCTGGGGGGGGCTACAGACAAGCTCAGAGCTTTTCATCTGCCGGCCCGGAGGCTGGTAGCAATTACAGAGCTCTGCATCTGTTTAACCTCCCAACCTCCACAAAGCCCTGCATGCCCATTAGCTAAGTTGGTTTTGTTATTACATTTTTTAGAAACTACCACTCAGCCCCCGAATTTCCCTTACAGACTAAGAACGGGACAACTTCAAAACTCAAGTATCCCCATCAGTTGAATTAACTAGGGGAATAGTCAGCAATAAACATTTAAATAGGTGTTTCTCATGGTTTATTGCAAATTAACATACCTAGTGGGGGAAAGCAAAGCAGGAGGAAACCAGTGTCTGTTCTACAAGAACATCTCATTGTAGGTGCCACCATGCCTGGTACCATCTCTGCTTTCCAGGAACCAGCAAATATTTTGGTAAAGCCACCAATCTACACACATGCTGAAAACAGGGGAAGGTTTTTTCACACCTCGTGCTTTGATGCATCTACAACAGCCTTATTAAAATCACTTCCATGCAATTTATGGCATGAGCTTCAGTCCATCCATCCACGCGTCTCAGGGGGTGAACCCCCCCTGCCAATGTGCTTCCCATCTCTGTCACCCCGTCACAGCTCCTGCCCGGCAGTGACAGCTCTGCCAGCTCAAAGCACTCCTGGCAATGTCCTGTGTTCCTTCAAACAGGCAAGGACACGAGTTTTAGGTAATCACACACCAAGCAGCTAAAAGTTTCCTTTCCACCCCACTCCTCCTGGCCAGGGGTGAAGAAAGGCTTTAAAAGCCATGCACCAGCTGCAAAAGCAACCCGTCTGCGGCCCGCAGGCAAATAAAACACCCCAAAAGGAGACGGTTAAAAGGCTCATCTGAAAAGCCTCTGCCTCCCAAAAGCTTTCGGCAGGGTCCCCCTTCTCCCCCCGCCCCATCCATCGCCGCCCTTGCCGGCTGCCTCGCTCCCCGTGCCACGGTGGGTTCCTTTGCTTTCTTTTATCTCCCAGCGCACTCAACCGAATCCTGAAAAGATGAACTCATCTCGCAGCCCTGACATAAAGCAAGCACTTTAGCAAGCCCCTAATACAAGGGGGCCTGCGCTGTGTCTTATCCCCTGCCAAGTATTAGTTTCGCCTCCAGCTATTAGCCACTACCACTCAGCAGACAGCAGGGGCGGCCGGCAGAAAAGCATGTCCTCTGCCTTTTAAATAAATATTCCATTTTTTCCTCCTCTTTTTCCACGCTGCCCTTTATGCACAGACAAGAAAATCCTTTTTTTTTTCTTTTTTTTTTCTTTTTTTTCCCCCCCTTTCTGCTGGAACAGAGGCAGGCTTGTTAGCCTTCTTTTTGAAGAAAGAAAAATATTTTAGTCCTGCAGTGCCTCCCTCGATGGTATACGCCGCATTTTTAACAACTATCATTGTAGGCAGCTACAACTTCTAACAGCTACATTTAGGCTGGCGTCAGGGCTATCTCCTCCATCAAAGCCACCTTTATCGATCAGATGGACGGGCTGAAACTCTGTCTCTTGTTTACTCGTTCCTCCGAGTCACCGTTTCCTCCGCTGCAGCCATGCCTCGCAGCAGACACATCCAAAAGGAAATTCAAACAATTTAAGATAAAAAAAAACAAGATAGGAATCAAGACGGAGAATCAAAACCAGAAATTAACGGGAAAAGAGTCTTGCACGGCTCAGGCAGAAGGAATACGGGTACGGGAATAAATGCAAAGAGCAAATACTGTAAATCCTCATGGCGTTAGCAGCTCTGCTGCTTTTGCTCCCTGCAGAGTCTGGAGGTAAAGAAAATAACTTGAGGTTTTAGATTATTTATGATTTGACAGTGCTTTATGCCAGTAAAGTTCAAAGCAGTGCATTAAAAGAGAAAAGAAAGATGCTTTTTTCCAAAACAAAATGCTGCACAGTCCCACTGCTTGATGTTGCACTTAAAAGCAGGATGGAAAACATGGGCAGATCACAAAACACACGATTAAAGTATCTCTGATTCATGCTTCGGCTCTTCCGAAGCCACCAAACCTCTTCTCAGCAGGTCAAACACTCCCCTACCCCCCCGATACATGGCTGCAAGTAAGATCTTGCTGCGCCAGGAAACGGGGGTGAGAAGGGAAGTTTGCTTTGAGGAATATTCCCATTTTTGCACGGACTCCTGAGGAAACAGTCACAAGCGGCGACGTGTTGTTTTTCCAAGCAGAGCCCCCTCTGAGGAGTGGGTGATGCCAGCCCTCCCTTCCCCACCTAACCCCAAACCACGCTCACGGGTTTTTCAAATCACATTTAAGAGGCGCCCACAGGAAAGACCATGCACGTAAAGAAAAAAATCACTGCACGCTCCAAACGTGACGGGGACTCGAATGCCCATCCGGGCACCTGAAGAGACGAAGTGGGATATTCTAAAGTGTCCCCCCGAATCAGCCCGCACCCCATTTTCCTGTCCCACCCGCCCATACTCCTGCGTCTCGGGGCAGCCTAACGCTCCTCTGGCCGTGGAGCTCAGATACATCCTTTCCCAATGGCCAAGATCTTTCTTCAGTTTTATTCTTTAAAGTCTATAAGACACATCCTCAGTCTTCTTTCTCCCCTCTGCCACAGCACAGGCACATGCTTATACTACCCAACAGGCAGGAGCATGGAAGGAGGCTGGTTATAGCCATACACGGGTCACTGCGAACAAGGTCCAGATAAAAAGCCTGGCACAAAGAACACGCACATTTCCCAAAAATCTTTTAACAGCTCACCGGGGAGCCATCGGTTAAAATAATCCCCCATTAATACCCTTAGAAACAAGCTCCAGGGTAAGGAAGGGGTTAAAACTTTCCCCAGCAGAAATGGAATTTTTATGGCCCTGCAAAAAAAAAAAAAAAAATTAATTGTCAATCTGCCCCAGCAAAGCTCACAACCATTTTCGTTAAGCCGATATACTTAAAATACCTCTGCCTTACAAGTTTCAGCTGGAATGCATCACTGCAGCCCCCCGAGAGCCCCCGCGCTGCAACCAGCACCGCGGCATTTACCCCCGGCACGAGACCCTGCCCGTTGGGGGCGGGGGGAGAGGCTGAGCGTTGCCCCCAGCACGGGGTTCCCCCATGCAGACGCTCTGGGGACACAGGGCCACAAACCGGCCACCATCTGTCTGTCCATCCTCATTGGGAGCGGTGGGGTGGGACTTTGAAGGCACCTTCCCAACCTTGGAGGAGCGGCAGCCGTTGGTGAGCCATGTCTTGGCCAGCAGCCGCCTTGTCAGCCCATGGGAGCGCTCCACCGCTGGCTCCACCACGTATATTTAAGGCAACATCCCAAGCCCACCAGCAAACGAACGCAGGAGGCTGGGCAGGACCTGGGCTGCCATCCTGCAATGGCCCTGGGGACACCGGAGGAGTGGAGGCAGCAGGAGGTTCTCCATGCTGTCCCCCAGCGAAAGTCAGGGAAAGTCCTGACAAGGACAAGGACAGTTGAGTCCATTTTTCTAATCACTTCTTGGTTTCTCCGATGAAGCAAGAAGCTGTGTGTTACAGCAGGACAACGGGCTTGTGCAAGGAGATGGCAGCTGGGTGCAAGCAGGAGGTTGGAGAGCCCTGGGCTTCTTCCTGGACCTTCTCCTTAAAGCCAGAATCAACTGAGGATCCTTCAATGTCCCAGCTTTGACAAAGACAAACTTGCTCCCTGATTCACAGAGGCCCTGAAAAGCTGTCACCAGCTGATGACCGAGGTCAGCCACAGGGACAGCAGTCTAGACCTTCCCCGTGCTGCAGAGCATCAAACTCTCTCCAGGCTGCTGGTTTGCTCTGCTGAGAGAGACGTAAAGATTCAGCCCAGCTCATACCTCCATTATAAAATAAGAGTGTGATTTCATATTACAATTAATCTGGTGTCACCGTTGTGGTGGCGCAAAAGGGTCACAACTCCTCCAACCCCAGCATGGTTCCTGGCATGTTCCTCACGTTGGACGTAGCTGTTGTGCAGCCACAGAGACCAGTTCAGCTCATTCATCCAGCAAAAACCCACACCAAAGAAAGCACCGCAGACAGCCCAAAAGAGCCCTCGCTGCCACCGTACCCACCATGGAGGAGGTACCCTCCTCCTCCTCCTCCACCTCCAGCCTTTACCTCGGAGCAGAGCTCTGGTGCTCCCCAGCCTCCTTCCATGAGCTGATTTAATTCGTTAACCCAGTAGATGATTAACTCAGAAGAACACTTGCACTGGGTTAATTAATTAAATTAGTTCAAAAAAGGGTCTGACGGGCAACAGAGCCGGTGGAAGAGGCGCGTGGAGAGGCCTGGGGGGAAAGGGGGACATTTCCATGGCAGCCCAAGAAACAAAAGCAACACAGGACAGGAGCCAATGCCAAGAATTAGGATGAAAACAATTTTCTCTGCATAAAAGAAACCACTCTGCAAAATCATCAGCTCATGCTAATTTTTTTATATCCTTCAAAGAAAAAACACATGCCATGTTTAGTTCTGCCCGGAAATTTGTAAGCCATCATCAGTTAGCTTATTTTCAAGCTAAATTCAAGGAGTTTGTTTCTAATGTACTTTCTCTGGCCATTAAACACGCAGTCCAGAACACGATTTTAAGGTATTTTAGCAGGTTTTTTTCCAGCTCCCCTGCATGGTTTCCAAAGATCTTTTCAGCCAAGGGTGAAAAGTCCTAGAAAGTACGAAAACTGGAAAAGCCCAACTCAGGTATTTTTCACTGACATTTTTATACGTTACTTCTAAAGGCCAATGTTTTCAGACATTTAGGTGATTTTTTTTTTTTTTTTTTTGTCGAACAGTCTCCATATAATCTCAGCTTCCCTTGCTCACAGCTTTCACAGGCACCTTCATCGCTTTTAAGTTCCTGGGCTGTGCATGTAACCGCTTTATACCTGGCATGTAAAAGTTAACACAACAATGTAAATACATCTTCAAAAGGAGCCCAAAACGTAATCACCTACGTTCGCTGCCAATTATGAAAGCACCAGACCTGTCATCAACCAGAATTTGGCTGAGACTTCTCCACTGTTGGAAACCAGCCCTGGGTAAGTCCAAGCCCGGCAAAATCCCAGGGTCGTGCTCAGCACCTCCGTGAGCACCCGCAGCATCCCCGCTGCCCGGCCGTGGGTGCCCCCACCCAGCCGAAAAAATGAGGAAAGAAACAAGCTGGTGAAAGACACGGGGGACAGGGCAGGGGGAAGGTCCCCACTAACTGTAAAATCAGGAGGTTTGCTGAAAATCTTCCGAGCATCGTCTAGCTGGGGTTGGCTTTTTTCTCTGCCTCCCGCTGCCAGCTGGGCAAGGCACCGACAGCATTCCCCAAGTGCCCTCCACAGGGCAGGACTGCGAGGGTGGGCGACGCCGGGACAAAAAAATGGGGAAAAAAATCCCTTTTTTTCATTTTTAGGTTGAGAACTCGCACGTTTCCAGCTCCTCCAAACAACTGTGTACGCAACCCCCCCCCTTTTTTTTTTTTATTCCAAGACATACACATTGCTTTTAAAAGTTTCATCAAAAGATTGCCTGGTCATCCAAAATCCACTAGCTATTCTAATTTCTCCTTGGCACAGAACATTTTTTAAATGGATGAAATACAGGACAGCCAGAGAGGTGGACCTGTTCAAGTAGGAGAGTGAAACGTCCAAGTACTTGAAGTTCAGGTTGTCCACTCTATGCCTCATTATGCAGTATAGACATACTTTTTGATACTTAGCACTTCATAGGGCTGGCAGATTGTAATTAAAACTGTGCCAATTTGTATCTGAAATCCAAGAAGAGGTATGAATGGAATCTCATGGTACTTTTTTACATGTTCATTTTGACTGTAGAGCTGCGTTTAGGGTACTCGCATAGAAAGGTTGGCTAGAGAACGCTTGATTTTTCACTGAAATCATGAAGGTTAGCTATGTTCTGAATGGTGGTGCGAATACATTTGGCACGATAGCATGCACTTGTGAAATGTGAGGAAGCTGGAATTTGTGTGAGTGTGGGGATGTATTAGCTGCCGGCTCTTCTAGCAGAGAGAATCAAAGCCTTGATGAAAGAAACAAAATGAGCACATTTTACGAACGAAAGCTATGAGCTGAATGAGGGCAAGACTTGTCTTCCTCAGCTCCTTAAACATCAGGACAGATAATATTAATTTACTTTTGACAGTTTCCTGGCTCAGACCCTGGTGTTGACCTATATCAGGTCATCTTGTCACCTTTTTCCTCTCACCTCAAGTAAGCTTTAATATTCTGCAAGCTCGGACTCTGCAGGCTTTTGTTCTCTCCTAGCAACACATCTGCCTTTGATTTCTACAGATAGTTGACATATAACTTCTCACAGTCAGCACCTGTTGTTCTGCCTGTTTCTTCCATCTTTAGCTTTAAGAGCACAGTATGATAGACTCTGTTTAATGCTACTGTGCCTTTATTCATGCAGTGTTCACGAGGACAGAATAAGCAAAAATCTCGGATGATAGAGATGCTCTTTACCATAATGTTAATATACTGAATTAAGATTGAAGCATATACAAACAGATTAATTTCTTTTCCGCTCAAGTTGTCTGACTCATTAAGGAGAATTTTCAGATAAAATCAGGTGGTTTATGGTGTTTAATTCTCACTTTGTGTTGTTTTGTCACAACTTTGCTATGTTGCATGGCTTCTTGAAGCGCCAAGAGGTGGTTGGGTAATTTTATTTGTTTTTTCTCCTGGGACAAGAGGGAAATACAAGAAGACACTGCTGCTTGACTACTGTATTGTATGTTTTTCTGGATTTCATAGTTCAGAAGTTCTTCCCTGAAATGTTTTAATGATGGAAGCCATAATAAATTACATGGGTATTCTTTCATCAAGATAGCTAATGAAAATGTAGGAAAGTATGAAAGACATCATGCCAACCTGTATTGTTTTGAAACTCTCATCCTTCCACTTTCCATCCTGTACAAATTTTTTGCTATTATTCTCATGTTTAGTAGCTAAATAACATGTTATTGCTAAGGCTCAGTGTTCAGATAAGCCTAAAGAAAAGACACTCTAATAATCTACAGTCTTGAGGACTGTTCAGTGGATTATCATGAACTCTAGATGTTCAAAGAGCAAGATGACTTACTTCAGAGGTAAGCAAACAGACAGTTCCCCTCTTGCCCCCAGCAGATCAAGGTGCAAAAGGAATATGTAATTTATAGGCAATGATTTACACTCTGGGTTTAGCCCCTTTTTTGCTTCAAAATCATCTGAGAGGGCATGAAGCCTCGAGTGAACAGGCTTAATGTTGCTTGCCATTTCTTTGCCTTCTCTTATGGGCTGCAAATGGTTCACTATAAGGAGCTATCACACCGTGTTCAAATTCCATACTGGTTACCCAGTGGTTTCACAGAATTATTTCTTTTCACTGAATGGACACCTTATTTTTGTATTGAAGGAAGGAGCTGGGAACCCTTCCAGGAGAGGGATCTAAAAATGGGTTTGGAAACGTTTTATTTTAAACTTCATATATTGCAGCTTCTACTAGTTTAATACATTCTTCCTGTGTCTAATTTAAGGCTCCTTTGGAAGGAGGAATATTTACATATAAATTTTACTTCTTGCTACATTTACACAAAATAAGTGCATGCCTGCCATAGTGGAAAGAACTATGATAAATTTTTTTCCTTTGATCTTTTAACTCCTCTTGCTATGGCCAGGACTGTCTCTTTGAGTATGCTAATAGCTCTTCAATTTGGCAAATAATACCTCGCTTATACTGATAAAATTTCCTACAGGTGACTGAGTATGGCAGAAGATTGAGTTATTCCCCATGTGAGTGAAAATTCATGGACAGTGCTGTGCAGTATTCAGGCAGCTTTACTTATAATCTTGTGGGCATGTGGGCCTTTGAATTTTTTCAAGAAAACGCTTTGATATTTTCACTGGCATCTTAAAAATAAGCCTGACATTTTGCCATTAAGAAATAATAGAAAAAAGGAATTAGAAATTGAATAAAAGATCACTAGTGAGTGAAAGCTCGTATATAGATCAAACAGCCATCAGCTCAATGCTCATAGAAGACAGAAACTTCCATTGCCGTTGAGAAAACATTTCCAGTAAAGCCGGCACTCTTGTGTCTCAATCCATTGATGTCTCAATCTTGAGCTTATAGGGAGACCTAAAAAACATCCTCAAAGATGAATCTGGAAACTAAGCTTTATGGCTGTACTTTTCATAACCAGAAGAGTGAAATGACATGGGTACAAAATACTTGTGAAAAAAGCTGCTGCTTATAACCCTGGGTAGTTTAATTGCACAGCACTCTGAACGGCCGTACTTGGTGGAACAGAGGAGGTAGCGACTGCAGTATGGGTTGAAATATTTTATATGAGTTTTGTCAGGAAAGAAAATACCGATGGATCTGTGAGTTCAGAGCAATTGTTCTAACCTGTACTTAACCTGAAATTTGTTGCTTYGATTTGACCTGAAGAGGAGCCTGTGTGGCTGAAAACTTTCCTGAAAGCTTGTCTTTTTTTTTGCAGATAAATCAGGTGGTGCAATAAAAATACTAGTAATCCATAAAAGACAAAGATGAATTTTGGCATTTTTCTTTTCCCCCAATCTGGGCAGTTGTTGCTTGTTGGGTTTTTTTTTGTTAATCAAACTGAATAAACCTAATTCTGTTTATGACACCGTTAATGATAGCCACACATCATCCACCATTTTGGATCCTTTATATCTAGCAGGCTGTCCATTTGAATCTTCATGCATTTCCCAGAATATTTTAAAATATTTTAAGTATTTAACTAATACCAAGCAAATGCATTTGTTTTGCAGAGAAAATTATTTATGTAGTGATTTGCTTATGAGAAATTAAGCATTCAGTGACTCTAAGGTTGATAAGATACCATATGTAGAGTAATTAAATATTACTGAAACATCTGTGACACACCTTCAAAACAGAACTCTTCTCTTTTCTTGCTTTCTAAAGGCAGAGTCCCAGCAGGGGGCTCCCAGGTAACACTGAGGAATCTTTAGTAGTCTTAATGCACACTAGTAGCCAACACTTGGATGATAACTGTGTATTTTAAAACTTCCCAGAATTTGACTTAAACTACTATTTAGAGTCTTTATTTTTTTTTAAGCATTTTATTTAAGGAGAATTTAGCAACTAAAACCTTTTTGGCTCATCTTAAAATGTTTCAGTGGAAATTGCTGTTCATTGGACCCAAAGGTAGATGGTGAAAAACTGAAATTTTTGCCTTAGATCTTTTAAAAATCTGGCTGATATAGGTCTTATGCCGATTTAGGCTTAGCACCATCTAACATCCCAGAGAGAGCTTGGAGTTCTTGCGCATTTTAGCAATTTTCTGCAAATGGGTTAAAAAGTGTATACCCTGTATCAAGAAGAGGCAGCATTAATTGTATTAAGAGCAGAATTATCAGTCTCATGTAAAGAAAGAATATAAAAAATGAAAAATTGATATAACATCCTAGAATCCTGCCAAAAAAATAAAAGTGCTAATTTTATAGCTGTTTCATTTATTTCTTTCAATGAAAGACTCAACAGCTGGAGACATTGTAACAAGAAAGTAGGCCAGTAGCCAACTGTATTTCAAATGATGTCAGCTGAGGTCAATGGAATAATTCTTAGGAAATAATTTGACAATTTTTTATTCTCTCCCCCCATTTGCAAAATGTGTGACTAGAGATTTGTCAAAAGTATTTCTTCACAAACATTTCTTCAGGTATTGAAATGTCTCCTGTAGAATAGTTTATGAGCTAATAAAATAGAAATTGAGATTTATTTTTTTTATTGGACTCCAAAGGTTTGTTCCACAGATGTTTTCTGACAGAAGAAAATAATGGGAAATGGCTTAAGACATTATTTGAACTCAACCCTTACCAATAAAATAAATCTGTGCAATGTTTTTCTTTCTGTTCCTTGATCAGAACATACTAAAACTAATAAGTACACCACTGGGGACATGTAGGTGATTTGCTTGGCCTTTTAAAAACTCTTAAATATTATCTCCCTTTTAATCAAAAAATAGGTAGCCTTAAGAGATATGGCCTTTCCTTTTTAAAAAGGTTCATTATCAAACCTGAGAATAAGTTTAAAACATCCCACATCAGCTAATAAAACCAAAAATATTAAGATTTCCACACCATATTTACTTTCCAGATTCTTCTTCTACACAAATATATTAGGAACAGGACTGGAAGTAGATTTATGCTTCCAATATAACCACTTGATCACACTGTCTTACATAGTTTACAAATCCATTTATCTAAAGATTATGAAAAATGCTGTATTTGCAGTCTCTTGTGACCATGCTCTTGGAGGTGGCTAGAGTGGCTCTGCTAAAAAAAAGACGACAGCAGCATGCAACGGAGCATCAGACAGTTAAATTTCCCAGGCCTGAGAAGTGCCAAGGGGTCTAAATTTCCCCAAATTTCTTCTGCCTCTGCCATGATGTGTGGGAAATGTCAGCTTACCCTTTGTACGCAACTTACCTTCTCGGATGATAAACTTTTCTGTCTGATGAATAGAAATTACGGTAATATAAGAGGGTGTATCTTTTTGGAAGATGATTGGTGTCTTGTTGGACCAAGCCTATTGTTATGCACATGGCTTTGAAAAATTGGGCTTTGGCATTTTTTCATGAACGTGAAGAACTGGACACTTTTCACATGTGGAAAATACACAGGTTTGCAGAAAGCTTTTTCCAAAGAGTATACTTTTTCCAAAGTGTATACTCTTACTGACCTGACTCTAGGAAGGATCTGTGTGTGGTTTTTCTGTTTGTGTGTATGTGTGTTGGGTGGTTTGGTTTTATTTTTGTGTGTGTGTGTGTTTTGTGGGGGGGGTTTTGTTGTTGTTGTTTTGGGGAGTTTTTTTTTTTTAACAGAATTTCAAGAAATGGAGCCAGTGCCTCTGTCAGTGGGACATGTTGTTGGTACTGAGGTCAGAGGCTGTGACTGCTGTGTTACTCTGACTTGTGAGCTGGTACCTCAGCTAAGGTGAAACCAGCCACGCTGGGTGTAGACAACACTGTTCCTGGGCTGGGGGAGCTGAGGCTGATGCTGGTGCCTGATGATTTACCTACAGATCAAGAAATAGTTTGCAGTCAGCTCAGACTCCTGTGTAGGTTGCTCCCATGTAAATCTATCTACTGTAGGTTTAACTGCTGAGTGAGTTTCATGTTGCTTTGTCCATGCTTTTGACTCTTGCTTTAGGCTCCGAATAGCTCCAGTACTTCCGATACTTCTAGATTCTTCCCTGAAAGATGGTGTTTAATTATATTTGTAATCCAATCAAATATGTCATCTAAACCCACATAAATTGTATTTGAAGTACCTGCCTCCTCATGTCTGCTCAGGTTGACTTCTCGCTCTAACAAAAAGGGGTCAGACTTGCAGTTTAAGGTGGGATTGTATTACCAATGTTATAGCAGTGCTTGGTAATCTCACCTTATTAATGGCTTTATAAATTAAAGCATTCTAATTGTCACACATTTTGCCTCTTAAAATGAGGTCATTTTGGCCTGGCAGTTATGAGATCATGTATGTTGATACTATAGCAAAAGTGCCAAATAGAGGAATGTACTATTGTATTTTATAGAGTAATTCATTTTACATTTTATTATACTCAAGGGCTTGGCTGTTTTCTAGATAGTAAATTCTCTTGCAGCTACTTCTAAACTAGGCCAATGATATTTGAGAAGAAAGGGTAATCCTCTTTTTCTTTTAAGTGGAGATATTTGTAGAAGAGTGACGGTTAACAAGAAAATACATTGCCTGAAAACATTTTTTTAATGCATGATTATTTGCATCTTAGTATTGTACTCAAAAACCAGTTCTTAATGTGTCTTAAAATGACTTAAAAACACTGTGTTTGATTGCCTTAGTGAATTAATCAAGGCAGGGTTGCTCTTGATGCTGATACCCTTAAACATTTGATATGGTACAAGCCAACCTTCTGCGTGGTGCGGCACAGAGCAGGTACAGCCTGACGGCTGTGAGCTTTGTGAGCAAAGGGGATGTCTCTGAGAAGCAGCAGCCCCCGCAACCTGGCACCTTTTGTTAATTTTCTGCTTTCACTTTGTGTGTCGTTAGTGAACAGGCTATCCCAGCATCTCTTCAGGATTTCAGCAGCTTTAGGGGAGTTTTCGTTAGGACAGTTCTTGTCTCTTAGAGAGAATTCCTAAATTAAGACTCCTCCCTCTCGCGGATCTAAGTGCATTCATCAATTTGGTGTGGGTCTGGTAAAATATTTGCTGCCTCCCCTCAGACCTTAATTTATCTGCCTGATACTTTTATTGCATAGAAAAGGTACAAACTTACCACTCACCCCATGCCCCTCTGATTTTGGTTGAACAGGAACTTCACTGATGTCACTGATCAACATCAATATAAATGAAATGAGAGTGAGGTTGGTTTTGAGCAGCTAGGAACTTACATTTTCTCCCTCAATAATAATTGTTCTCAGCAAGCTCGAAATTAATAACATGCAAATTGGAAATCTGCAGCAAAGTACAATTTTAATTACTGTTCCTTTTAAATTTTTATTATTAGAGGGAAATGGATTTGCTTTTTATTAAATGCCTTTTTAATGAACTTCAAGACCTGGAAAACACACGTACTGTGGTATGTACGAAATGTACGCTGATATGAAATGTACTACTTAAAGTATGTTAGCATATTAGGATTCAGCACAGATCTCTATTGTTGTGTACCTGTATATAGCATGATATGAAAACATATACTAAATAATCTGTACTGCTAACAATACATACCAGCTCTGTAAGTTGAATTGCAATGGTTTTTAGAAAAGCTTTTGCCTTTGTCTTTCAGAAATACAAATAAGTGGTGTAACTGTATATGTCTATTTGGTGTTCTTTGCAAAGTATAAACAGCAAGAAATGTGTTCAAAATCTAGTATTTAAGGGAAAAAAGCAAATATTATAAAGTTATGCAAACTTAAGTGCTAACTTGTAGAGTATGAAGATGAAACGTGCTACCGCAGGGGTGTGTATGCAATGGCCACACTGATACAGCAGGAGTTACATAGCTCACTTGTGAAAAGCTTGTGGGGATTTTCTTTCTGGTTGCTCAATTATAAGATATCTGTGCACCTAACAGGTTATCAGGCACAAGCTTTTATGGTTTGTGAGAAGAGAAAGCTGAGACGGTAACTATACAAAAGCTCCTTTCTCATCTGATACCTACCCCCTAAAACCAAGTAAAGAAAGAAATACTCGTAAAAAATTGCCTATGCTATTACTGGATGAAGTGATTCTTAGAGTGTATATAAATTTATTTGAAATTCTTCTTGATCAAAGGTACTTCAGTGTTAATCTCTGCCATTAAATTTATTTTTACTTAATTTCTGTCTCCCAATGTGTTTGAGGCAACTATAAAGAATAGCATTATTTATGCACACTAGAGATGAGCTTTCGTGTGAATAAAGTTCTTTTAAAAATAAATAATAAAAAAAAATTAAAGACCATTATATTTAGAAGTGCAATTTTGATGCAGATTGGGTTTATAGTGGCAGAGTAATAATTCCAAAGTATTGGAAGACATTTGTGCTTCCGATATGAGAGAAAGGGAGGACTTGCTCAGATTTAGTAGGCAGAACATAATCTATAAAATAGACGATAAGAAAATCATCCAAAACCAATTTATACCAAGACAGTAAGAGAAGATGTGCTGCATAGAAAATATGTAATCCATACTTTGCAGTGTCCTTCAGCTTTAAAATTAAACATTTGTTAAATGTTGTCTATTTTTTTTTTCTCTTTGCATAGTATTAATGTGGTTAAATAGTATTTTAACAATATTAATGTATTTAAATAGGCGACATGTAATTTCAGTAATCAGTTTGATCTAGAATCTGCTTGCATTAAGTGGTCTTTGAATAAAGCCTAGTGGATTTTGCTCTACAAAATGCTTATAATTCAGTTCTTCRAAGTGTTGTACTTAATAGCCACAATCAATTACAGCATCTAAAGCTTGTGTTTAAATTCAAGCCCGTGAAGCCAGTTATTGTGACTCCACCAGACTGCTTATGCACTTAACTACTGATTACAAGAGCCACTGCTCACATATTTAAAGCTGAGTCCATGTTAAGTACTCATGGTTTTTTGTTGTTTGGGTTTTTTTTTATACACTCTCTATAGGACTCATTCAACCCTGAAGTGTTTCCCCACCTTCCCTAGGTTATTTTCACATTAAAAAATGCTATGTGAAAATGGAATAAAAATTAAGTTGGCTGAAATTGGAGGAAAAAGTTACAAATCAAATACAGGGAATTATTTGACAATTCAGTAGGAGTTTATGAATAGTTGCTCCCCACAGAGCTGCACGTTTCTGCCATGTCTGCTGTTTACTGGGGGTAAGAGAAAGGGGAGCTTTGCCGCATATGCCACTGGAGGGATTTCAGTTTGTGTGCTGCGAGYGATTTCACTGTATATACAGCATTACATGGACACAGCATAAAGGTTACAAATCCAGCCACTCCAGAGAGAGGAGGTGCCTAAAATGAGGTTGTATATTCGATTTCCAGCTGTGGCATTAAGCAGTGAAGTACACAGCAGCCTCCGGGGATGGGTATAGAGCAGTGCGGTACGTAGAGATTCCCACCAGTGCCCAACTAAATACTGGAGAAGTAAAACAATGACGAACTGAGCTTCATGCAGCGAATGGAGTAAATGTGCTGGTCCCCCACTGATTTATCATCTTTATCATCCTGTAGCACCCTGTCCTTTCCAATCTTTGTACATTAAGTAGGGTAATAAGAAACTGCAGGCTGGGCATGAAGAGTACTGGGAGCAGCTGGAGAGGGCAGGTTTGGTGAGGAGTGTTCACGCCTGGGAGGAGAGTAGCTAAGCTGGTGGAGAGTGCAAATGCGGGTTTCAGCATCTAAGCTGGAGAAAAGTCCGGCTGGACCTGAAAAAATGTTTCTGAAATGCAATAGGCCCAGTGGGGAAGTAGAGCTTTGTGCTGCTACTGCCATGTTGCCTGCTGCTAGCAAGTTAGGTGGCTGCAGGGGACACCCAGCCTGGAGAGGAGACAACCATTAAAAAAAAAAAAATATGAAAAAGTACATTTTATTTGAAATAGAGTAATGCGGTGGTTGTTTGTGGTGAGCTTAGGAGTGGCTTTAGTTGCTATTTTTTTTGTTTGGTGCCTGAATATAATTGCATTTTTTTTGCATCTGAAAAACAAAGTGAACAAATACAATTTCTGCAGGATTCTGTTCCACCTTTTTTTCCCCCCTTGACTAGAGAATGTAACTGTTCTTCAGTTAGATTTGCTCACTCATTCATTAAAAATGAATAATGCTGAAAGTGTCTCATTCCCTGGCGCCCATTCACCGTTCTTGCATAGAGCTATGAGACAGACTACACCTGTACTGCCTCCTTCCAGCAGTATTTAAACAAGAACATCCCTCAGCCTCTGCGTAAAAAAAAACCCAAACAAACAAAACAAAACAACCCCAAAAACACCCCAAAAAAACCCAAACAAACAAAAAAAACCCCAAACAAACCTGTATCTTAGTATGCCAGTGCCTGCTGGAGTGCTACTGTGCTTCATGCAGTAAATTGCAGACTGTAGCTGAATTGAGATGATAAAATATATATATTTTTTTTTCTCAGAATGTATTATACAAATGAGTTTGCAATCTCTATCGGATTAACTGCGCTGTGTGGAAAGTGACCTGGGACAGACTGTGTCAAATTAACCGGTTTTGTACACGGTAAGAACGATCCTGAAAATGCATTTTAGCTAATGGTAACGTCACATACTGATGATGCTGCAGGTCCCAGGCAAATACAGATGTTTTCTGTTTTGACTTTATAGCAGGGTGGAGGAGTCTTTGCTCAAGCAAGGGAGAGCATAAATGAACTTTGGTGCTTTTTTTTCCTTTGGTAACCACCAAGTGTAAGGCGTAGCTCTTTCTCCTACAGCTGTTGAAGCCTGGTTAATAAATGCAGCTGTATTTTGGCCATGCATGCTGTCTTCCGAGCATAGACTGTTGGTTCCAGCTGCTTTCTCCCCATAGGTTTAGGTACTGGTCATTGCTCACTCATCTGCTTGCACCAGCCATGCCGTGCCCAAGGACTGGGTTATGGATTAGGAAGAGGAGATGACAGTAGGATTGACAGAGGGGTACAGACAATTTGAACAGTCTGCAAGCAGCAGGAGGGACAAAGAAGAAAATCCATCTGCCTCAGGATCAATCTGCCATGTCCTCTTCCTCTCCTTTTTCCCTTCCAAGCTAAACAAATGCTCCTGGCAGTGCATCTCCTGTGATTAGGGGCCATGCTGGCTGCCCATCAGGCACATTTGCTCATTTAAGGGTAATCTGTTGGAAGCAAGTTTGCAGCAGGCCCAGTGCGACCTATGGCAGGCTGAGCTGGCATCCACAACGCACGTGGGAACTGCCCTGCTCACCCCTACCCCTTCCTAACAGCTGTGCACTGAGGAAGGTATTCATTTGCCTGTGAATCCTGAAAACTGACTCTCAGAGACTGAAACGTTCGGGGAGGTGGAAGAAATGACAAATATTTGATTGATTTATTTTTGCAGAGTTCTTGTATATCTTCAGGATTCAAAAATATAACGGAAGTCCCAAATTGGTTCTTGTGAGCCTTAATACCAGGTAACCACATAGGAAAACAGTAAGTAGGAGAAAGTAAATTTTTCTGTGTCAGCTGTGATTTAATGTCTTGCTCTTCCTTGGATTCTTTATTCCAGCATAACACTTTTTTTTTTTTTTTTTTTTTTTTTTTAAAAGATGCCTGCTGCTAAATCTTTTGGCACTGTTACATGGAAGAAATAGCTTTTTGTATAATTTTCAAAACTACTCTATCACCTGATAAAAGAATGCTTTATAAGTTGCTCTGTATTTTCCTGTAGAGCTTTTTATTTCAGTTAGATGACATCATTTTTTATCATTTTTAGAAGTATTGCAGTAATTTTTTTTCTGGCTGGAGCTGTTTAGTAACACAGGTGAGGACAATCTATGGAGTACCAGCATAAGCAGTCTGCTTGTTCCCATGATGGGACACCCTCAAAAATACCCAATAACTGACTCTTTAATCAAACCCATGAAGGTGTTTGGAGAAAAACCAAAACTCCATAGCCCCAGATCATGGCAATACAAAACCAGTCCAAAAAGCAGTGAAATTTCACTGCACTAAAAGATGTAAGCTCCTGGCTAGCAAATTTCTTTAGTAACTCTTGGATATATCACCAAAATAGAGACAATCAAGAAGGGAAGTTTACACTTGAATTTGCTTTTAAGATTATATTTAAAACCAAAGCATTATGCATTCCAATGTATTCCACCAATTTGTATTCCACCTTTAGGATATGCTAGATGAACTTCCATGGATATTGCATGATTAAGTGGTTAGTAAATCCAACGTTGCATGGGGCAATTCACATTTGTGAATTGGTTGGAGGTGGATTGATGTCTCTAACAGTGTTTACATCACAGAAGACCTTCTTTGTGTAAGTGGTGATGAAATAAGTCCTTCCCCTCTGTCCTTTTACAGTTGTAGCAGTGCCTAGCAAAGTGGCATCCTCCGCTGCAGCAGTATAAAAATGTGTGGTCTCACTAAAACCAAAGGTGGCTGGTGCTCCAAGCCAGACCTTCGCGTGCTTGTCATGATATGCTCAGTCCCCCTGCCTTGAAATAAATGAAGCCTTGCTCTAATGAAAGATGGTTTTGTGTCTGAACATCAGAAGGAAGGGAAATCTGTGTAAAGGTGTCACTGAAGGTATGTTGCACTTAACAAATAATACTTTTGAAGGATATGCTGCTTTCATGACACCAGATGAAATTCTGCTGATGTTTATTTTGAGGCAATGTCATGATAACAGATGTCTCGGAAGCAATAAGATGTCATTGTTCTGCTAGTGAAATGCTGAGGATTAAGAGGTGGCATAAAAATGCTAGGAAAGGATGATTTAAATCAGAGCTTCTATTCTTCACATCATGACATAAGAATTTGAATATGGAATTTAATACAATAAATTAATAATGTTTCCTTAAATATCTTAAAGACAGATGCCATCTCTAGCATCTTACCCAGGAAAGAGGGAGAAAGGACAACCAAAAGAAACAACATCATGTGTTGGTTTGAGAATCTAGAAATCTCTCCCAAAGCTCTAGAGAACCTTGCCTGAAAAGACAATAAAAGTAATGAGAGATGCTGCTAGTGCCAGAAGGGTTATAGCTAATGGGATCTGATGACTTATTAAAAATGGGAAAAAAAATAAAGAAGAATACAGTATTCTGTACTGGGATCAAGCTAGAGCTGTCTCGGACACGAGCCTCACAGTGCTGCAGGTCTGCACATTGACTCAAAAGGATTTTTTTTCTTTCTCTTAGGAAGCAGGTGGCTACACCACAGAAAATAATAACAGCTGCTGGTAGGAGTACTTGATAGAAACTCAGGAATCACATACTTCAGGTACATAATACTTAACAGTGACACTCAACTTCCCTGGCATATTTGAAATGGAATTCAGTGGAAATATTAATGTGGAGTTAAATAAGTTTATGTGTATTTACTTGCTTGGGCAATAGGATGAAAGAGTTATTTGGTTAGTAATGTTACACATTATTCATTACTGTGAATTACAGTAGTAGCATTTGCAGTATGAGACAAAAGAGCAATGCACAGTTTTAGAGGGCAGAAAGTTTAGGAGTACGCTGTGTCTGTACAAGTTTGTATGCACACATCGTTCTTTAAACTGTGGGGGTATAGCAGCTGAAAGTTACTGGAAAAAATAGCTAAAAGGACTGTGTTTTTCATCATAGAAATAATACTATAATGGAGACATACTGAAGTGATAATGCTTTGTTATATGATCTAAAACCAGTCCAGTGTATTCAGTGCATATTTCCCTTTTTTATTCAACTGTAAAGGCAGATGATTAACCTTATTTTATTTTTCCTCAACTCTGTTGAGACTGAATGTTGCATCAATGCCAAACTGCTGACTATATGGATGCAAGCAAAGCAGGTTATTTAGAGCTGCTGTGATTGCTCCAATTCCTGTTTAAAGAAACCAGTAAAATTTCATATTTGAGCCTGAAAAGCAACATTTAACTCTGGATTGAAAACAGGAAATTCTTGTGGGGAATAGGAGGCATGGGGTAAAGCAAGCATTTAAATCATCCTTGAGAGATGGTTTAGGGCCCTGCCTAATTTCCTGGGAATGCAGGCCCTGGTCCGCAGCGTAATTGGTGGTGTCTGTCTTGTTCAAGTCGTGCCAGCCAATGCTCTGTCCTCAGTAAGGAAAGTGAAACTCACAGGTCGCAGCACCTCTGTGAGAGGTTTGGTGATATTGTCTTTACACTCTCTACTGCATAGAAGCTAAACGCAAGCTAGTATGTTGCAAAGTTTCTTCTCTACTTGTTGGAGATTGGAGCTGTGCTGAAATTTCTAACAGGCAATGCTGAATTTTACCTAAGAACATTTTCTGCGGTGTTTTCTCCTGTTTTATTTCTTATGAGGCATATGTGTCATCTGGTATATGAGGAAACTGGTGTTTGTATAATCTAAAGGTAATCTATAGGCTGACACAAGCGTATTTATTACCATGAGGAAAGTGACCACTAATAGATGCAAACTTAGTGCAATAATTGCTATCTGCTGTATGAAACCTGTTTCAGTGTCTCTTAACGTCATTCTTTCTTCTGCTCATTTGTCATCTTTGTCTTTGATCAGATCTTTCTTGTGGGATGGGAAAACTACATGTGTTTTCACTGGCAGCCAGCAGACCAAAGTCTGCTCACCAGATGTGTCTAAACAGCTGTCTTGTCCTGCAAGAAAACATGGCACATCAGCTTGAGCTGTGAAAGACCTGACAGCTGAGTATCTCTTTCTACACGTGGTTGGTGATGACAAAGCTGTTAGTGGAGATGGGCACATCTGGCAATATTTGGCCCTGCTGCACCCTGAGCCCCTGCTGCCTTCTCTGGGGTGAGAAGGTGGGGAAGCCCAGAAGCCTGGGAGAGCCCCAGGTTGCCCCTGTGCCAGCGTGCATTAAGGGCATGAGGCAGGGGTGAGGGAGGAGAAGGGAATTGCCCAGTATTAGAGTGCAGGTGTGTGGAATATAGGTTGCCCTTTGTATTAGTGTGGGTTTTTTCTTTGTTTGGTTTCTTTGGTTTTCCTACCAAGACCAGTGAGGTATTGGATGGGGTATTAAGTTGCAGAGCTGCAGCTGTTGCAGAGCTGCTGCTTAACCATTCAAATGTGAATGGTTATTTAATCATATGAACTAGCAACCTCGTTGTGTGAGGGTGACCATCTTTGCTGTTGCACTGGAAGTTTGCCTGAGCACCTCTGAGAGGAAGAGGTATTATGCTCGGGCAGGGTCACAGCTTCTCAGCCAGGCTGGTGCTTTGTGGATGGAGTACATGAGAGGACTTGCAGCAGGTTCACCAGATGTGTCACAGCTGCTTTTGCTACTTCTGCAGAAGACAGTTATTGATATCAGATGTATGGCACAGGTATGGAAGTACATGCGTGGCACACATTTCTAGGTGTAGTTTATATTGTATACAACTGCTTGTGAGGGACTGCCTGGCTGTAATGTACATTCTTGCCACTGTGCAAATCCTGGAATGTAAATAAATCTAGTTCCTGGCCTTAAAAAAAAAAAAAAAAAAAATTTGAAAAGTTCTCAGGCCAAAAAGTCCTCTAATGATAACTGCCCTGCTAAGCTGATTTTCAGGAGTCAGTTTAATGGAAAGTAACTGTAGGAGGTTTAAGGGCAATGGGAAAGATGTGTTTTTGAAATGCTTTGTTTAGCAGACGATAATGACAGTCTGTAGTCTATCAGCTATTTCCTCACGGGTTCCTTGTTTTCTTTTTCACAACTGAAGAATCAGTTTTTCTGTACCAGAACAGATCTGGCTGTAGCAAAGTGCCTGTGTGGTCGTTGGTAGCGACTGATGTGCTGCCTGCAAATCTGTTAAGTTCAAAAGAAAACTTATGATGAACCAAAATAATAATTTTTAAATTATTTTTTGTTTCTTGTGAAGCTTGAATTTATGGGTTGGAAGGCTTTTTCTGAGTGTGTGGGTAGTGTTGTATTTTAAAAGTTTATGTTCCTATAGGCTAAGAGGTCATTTCAGACTTTTATTTTCAGTAAGCTCTAAGTTATCTTTCCCCAAATATTACTTTCAGTTTGAATTGCTGCAGCAGTTTGGTGTGGTGTGTTGTTGTTGTTGGTTTGTTTTTTTGTTTTTTTTTTTTTTTTTTTTTTTTT